>JBBYHM010000010.1:9537261-9622827 GCA_038381775.1 Adansonia rubrostipa | reverse complement strand
ATCACCACGGGAGTTTTAAACTTTTCAAGGAACTGGAGGGAAGCTCTTTTGGCAATTTCAAACCCGTCAACCAGAACACGAGGATGCATCCCTAAACCAAAGTTTTATCATTATACATATAGATAACGGATAACAAGAAATTGGAATATAGATATATAGATACACAAATACTTTGCCTTATAATTTGGGCAAAAGTTGGATAAGGTTTCCTAGGCCAAGTTCATGAGATTTCCCATGAAAAATGATCAAATAAATATAAGAGCCAACCAATAGACTACTAAAGTTCAATTAGACAACGGATAATACGTAAGAACAAGGTTACGTAAAACTAGCATTTACGTGCAAAAGCTATGCAAATACTTATTGATCGGCGAAATCTTGTCATAATTTTTAATAAAAATGCACATTTAAAAAAATTATCAAAACTAATTCAAATTATTTCAAATTTTCCGTACACAGTCAATGCAATATGGTCTTTTCATTTGGATTTTCAAATTAGTCATATGAATGCTAACCTTCGTCAATGTAACGCTCAGATTGCTTCATTAGCTCGCCAATGAAGATCACAGTAGATGTAGTTCCGTCTCCGCTAATGTCATCTTGTGCAACAGCCGTCCTTGCTATCATTACAGCTGTCGGGTTTTGAATTTGCTGAAATATTTTAAACCAACCAACTCAATAAAACGTATTGAATCAACGGTTTCCTTCTCAAACATGAAAAATTTGCTGTCTTCCGCTAAGTTCACATTTTGGGTTTTAGTAATAGCAAAAGAAGCACTTAAAATCATGCCCAAACTTGGCGAAGAAAATTAAATCTTAATAAAAATATGAGAGAGAGAGAGAGAGAGAGAGAGAGAGAGAGAATGCTGCATTAATCGCTAGAAATTTTCAGGAAAAGAAGGATAAAGGAACCATTTCTTTCAAAAGAGTGTTTCCATCTTTAGTGAGCTTGATATCGCCAGCGCCACCAACAAGCATTTTAATGGTGCCTTTGGGTCCGAGATTTGTTTTGAGAACATCCTGCAAACCTTTAGCGGCGTTGATGTTCATGTGCAGCGCCGCCGATTTGTTCAGCACTTCAGCATTGGGGTTCAGCACTCGAAGCGACATCGTTGTCTAGCGTTTCCAAGTAAAAAAGTTGAAGAACAAGGCGAGAGAGGGAGACGGAAGAGAGGAAAAAACCTCTTTTAACTCTGTTTCTGCACTGAAGAAACGAAAGCTCGGAGAGGTTTTAGGGCTTTCTCGAAGTTTTCTATTTTATTTTTCATTTATTTATTTCAATTTTGGGTCTATGTTTTCTAATAATTAGGTTCTTCTTAAAACTAATTTTTTCTCACAAAATTGTTTTGTGAAGTCATCAATATTAATACTAAAATAGTTACTACTGAATTGGTGTCAAAAAGTTAATCGGGAGATCGGTGACGTTACTTAAAAATTTTAAAATTATATTAATAATGATGTAAGTAGAAAGATAATTTTTTATTTTTTAAAAAATAAAAATAATTATTAATTAATTTTTATAAAAAATTATTCACCTTTTTAACCAATCATGTAACAGAGTTGGTGTATTATAATCTAATATTATTTAATTTAAATTATAATTGTAAATTTTTTTATTTTTATAAAATAAATTATAATTATTTAAAATATTTTTTAACTCAATAAATTTATATTTTAATATAATATTAATAAAGAGTAAATTGATTTTTCAATGATAATTCTGGAGCTTAAAGCTAAGCTCAAAATAAACAATAGCAAAGTTAGCTTGTGTGCTAAAAATGTTTATTTGGAGAACTCCTAAATTTTATCTAAGACATGAAAGGCGTTTTCTAATTGTTTTGGATAATTTTGAATATATAATTTTATTTCAAAGAAATTTTAAGCATTTCGTATATGTTTTGGAGGTTATTTTTGACATTCAATTTATAAAAAAATTTCACCTTCAATGTTCCCCAGTACTTTAAGAAGACATCTTTTGAGCTTAGAAAAAAATATTTTTCTCAGGGTTGTTAGCCTTACAAAAGAGACGAAAAGTTCTGATATCAAATGTTAGCTTAAATATATGGATTAAACCAAGAACATAGTGAATTGTTTTCTTTAAAATTTATATATAAATTTGTCATTTAAGTATAAGAAGTTAGGAGATTACTCAAATGATGAAATAAATGAACAACATACGTACATAATGTACAAAGGAAAGAAAAGCAAACAATCAATGTATAGAGGTTCAACCTTTTTACTCAGCGTTACATTCTCTCTTCTTAGCACTTTTCTGCCAAAGTGCTTCCCAAATTGATCAGTAAAAACTACCTTTAAGACTAAGGTATAACTATAATTACAATGCCTATCTTTTAAAGATTAGATGGAAACCTTTTGTCTCTTTAAGAATTCTGCCAAATTTCTTAAGTATATGCCACTCAAAAGTCACGTACAAGATATGAAAAGCAACATGTTCGCAAACATTAAGAATTCTACCTTAATAGAAGTGTGTTTTGCAAACTTTAAGTACACAATATAAAATGGCTAATACAATAATAAAATGAATATAATATGAAATAAAAGGCCTCAGCATAATTGAACTTTTAAGAACTAGAAAGACAAAGAAAATTTATTGCTTTGATTTAATTCACTTGGATTCTTTGTTTGTATTTGCCCTTGAGCAAATCAGATTAGACAAGGAATACATAGTTACTGATGCAAATTGATCACTATTCTTTAGTAATTCATGATTTTCCTTCATATTAGTAGCATGGCTAGCAATTATGAGCTATTAATTAGATGAAGCACATGGAGCATAATAGGCCTTACAAAGGAATTATAAAGAGTTATAATTATGAGATCTTTATATACCAAAGCCATGATAATAAAATTATTACTAATCATTGTATCCAAGATGGGAATTAGTATTACTCAAAGACTAGTATGTGTTATACCTTCTTACTTGTGAAGTAAGCAACTGATCTCATAGATTGAAATATATGAGATACTTAGGATGGCATGTGGGTGCTTGTTTTGTGTCAAAAAGTTTATTGAACTTAACCTGTGTGAGAACTTAATTTGGTATTGTCACTTAAGTGTCTGTGGAAGCGTTCTTACATGGTAGTCATGTAAATAATCTTTAGACTTATCATACAAGTCATTTTACATGAGGAGTGTCATGCTTTGGTTTCATCACAAATGAGTCTCAAATTTTAGGGATGCCTATGATAAGGTGATTTTAAGTGTGGATTGGAGCACAAGAAGATAGATGAGTGACCTAAAAAGAATTCACCATCTAAATAACATTGGATACATATCTTATTTATTCTTAGCTTGGTTAACGTAATAGAGGCATATCTTAATTATCTTTGGCTTGGTTAACTTAATAAAGTCATAGGCTAAAGTATGACAGATTTAGGAAAAATCATTTCTCTAAATTTATGAGGTTAACCATATTTTACAAGAGCTAATATGGATTGATACAAAGTAGAGATTGCACCGTGAGCTTGGATTTTTTGAGATATTTAGTGAAAGAACCAAATTACACTGATAAGTTGGTTACTAAAAGGTTTCAAAAAGGTCATCTTGACTGTCTAATATTTGGGTGGCCATGATGGGTTGCTCCCATTCTTGACCTATGAATGCAGTTAATGAGATTAATTATATTAATTGCCAACATTTTGAAAACCTAATAGGTCACACACAATAAGATGGAATGCACTTAATTGAGTAAAAGGTTGAATGTAGAGGACTTAATTAAAATGTTCAATTAAAATAGATTAAGACAACTTGGATTTGAGAAATCTAATTTTAAATGTCTTAATATTACAAAAAAAAATATGGGTGTCTTGTAAAGACAGTGATGTTTTAGCCAAATTATTCTAGAACAAGTTGAAATAATTTAACTTGTCAAAAGAATTCGATTAAGAATCGAATTCTTCATTCTTGAATAATGGGTTATTTGAACATCATGCATTGATTCAGTTTAGTGTTCTGCGATACCGTTGATTAGAATCTTGTGAGTATGAAACATCTGTCTCAACATGCCAAACACAAATCTGACATGCCATTTAGATCAGGTAAGTTTCTTTTTTCTTTTTTTCTCATATTGTTGGGACTAAGATATCATAATGAATTGCACAGTAGACTTAACCATAAATGACCATTAAAAAATGGCTAATGGACATAGAGTCGTCATCAATCTATTTTGGCTAGGTAAGAATAGTCACTTACCCAAGTTCATCTTTTGAAAGAACAAAACCCTTGAAAACAAACCCCAAGGTTTGCATTTCAACCAAAGATCATATGAAAAGGTTTAAAAGTTAGTTACGCGAGGAGTGAGCTTTAATAATGCCATAAATTGGCGCCTCTTGATCACGTGTTATCTGAACTTTGATTAAATTTGGTATTAATTTTCCATTATTTAATTATAATTCCTACTTTTGAAATCATTTGAAATTAATATTATTTCAATTTCAATTACATTGAGTTTCCATTAATTTTAAAAATAAAAATATTTTTCATACCCTTTCGAAAACTTGGAGGATTACATAAGTTTATTCCATGAGAAAATTTGAAATTTTTGATTTATTTTTTTCAAGAGAGTATTCATTTTTCTAAAATAATCAACAAGATAACTTCCATATGCTGGAAGTATAAATATGGACATTGTAACTCGGGGATATTATCTTAAATTTTATTAAAAACAAATATTACAATTAATAAGATAATACTAGTTTTTTTTAATAGCATAATAGCACCTAAAAGACTCTAAAGGACATATATATAACCTTAACAGTCGTGTATTGATACGAAGGTTCCCACATGATCCTAGAATCAATTTTAAGGTACTATTATCGAAAAAAACCTAATGGACATATTTTGGCATAAAAGTTCCCACATAACCCTAGTGGACATGTATCAACAATAAGGTTCCTTAATGATCCTAAACTCAGTTTTAAGGCACTACTACCTAAATAACCCTAATGGACACATTTTTGATGCAAAGGTTCCAAAATGACCCTTGACTCAATTTTAAGGTACTTTTATCTGAATACCTTAATGGGTATGCTTTGACACAAAGATTCCCAAATGATCCCAAAGACTTGGTTTTGAGGCAATTTCCTAAATACTCCTAATGGACAGGTTTTGACATGAAAGTTCCCGTATGATCCTAAGATGATGGAAATATCTAAAATGACCTTAGATTATGCAAAATATCTAAATCACCCTAAATGCATGAAAATTGCAAATTGGTCCTTAGATTATGAACATAACCTAAATGACACTAAAATGCATGAAAATTGCAAAATGGTCTTTATAGACACCTTATTTTGTTCGAGCCAATTTCTGGCATTTTGGGACATCATTGAGAGGCAAAATAATAAAATAAAAAATGAAAAATAAAAAATAGAGATGACTATCAGATGTTGTGTTTCCAAAAACTATTAAGTGATACAATGTAAAGATAAAATTTTTTTGGGGGGAAGGTTTAAAATGACTAGGGACTGTAATAAAAAATAAAAAAAGGCATTAAATGTTTCTATTTGGGGCATTAGTCCACTCGGATAAGCACGAGTTAGTCATCCATCATTCCTAGCTAAGGTGAGGTGTTGGGAGGCCAAAGATTCCTAAAATCCACATTTACATGAGTAAAAATCAATACATGACCTTTAGGTATCAATACAAGGCTTTTATGTCACTAAAAATTCAAAAATTTGCATGTTATATTGATGCAAAAGGCTTGTGTATCCATACGATGCTTGTGTATCAATATCATGCTCCATAGTAGCTTAGAATCCATTTTTGGCTAACTGGTATCAATACAAAAGGTGCCAGTATCCATACTGGACTCCAAGCATCAATACTAGCTTCATTGTATGATACTTGGAGTAAAATTTGTTTCGGGTATCGATACCAACTTCATTATATAGGTACCTGGAGCAAAAATATGCTCTTGGTATTAATATAAGAAGCCTTATATCGATGCTTCAAGGCAAAAATAGCCAATTTGTATTGTTTTAACCTCTTTAAACCATGACATTAGACATAAATTGGACCATGTTTTTGGCACCAAAAAAAATCCAAATTCATATTGAGCCTTGGCATTAGACTTGTGATTAGATTAATTACAGTTTTTGGGGCCTAAATAGCTAGGACTAAGGACACATTCATAACTTAATTCAGTTTGTTAGAGGGCTACCTTGGTCTTTCTCATGGTCAACCACATAAAGTGGCCTTGATCCACTATTTTTTTTGAGCAAGCCAATAAATTTTAATAGCAACTATGATAGTACCTTTTCTATATTTGAGGTATAGGTATAAAACCCCAAAATGGCTTTACTTTTTATATTTTATCTTCACTATGCATAGGGCCATATAACATAACATTCCCAAAAGAGTTAAGAGACATTCTCACACACTTCAAACATATTCTTTAGCTAAAAAAAACTTATTAACACTTTTCGTTTTCATAACTGCTTCAAACCTCCCAAAAATATTTCCAAAACACTTTCTTAAGCCATTTTTACTTGTTTTTCTTCTTACTAACTCATAGCAAGTAAGACAAAGCTTCAAAAGTAACATCTTTGCTTGAAAAAACTCATTTTCTTGGGGAAAAGCTACTAGAACTCTTATTGGTATTTCCTTAACTTGTTTCTTTATTTTGTTGCTATTTTCATGTTTTTCACCATGTTAGTAACCCATTTCATACAACCATGATTTGTAACATTCATACATTATCTTTGATGTCTTGATCGTGGGTTGGTGATTTTGTCATATCTTCATGCATAAAAAATCATGTTTTTGTGTTGTTATGAAATATCTAGCCTTTATTCATGTCATGAAAATACACTTTTTTATGCCTATACCATAATCCATGCTTCCATGAATATATATTGTAACATGTTCATGCATTTTCTTTGTCCAAAAATTGTCTTAAATGTTGTAAAAGTTTTTCGTCATTTGTTTCATGCCATGAAAACATCATCCCACATGTTCATGTCATCATTTATGATGTTGTAAGCATCCTCTTATATGTTCATGCATCTTTCATATATTGCTTGCATTTTTAGTGTGTTTTATGTGATAAAAATGTTGTTTTATTGTCGCTCTAACATATGTTTGTCATAGATGCCTTGTTTACATGCTTCACAAGATTAAAAATGCATTCATGATGCCTTTATTTGGTGTTCATTTGCTACAAAAACCTATTTTTCAAAAACCCCAAGTAAAGTCTATGTTACTTCTAATAAATGGAGATTAATATGGATTTAATGTTTTCATTAATTGGTCTTCAAATCTTGGGATAATAGAATAACCTTTTTACGTGTCTGGATTCATGGTTAAATAAAGCTAAATATTCTGATTTTTAAAATAAAATAGCCCTTTTGTGTGTTTTTAAGTGTTAATGCCTTGATTTTAAGTCAATACCTTACTAGTGACTTAGGTTAATTAGCTGTTCCATCATACCAAATTACTTTGGGATTGTGTGAATGAGCTTGTGAAGCCACTGTCATTGACCCTGACATTTGGATGTCCATAACTTGAGCCTAGTCCTAGAATAATTGAAAACTGAAAATACTCCCCTGTTTTGCTCTCGTAGCACTATAGTCATGACTTAAAAAATTATTTTTGAGCCATAAAACATTTTTACAAAATTCTTGATATTTTTTCCTTAAAGAAAATCAAAATATCTTTCCAACGATATCTTGTTTGCCCTTAGACCATTTTGATAAGGGAGTTATGATTTTTTTAAACTTTTGCTATCTAAAACCCCTAGAATCAATGACTTGCATTATGTTTGGGCTATTTTAGCCCACCAGATAGTTTTTCTAAATTTTAAAAATATTTTTCCCAAAATGTTCATGAAATTTCTTTTTGGAAAGGCATTGTTTGTAATTTAACGATTCCAAATGAATCTAGAGTGATTTTTTAAAGTTCATCATACCTTTTCCCCTCCACATGCTACTAGTGTTGAAGCAAACTCAACTTCAAAAATTAATTCTAACTAGAAAATGATTTTCTAGGATTTTTGATTTTTTTTTTATGTTAATCCTTGCAATTCACCTTTCCAATGGTCCTCGTTTACCCCTAAAGCCTTCTGATGAACCTAAAATAAATTTGGGAAATACAACAATGCAATGTTCCCTATTTTTGGACTTAAAAATTAGACTAATTTTCCAAACTACTTTTCAGGACATTCAAATTTCTCGAAATGCATTCGATTAATTCCCCAAGAAGTTGAGTGTCACAAAATGAGTACCATCAGGCTTGGATCAATGCCAAACAAAACAATTAATTTTATCTTTTATTCAAATTATTAGTTTTAATTTTAAAATACCTACTTTCGTTAAAATATATATTCCTTCTATTTTTCAAAAAAAATTTCTAAAATTTTCATCTTTAGGGACACTTTAGCCCGTTTTTCGAGAGGATACTCGGGCCCTATTTTTCCAAACTTTATCACTAAGTTTCTTATCTTTAGGGATACTCCAACCTTCTTTTTCACTCAAAATTTGAATTTTCTCTCTCCTAGACTTTCCTCGGGCTTTTAACCAAAATTATTTTTTTCTACACCTTAAGTGACCATCGAGTACATCTCAAAATTGTCATATCAGTTATTCCTCAATAATCAAAGATTATGAGTTACATTCTGACCATTCTTCCTTTTTATACCTTTGTGTGTTTATCTTTCTATGAAATATTATTATATTCTTTTTTTGTCTTATTAACATATTTTCCTTTGTGATGCCCATTCTGAATCCATATTTCCAAATCATTTTTTTTAAATTATAAGGCAATATTCCGTATTAATATCTCTCCAGTGCTTGACATGAAATATTTGACTATCAAAATTAAATTCAGATATCATTTTTGTTAAAAATCTATACGTTCCCTACATCTTCGAGGAGCATATGTGATTTAAATTTTTTCTTAAAAGTCAAATTTACAATTTTTATACAAAATTGATTCATTAAAAGGGGATTATAACAAAATAACAACAAGTCAAAGTTGAGAAAACCAAAACCAATGTAAGACTTGGTTGGCAGGTATCGATTTTGAGCATTGTAGGGTGTTAATCCTTCCCCATGCGTAACCAATTCCTAAACCCCACTGATGAATCTGTAGACCTCGTAGAACTTGAAATCGATGTTTAGATTTTTGTAACTCTGATATCGTTTTCAATAGGCATCCAATTATGACTAGCCCAAAATGATCGGTGGCGATTCTAAGTCTTTGGCCACTTCATGGTGGTCATCAATGACCGTTTAGACAAGCGATTTGCCTGGCAATCCTTCCTCCTACTATTATCTTATCACGCCTAATTCAAATTCGGATAAAGAGATAGGCCAAAGGAAATTCTTGACATACCTTTTTAAGTTGCATGTGTCACCATCTAAGTAATTCGGATGGGGCGTTGTCCTAGATAAGGGCACGTCATGATAGCTTGGTTACTCCATTGGGGACAATTTTTAGATAGTTAGGCCTATGACTTGTCGTGTCATGCATGGTTATTGGATCCTTCAGTTTTTGGTCATTATTTAACTATAATCCTTTTCCATGTTTGTCTACTAATCTTTTATTTGTCATTATTCTTGTCATATGATCATCAGAGTCTGTCTTATTTCTCGAATCTGTCGATTTTTGGTCATTATTTAACCATAATCCCCTTCCATTTTTGTCTACTAATCTTTTATTTGTCATGATTTTTGCCATGTGATCATCAGGGACTTTCTTGTTCTTGAATAAATATCGATCTAATAAATATGGCAATATGGGTGTAAACAAAAGGTTTGATTGTTTCTTTGACACATACTGTGCACTTGCATTTGCATTAGATTCTCACCAAATTCCATGGTAGGATTAGGGTCCTAAATATTAGGTGGAGGTGAGTTATTGACCTTCGTGAGTAACTCTCTGCACCGGCATAGCAAGAACTTCTAAAAATTACCTATGTCTCTCTTGAGTAACCCTCTATATTTGCATAGGGAATTACATACGTCGAATCAAACCATTTCTGTCAAGCCTACGATGGGCCAAGGATTAGGATGCCTCAGCTGTCCTTATCGGATGGAGGGGCAATTCCAATACCAATTTAGATAGTTAATTTAAACCTCATATAGTGAACCCTATGACCCAAACTGTGTCAAACCATACCATAATACTAGAATAACCCAAAGAATAAGAACATTTGGGGAAACACCTTTTACTTTTACTCCCATACACCGTAGTTATGTAGGCAATAATGAACAAACATTGTCGTCCATATTTGTCATTTCATGTCTAAAAAGATATCTCATTTTTCGCTTTTTCTCTAAGGCATGTTGTTATGCTATTCGATCGATAGTTAACCTTTACCAATAAGTGGATGGTGACAAGTAAATGACATCACCTACAATGCCTTATATTGACTTAAAAAAAAGTCATGTCTAACCTGAATAAGCCGTTATGCTATCTGAACGATAACTTAACGCATACCTACCATAGATAGTCACCATTTAGTTGGTTAGTTTTTGTCCTTGTAAGGTACCGTGTCACCTAAATAGAAGCGATTTTGTTAACTGAGACACATCATTTTGCTGTCTGTGTACACTTGTCATAATATTTACAATTGTCATGTTTGCCCTTCGGCATTATAACGCATATTGTCAAGGTAATTTTTGTGATTTATTTTCATTTCCATTCTCTTGTTCCTTATTCCTATTTATTGTCATTATTTTGTCACTAACATATTCCCTGGTTGTTTTTTTTTTTTATGTTGCATGCATCATTCCATCATAATCATCATCATGGGATAACTAGTTAAAAGTTCAACGTTCAACGTTCAACAAGGGGTGTTTATCATGGAACAATAGTGCATCTCTATTATCAAGCCTTTTGAAGAAGTCAGAGCATGGTCAGAAAGTCGACAATGTGAATATGGGAATGTCCTCAAGTTCGTTTATATCTTAACGATGCATAAAAAGGTTCAAGATAGGGCATCGATAGAATGATTGCTTAGATTTGAAACATATTTAGGCCAGTTAGGATAACATTGAGAGGAAGTTATTCACAAAGAGATATGGGGATATAACCTTCTTACTTTAGGTCTAGTTAGATGTCGGCTTGTTAAAGGCAGCATCACAGTTTTAGAACCCGGCATATCAATGCTTCTTCTTTAATTGAGAAGATTTGGTCCGCACTGTTGAAAAGTACATCACATTACTCAACATTGAAAAAGCTGAGTTTGATAGGATAAACTGCAAAACGCTGTAGCGTCCCCCTTTCAAGAAGAGATTAACATAGATCCTTGAAGCCATGGAGTCATGGATCGAGGGCCATGTCAAGATGAAAGGGAATAATAGGTGTATTTCTTGGGCTAGTCTGAAGGAAACAATGGTGAGCATCTCTGATGCAAGAAAAATTTAGGATATTTATGCATTGGTGATACACGAGTTGGTTATACTCCTAAAAATATTGGGCTATGTGGGGTGGCAGTCATAGATTGCTTCTCCTGATTATGCTGTAATATCAACCCTACACCCACCATTATCATCGAGACCATTTGAGCCTCCAACTTCTGCAAGTAAAAGGGGATGGGTTGATTTATTGGTGTGCTCTACTTCTTCACATTTGGCTCATCAGCCACTTCCATGTCGAAAAAAAGAGATATAATTTTTTTTCCTAACTTCAGCTTTCTGTCCAATGTCCTTAAGAAGGAAAGACCCAAAGAGAAGTCCAAGGAACAATAGGTTAAAAAGCTTCGGAATCTCAAAAGAAAAAAGGTTACATCAAAGGCTCCATGGATTTCCTCTCAATCGATCATGTATAACTACAGAGATTATAGTTATATGCCACTTATGGGATTATGGGAAAGTACCAGCTATGCACCTTTTTTTTGTAACAATTTCAATGCCGATAATTCATCCCATTCTTTCAAGACATCAACTAGTGGGACCTCGAATATGGTGAGCCAATTACAAGTTGAAAGTTTGATTAGCCTTCTATGCTTAAAAAGAGGTTTACTACATGGAAAGATACTTAAGAGGAAATGATGTGATTTTCAGGTATGACAAGTGGAGGATTTATCATACCAATGACATTCTACCCCTATGCAATATCGGGATAAACTAAGTCTTAGTCAATGAGTTTCTTTTGAATCGAACTGCTCAAGCGAGAACTTAAATAAGAAAGGGCAGCGTTTACCACAGAAATACACATTTAAAGGAGGAAAATAGTTAGTTAAAAATGGACCCCTACCTCTAGGATGGCAAGGTGAACAAGGTTGTCAAGGAAAGAGATTACATTAAGGAAAATCTCAAAAGTCTATACAAGGACTATTTGGCACTTCGAAAAGTAAATAAGTACCGACGTGTTAGTTATTCATTGACTAAATGGGAGGCGACGCTTGCTGCCCTCAATAAGGAGTTCATAAGAACAACCCAATTTAATAGAGAGAAGCTTATAAATGTTCGTGCCCTCGCATCGACCTTACAAAGAAGGAATGGATGTCTTAAAGCTCACGTACGAGATTTAAGAGCAAACAAGGTTGAGAATGAAGTCCTGGCACTTAGAATTCAAAACTTAAGGGAATCCTTGCAAACTCATCAGAACCACATTGGTAAGCTAATGAGAACTTGGGAGCAACGAGAGTGAGAATGGCTGCAGATGGTTGATCACGTGCATAAAAAATATCAAGACCATCATCGCTATTTTGTTGAACAAATTCAGGAAACCTAGGTGGAGGTAGATGACATGATCAAGGTTGCCAAGTTTTTGAGGCGAGATATCATGCCCATTAGAGACTACAAACAAGAATTGATGTATTTCTTCGAACATGCGATTAAATAATTAATTGTGTTAGATATTTTCAGATGTAATCATCTATAATCAAACTCTTTTTGTTGCTTTATGAAATATGCTATTGGTGAAGCTATCCTGCAATCTAATTTTCGCTCTTGTATTTGCATAACTAAATCAATTCTTTTATTGTTTTATTAATTCATTTATTATCACTTATAGCATGGTTGCATACTTATCATCATCTCATCAAATATATACATGGCACATCATAAAAGTCTAATTTGGTAATAATCTAGAGTGCAAGGTGCTTTGAAACACGAAATCTATCATTCATGATCGATACAATACTTCTAACCATCAAAAATCATGGAAAATGACCATCAAGCTTGTATTGGATTACCGAAACTCATGTATAGGGAGTATTAGGAACAATCGCTTCACAAGAATAAGGAGCTCTGAACTCAAATATCAAAACTAAGTTATCTGATGCTCTGAAGCATAAAAGGTAAACAAACACTACCAACATGAGTAAAAGGCCAACTAATCTTGAAAATGACTTAAATGGTAGCATTAAAGCCATCAATGCTCATGAAGAGGCATCACACGAGCAACAGCCTTTGACAACACCAATCCCACCTACTCAACCATTTATCTATCTAAATCTGACATCCATACCCCATTTGGTTCATGACTACTAGGCTTTGAGCTATTCATTGGTATGGCCCTTATCTCAAACCTTAATGAACCAGTAGAGCAAGAGAAAGCAAAGAGCTATTTGAAAATGATAAGGACTAAAGCAAGTACCTATAAAAGGTAGTGACACATTCGGGATCACAGATGTGAAATTTTTAGGTTTAGTCTTCAATCTCATCATCCTATCTAAATTTAAGGTACCGAATTTTAAAAAATACAATAGGACTACAAATCCCATTGCTCACATTCGCATGTACTGTTAGAAGATGGTCGAGTACGAGGAGAATGAAAATATGTCAATCCACTACTTCTAGGATAGCCTAACTAAGGCCACTGCCTGTTGGTACATGAGGCTTAATCTTGTTAGAGTTTGGACATAGGTGGATCTAGCCCACACTTTTCTTTATCAATACAAACAAGTATACAACTGTGCCTTGGATCACCTTTCATTAATGAATATGGAGAAGAAAACCACCAAATGTTCTAGGCAATATGTCCAAAAATAGAAAGAGAAAGTTGCTTGATTCACTCTCTTTCAACGATCATGTTTGTTAACACCCTATGAGCTCCTTACTATGAGAAGTTGATAGGGAATGCAGCAAAAAACTTTGCCAACATGGTCATATTAGGCGAGATAATGCTATAAAAAGCAACAAGATATCAGGAGAAGAGTCGTCAAAGTTGAATAAAAAGACTACTACTAAGGGCAAAGAAAAAAAATGAATGCCATCAATGAAAGCCCAACTAAGTTCACTCTGAATCCATATCCAATAGAGAACGTGTACTTCCTCAACATGGCTTATCTGGGTTTCAATCCTTACTCACCAATGTCGCAATCGATCTATTCTGTAGGATTGAACCCAATGATAAGCTTTGTGCCAAATCTTGTTCAAAATATAGCTCAAAGTGCTCAACCTCAAAACACAAACAATGGTAGAGCCATTAACAACCAATAGGCACTTTATGAGAGAGAACATTTTGACTTGCTCCCATATTCCTATAAAGAGATCTACTTTCACTTAATAGCAAGCTAGTTATGGCCCTAGTGTTCATAAATTTATGATCACCTCTATATCCCAAATAGTATGATGAAAATACCTTTTATGAGTATCATGTAGTGCATAAGGTTACTATCTTGAAACTGGTCTATGCCCTCCAATATTTGTTCTAAGTATTCAGACTGAAACTGAGATTCCTGTGCTATTTAAGTTTATTTTAAAGAAATCCTATGAACTAAACCTACATGCTTTTGCCCAAGAGCATTGTAGGATCCTTTCTATAGGCGTCCTTTTATTAAGTATTATTAATAAAAATGAGTATGCTTTATGTATTTCATCTTTTGTGTCTATTCTTAATTTTCTTACCAACTTTTAGACTTTTCTATGCATTTTTCGTTTTATTATTCTTTTTCCATATTTTCAAGTACTCGGATGAAAGTTCCATGAATATTCATATTGAGATTCCAAAAATCAATTTCAAGCAACCGATCAGTTCCTGAGGGGGATTCTAAGGAAAATATTGTGCCACCAAATCTACAAGTAGAAAAATAGATCTTACCTCATGAGAAACCTATTGAAACCATAAATCTTAAGATAGAATAAGACCATAAAGAAGTTAAATCAGAACCTCTATAAACCCTTCAACCCGAGCTAAATTGATAAACCTTTTTCAAGAATATCGAGATGTGTTTGCTTAGTCTTACCAAGACATGCCCAGATTGGACACTAACTTAGTGGTCTACAAACTTCTCCTTAAACTTGAATACAAGCCCGTACAATAAAAACTCAAGAGGAGAAACTAGAAATGCTTCTTAAGATCAAGGAAAAAGTGAAGAAGCAATTTGAGGTAGGATTTCTGAAACTAGCCTAGTATCCCAAATAGGTAGCCAACATAGTCCTGGGCCCTACAAAGGATAGAAAGGCACAGATTGTGCAGACTACAGGGATTTAAATCGGGCTAACCTTAAGGGCAACTTTTCTCAACCTCATATTGACACTTTAGTGGATAACATCGCCAAGAATTCACTATTTACCTTCATGGTCAGATTCTCAGGCTATAATAGATTAAAATGGCGCCTAAAGACATGAGAAAAAAAACTACCTTCTTGACCATGTAGGGTACTTTCAAAAACACAAAGGCAACCTAACAGAGAGCAATGGTGGTGTTATTCAATGACCTCATGCACAAGGAGATAGAGGTCTATATGGATGACATGATTGCCAAATTATCGAAGGAGAGTGAGGATGTTACCAACCTTTAAAAACTTTTCAAATGGCTATACAAATACTAGCTTAAGCTTAACCCTCCTAAATGCACCTTTGGTGTCATATCCGACAAGTTATTAGGCTTCTTTGTGAGTAAGAGAAGGATAGAGGTTGATCCCAATAAAATCAGGCTATTCAGGATCTACCGTCACCTCGAAGCTAAAAAGAGGTAAAAAGTTTTCTATAGAGACTGAACTACATAGTCAAATTCATATCTAAGCTAACCGACAAATACAATATGATCTTTCAGTTGCTTCAAAAATAAAATCCCAAGGAATGGAATGAAAAGTGCCAAGAAGCCTTCGTCAGGTCAAACACTACCTATCGAACTTGTAAGTATTTGAGTCACTAGTGCCTTTTTTACCTTTAATTTTTAACAAGTTTATGGGTTGTGTTTTAGGTTATCATGACGAGTAGAGAAAGAAATAATAGGCTATCTACTATCTGAGAAAAAAGTTCATGGATTGTGAAAACAATTACTTAACAGTTAAGAAACTATGTTATGCTCTAGCTTGGAGGTTAAGGCAATACATGCTATACCATACCACATGGCTAATCACCCATCAAATACCTTTGTAAGGCCTCTGCCCTATTAAAAAAGTTAGCTAGATGGCAAGTCTTACTCTTTAAATATGATATTATTTACATGAATTAAAAAGCCATTGAAGATAATGCAATAGTTAACTTCATTGCGAGCCAAGCGACAAATGATTATAAGCCCTTAGATTTTAAATTTTTGGATAAAGATCTAATTTGCCTATCTAAGGTAGAAGATACTCCTAAATGCAACCAGTCTTGGAAAATGTACTTTAATGAAGCATCAAATGTATTATGGCATGGAATCAAGGCAATTTTGATCTTACCTGATAGAAATTACTACCCTTTCATTACTAAATGAAACTTTGATTATACCAATAATATAGCTAAATATAAAGCCTGCATTATGCGATAACAAGCCGCCATCAAAAAGGGTATAAAATTTTGCAAGTGTTTAGGGATTCAGCCATGGTAAGCTATTAGCTTTGAGGAGAGTGAGAGCTCTGAGATACTAAGCTAGTCTATTATGGAAAGCTAATCTCCGAATTAAGATAAAACTTCGACGAAATCAACTCCTAACATTTGCCTTAGAAGCAAAACCAAATAGCTGATGCTTTAGCAACCTTGGCCTCTATGTTCAAAGTAAACCAAGAGTCTGAAGTCACACCTATTCAGATAAGTATATATCAAGCTCCAACCCATTGCCATAGCATAGAGAAAGAAAGAGATGGATTACCATGGTACCATCATATTTTCTAGTACGTCAGGTGCTAATAGTACCCCGATTATGCCATTGAAACTGATAAGAGAACCATCTATAAAATGGTCATGAGCTTCATTTTGGATGGTAGGATTTTATACAAGAAAGGCTGGGATCAAGTATTGCTATGGTGTGTGGATGTTTCCAAAGCTAAGAGAATCGTGGAAGAAGTTCATGAGGGAATATACAATATGCATGCCAATGGATAATGAATGGCAAAACAAACCATGAGATCGGGCTACTATTGGTTGACTTTTGAAAGGGATTGCTTCGACTATGCCTGAACGTGCCAAAAGTGTCAAATTTACATGGATAAATCCATGTCCCATCATCACCTTTGCATGTTATGAGAGCCCCATGGCCTTTCTATGTGTGGGGCATAGACATGATCGGACCTATCACTTTTAAAGCTTTCAACGAGCATTGTTTCATCCTGGTTGCCATTAATTATTTCACCAAGTTGGTAGAAGTGGCTTCATACGCCAATTTCATAAAATTTGTTATGTGTATATTTGTAAAACAGGATATCATTTGTAGATATGGGCTCTCTAAATAAATCATTATAGACAATATGCTCAATTAGAAAAAATGATGTAAGCAATTTATTCTCAATTCAAAATTTAGCATCATAATTCAATCCCGTATCGCATCAAAATGAATGGGGTAGTCAAAGTAGCTAACAAGAACATTAAGAAAATAGTCAAGAAGATGGTTGAGATGCATAAAAACTCACACGAGAAGCTACCTTTTGTGTGACTTCCCTATAGCACAGTAGTTCAAACTTTTACAAGTGCCACTCTATTTACCCTAGTCTACAGGGTAGAGGCTGTTCAATCCATCGAGTTTGAAATTGCTCACTAAAGTTCTTGATGAAATCACAACTTAAAGAAGATGAATAGGTTAGGTACTGATACGAGTAGCTTAATCTTATTGACGACAAAAGGGTAAAGGCTATCTATCATAGGCAGATATACTGAAGCATATGATGAGAGCACATAATAAGAAAGTTTGTACTCATCAATTTGAGAAGTTAACCTAGTGCTCAAATAAATCCTCTCAATCCATAAAGATGCTCGAGGAAAATAGACCCCAAATTAGGAAAGGCTATACATAGTAAAATGTTTATTTTCCAAAAGCACCCGAACTTAACCAAAATGGATGGTGATGACTTGCCCAACCCTGGCAACTCTAATTTTACCAAGAAATACTATATTGAAATAGGATTTTAAGGTGAAAACCAAAAAGGCATCCTATAACCTTAAAAATTCTCAAATTAAAACCTAAAAATGTGTCTAGGAAAATAAACTAGCTTCACTTGAAAACCTAAAAAGGCGGATTAAGTGACCAAACTCTCTTTTAACTAAGCCTTACTAAATCCAAATTATCACCAGCCTAGACTAGCATTAACCTAGCCTATTCATTGTACCATGATCAAAATGCCAAATTATAATCTAATCCACCTATCTTTCTCTGACTTACCTTGCAGCCAAACCTGAAGAGAAAAGGTGGCATTTACCTAAGCCTAGGGCAACCATCACCTCATGAGGCAATTTGGAAAGTCTCCTCATGGGTTAGCCAACACTATAAGAATTGATTGCTTAAGAAATGTTTTTAAAATAATCAGTAGAAGATTCATGTCTTTAGCATAAGGCACATTAGCTCCCTTGAAAATTTATTCCTAACTCTTTTGTATGCCTTTAAATTTTTCATGAATTGTACTATTCCTTTTTTGAATGAAATACAATTACTTGATTTCTCTCTCAATTCCTTTTTGTAACACTTGTATTCCAAGTGCATTATGTTTATCATTTAATTGATAATGCTTGATAAATGGATAAAACTAATAACAGGGTTTCTTTGTATTACTTCAAAAAGATAAAAACTTTGCAGAAGTTCTTTTCATGTCCAAAGAGCAAGAATGAACCTCAAAACCATAGTTGGTCTTACTCTTTGACCTCCTCATTTTAAAAAAATGTTTGAAACCTTCTCTTTAGCAAACCTTACTCTAAAAGTACAATCGTAAATCCTTTTTTCACCTTTTATTAGTAGTGCCTCAAAAATTTAGGGCAGGTAATCTAGATATCCATAAGCAATCTTTTCAGTCAAATCAAAAAATAAGTCCACCAAATTTGTGACCAAATCCAGTTGAAAAAATCTCGAACACAAGCTAACTTAGCTTAGGACCTTTCTTTAACATTACAAGCCATTCGTACCCTCTGAAAATAACTTTGAACATTCAAGAGCCTCTAGACATCAAGAGCCTCTAGACATCAAGAGCAAGATTGGTAAACCTTGAGATAAGAGAGCACTCGATTAAACTCTTGGATGAGCAAGCAACTTAAAACACTGTAACAAATTACCAAATTAGGTTTCTAGATCATCATATTGCATTATCTATGCATGTATTTACTTCATCATGGATTATTCATTCAATAATTAACATCTTTCAAGCATAAACTTCTGATCCCAAAAGTAAAACTAGCAAAGAATCCCAAGTACATACTCCTGCTTTCGTAAAGCCTTAAAGGGCACCAAGTAAGAATTCCTGACCGTACAAGCTGATAAATTGGAAAGTCATTTATGTAAGGTATCTAAACTCATATCCCTTTAGTCCACGAAGAGTTGGACACTTATCTTTTAGTCCATAAAGAATTGGATAGCTATCTTTTAGTCCATAAAGAGCTAGACAAATATTCCCTTTAGTCCATAAAGAGTTAGACACCTATTCCTTTTAGTCCACAATGAGCTAGACATACATCCCTTTCTATCCATAAAGAGCTGGGCACTAGTTGAGTTTGTCCACAAAGAGCTGGGCACCAGTCGAGTTTGTCCATGAAGAGTTAGGCATCAGTTAAGTAAATCCACAGAGAGCTTGGTGCCAATCGAGTCAGTCTACAAAGAGTTAGGCATCGATCGATTCTATCCATAAAGAATTAGGTATTAATCGAGTCTATCCATAAAGAGTTAGGCATCAGTTCACAAAGAGTTAGGCACTAATCGACTTTGTTTATAAAAAATTGGGCAACAGTCGAGTCTATCCGTAAAGAGCTAGGTGCCACTCGAATTTGTCCATGAAGATAAGGGCACCAATTGAGTATGTGTTTAAAGAGCTGGGTAGCAATTAAATCTATCCACAAAGATCTAGGCACTTATCGAGTTTATCCATAATAAACTGGCACTAATTGAGTCTGTCCATAAAGAGCTGGGCACCAATTGAATCTATCCACAAAAAACTTGGCACTTATCAAGTTAAAGTCCATGTTAGCTAGCACCTATCTAAGGCTTAAACCCTAGAAAACCCAAAAGCCCAATGAAAGGCTAAACCTTAAAAAAAAGTCAAGCTTCACCTTTTATAACAAAAATGAAATCTCCACCAAAATATTATTTTTATACTAGCATCATATTAATTTTAGTCTTTTTATCATAGAAGCATAAGGCATCATCAAGCATACCTTGGACAAAATGGTGTCTATTGATCTTTACTTTATTTTTAATACTCAATAATAGTAAGAAAGGTAGCTGTAGACACCCCATTTTTATCTGGGCCAATTTTTGGCATTTTAGGACTTAATTGAAAGGCAATGTAATAAAATAATAAAAATAAAAATAGGGTTGATTGTTGGGTGCCATGTCCTTATGTATTATAAGGCGACATAACGTTAAACAAAAAAATTTTTTGGGGAAAGTTTGAAATACCTGGGACCATATTAAAAAAATGTAAAGAAAAGACATCAAAGGTCGCTATTTGGGGCATCACTGGGTCCATTCGAAAAAGCATAGGTTAGTCATCCATCATTCCTAGCTAAGGTGAGGTGTCTGAGAGGCCAAATATGTGTAAAATCCATATATACATAAGTAGGTATCAATACATGGCTTTTAGGTATTGATACAATGCTTCCATGTCAATAAAAATTCAAAATTTCACATGCTATATTGATCTAAAAGGGTTAAGTCTCCATACAGGTGCTTTATCGATGCACAGGACCTTCATATCGATACTAGGCTTCATTATAGCTTAAAAGCCATTTTTGTCTAACTAGTATCGATATAAAAGGTGTTGATATCGATACTAAACTCAAAGTACCGATACTAGCTTCATTATATTAATACCTAGAGCAAAATTTGTTCTAGGCATCGATACCAACTTTATTGTATCAAACCTTAGAGCAAAAATTTACTCCTGGCATCGATATAAAAAGCTTATATTAATATTCCAAGGCAAAAATGCCTAGCTTTTACTATTTTCACCCTTTACAATATAACATTAAAACATGAATTATACCATGTTTTTGGCATAAAAAATCCAAATTCATACCAGGCCTTAACGATGGACTTGTGATTAAATCACCATTTTTAAGGCCTAAATAGCCATAACTAAGGACATATGCATAATTACTTTAATTTGTTAGAAGGCAACGTTGGACTTTCTCATGGCTCGGCTACATAAAATGGCCTTAATCCACTATTTTTGTTGAGCAAGCCAATGAATTTGAAGGGCAACTGAACATTACCTTGTCCACATTTGAGGTACATTCACCAAAATCCTAAAATACCCTTATTTTTTGCATTTTGCCTTCAGTATTCACATGGCCACATAATATAACATTCACAGCAGACTTCAGGGACATTCTCACACAATCTTCAGCCACAACAAAAAACTAAAATACTCTATTTTCATAGCTCCTTCAAACAAACCTAAAAAAAACCTCTAAAACACTCCTTTAAGCCACTTTTCCTTATCTTCCTTCTTATTAACTCATATCAAGTAAGAAAAAGCTTCAAAGGTAATATCTTTACTTTTAAAAAACTAATTTTCTTAGGGAAAACCTATTGGAACTATTGTTGATATATTTCCTTAACTTTTTTCTCCATTTTGTTGTTATTTTCATGTTAGTAACCCTTTTCATGCAACTATGACCCTTTGTAACTTATCTTTGATGTCTGGTTCATGGGTTAGTGATTTTGTCATACCTTCATGCATAAAATCATGTTTTTATGTTGCTATGAAATTTTTGGTCTTTACTTATGTCATGAAAATACACTCTTTTATGCCTGTGCCATAATCCATGCTTTCATGAATATATATATATATATAGTGTGTAACATGTTCTTGCATTTTCTTTGTCCAAAAATTATGTCTTAAATGCTGTTAAAAGTTTTCCATCATTTATTTCATGCATGAAAACATCTTCTGACATGTTCATGTCATTTTTTATGATGTCACAAGCATCTTTTTACATGGTCTTGCATCTTTCATACATTGCTTACATTTTTAATGTGTTTTATGTGATAAAAATATTGTTTTCTTGTTGCTTTAACATATGTTTGTCATGGATGCCTTGTTTACATTCTTCATAAGATTAAAAATGCCTTCTTGATGCCTTTATTTAGTGTTCGTTTATCGCAAAAACTTGTTTTCAAAAAACCCCCAAGTTAAATCTATGTTACCTCTAATAAATTGAGATTAACATGGATTTAATGTTTTCATTAATTAGCCCTTAAATATGAGGGTAATAGAATAGCCTTTTTACATGTCTAATTTTTTAGTCTAATACCTTTATTAGTGACTTTGGTTAATAGGATGTTCCCTTATCCCAAATTACTCTAAGATTGTGTGAATGACTTATGAAGCCACTATCATTGACCTTCTTTGTTATAGACATTTCGGATGTCCATAAGCTAAGCCTAGTCCTAAAATACCCAAAAACCAAAAAAGCTCCCTTATTTTGCTCTAGCAACACTACAGTCATGACTTGAAAAATAGTTTTCAAGCCTTAAAACATTTTTACAAAAATTTTTGATATTTTTCCTTAAAAAACATCAAATTACCTTTCCAATGGTGTCTTGTTTGCCCTCGGATCATTTTGGATAAAGGAGTTATGATTTTTCAAACCTTTAGAACCCTTGGAATTAGGGACTTACATTCTGTTTGGGCCATTTTGGCCCCTCAGATATTTTTTTGATTCTTTTAAAATATTTTCCCAAACATTTTGTGAAATTCCCCTTTTAGAAAGATATCATTTGTAATTTAACAATTTGAATTAATCCGAGGTCATTTTTCAAATTTTGTTACACCATTTTCTTTGCACATTTTACCAGTGTTGAAGATTAATTCCACCTAGGAAGCAATTTTCTAGGATTTTTTGGATATTCTTATGTTAATCCTTGTTAAATTACCTTTCCAATGATACCTTGTTTACCCCTTAAAGCCTTTAGATGCACCCAGATTAAATTTAGGAAAGGCGATAGCTCAATGTTGTCCTTTGTTTTTAGACAAAAATTTGATTAATTTCTCAAACTACTTTTTGAGACATTCGAATGTCTCGAAATTCATCTAATTAACTCCCCATGAAAAGGATTGTGAAAAATTTAGGTACCATAAGGCTCAGATCAAGTCTAAACAAAATAATTAATTTTATCTTTTATTTGAATTACTAGTTTTAATTTTAAAAAACCTATTTTCATTAAAAAATATTCCTTTTATTTTTCAAACAAATTTATAAAATTTTTGTCTTTGGGATACTCTAAGCCCATTCTCCGAGGGGATACTCTCACCTTATTTTTCCAAACTCCACCAGTAAGTTTCTTATATTTGAGAATACCTACCCTAATTTCCTCAGGGGATATTTAACCTTACTTTTCACATAAAAATCTAAATTTTGTCTCTCTTAAACTTCTTTAGGCCTTTCAATAGAAACCTTCTTTTTTTACACGTCAAGTGACCACCAAGTCCAAATACATCTCAAACTTTTAATCTCGGTTATTTCTTAATAATTAAAGATAATTGCAAGTTACATTCTGACTGCCCTTCATTTTTTCTTTTTGTGTGTTTATCTTTCTATGCAATATTATTATATTCTTTTTCATCATACTAACACATTTCCCTTTGTGATGCTTATTCTGCGTTCATATTTCCAAATTGTTTTTTTTAATTATAAGGCGATGTTTCATATCAATATCTATAGATCATTTTCAAAATTAAATATCTGATTTTCAAAATTAAATCTATAGATCATTTTCATCAAAAATCCCTATGTTCCCTACATCTTAGAGGCACATATGTGAGTAAAGTTTTTTTTCTTAAAACTTGGATTTACAATTTTTATACAAAATTCATGCATTAAAAGGAGATTATATCAAAATAATGACAAGTCAAAACTAAAAAAAAAACTAAAATGAATGTAAAACATGGTTAGTAGGTATCGATTTCAGGTGTTATAGGAGTGCTAATTCTTCCTACGCATAACCAACTATCAAACCCCATGATGAATCTTTGGATCTCAAGACCTTGAAATCAGTGTTTTGAGTTTAGTAACTCGGAATATCATTTTCATTAGGCATCCTATCTAAAATGGTCAATAGTGACTCGAAGTCTTTGGCCACTTCTTAGTGGCCACCTAAGACCGTTTGGATGAGCTATTCACCTAATAGTCCTTTCTCTCTCCTCTGCTATCATTTAATTATGCCTAATTCAAATCTTAATCAAGGAATAACCTAAAGACAATTCTCGAGATTCCCTTTTAAGTTATGCACATTATCATCCGAGCGATTAAGGTGATGGTTGTGATGGGTAAAGGCACATCGCGATAGTCCCTAATTATGAAAATAACTTAAATGACCCTGAAATTATGAATTTACATTATAGTCCCTAAATCATGGAAAATGACTAAAATGGCTCTAAAATGGATGAAACTACATAAAAGTCCCTAAACAATGGAAAATGACTAAAATGGTCTTATAATGCATGAAATGACATAATTGTATTTAATATGCATGAAAATATTATGGGAAAATTATAAGATGGTCTTTTAAAGTTTCTAATATCCTAAAATGCAAACATAAACATTATTTTCTCCTAAAAAATACAAATATGGCATCGTATATGATTTTTATGCACAAAACATTCCATCAACATGAACATACATGAATCCATTAATATGCATGTAATGTTGACATAATCATAATATTTTCATGGAAATTGCATGGACTTGTACATCATGAGTATAATATATGTAATGGTCATAAAATTCATGAATTATACATAACATGGAAGATGAGTAACATAGAGAAGTCAAACTAAAGTTAAAGCATGAAAAAGACTTACAAAAACCACATACAAGCTAAAAAACTCAATATCAAACATTTAGAACACAAGTTTTCTTTACGGAAATCTAATTTTTAAGAAAAATTTAGAGATCATAGCTCAAGATTTGACCATAAACATGGTTTTTACACCTTTGGCTCATATCATCACCTAAGCATGTCTTAGGATCCTTAAGCATACATAAGGTTAAAAGAAAAATGAACAAAAACAAAGTAGAAAACCACCTTGACACTAATTTTTCTAGAACTCCTTTTTTCTTACCTTTTTCTCTTTTTTTTCTATTATTTTTTGGTATCTTTCAGCGAGTACCAACTTTTCTTTATTTGGATGCCTAAGAGGGTTTAAGACCCTTTTTTCCTAATCAACTATCATCTTCATGCATTACCATCCATTTTTTGACATTTCACCTAAGCTTGCTTGCAAGCAAATGTCATAAACCATTAAGTGATGTGATCAAGCGGCAAAAATCTTCCACTTAGGGCGTAGATTCAACTGATTAATGTGGATAAACTCTACTGTATGCCTCTAAAGAGAAATACCCTTTAAAAATGGCCATATCTTTATTCCATCTAAGAAAAGACATTTAATCTAACTCAAAATAACATTTAATATCATTCCAACTAAAATAGACTTGAAATGGTCAGAAACAATCAAGATAGGTGCCATTTGGTTCCTAAATATAATTGAAGCATTAATCCCACCTATATCAAGTCTATTCAAACTTTAATAGCCTACGCTATATGAGCAATTTTTAAGCTCAAATCCATTTTGATTTTGATGTAAAAATATCAATAAATCATCCTTGCATGATTAAGAAGAGATCCAAGGTTATTTGGGGTGATTAGGAAAGTGAAATCTAGTAAACTCGGATTAAACGGCTTGTTTGTGCCTAAAAATCATGATATATCAATGCAGTACAAAATGGATTGATATATTATGCGTGAAGTTATCAATATAGAAATAAAAATTCACTTCAAATAGATGATGTATCAATACAAAGGCATAGTGTATCGATACTTCATGAAAATGTACTAATAAGTTATGCAAATGTACCAATACATTTGCATTCGAAGACCTAAAAACTCATAAAAATCATACTGTATCGATACACAGTGGCAATGAATCGATACCTCCACGTGAATTGCATAAAATGACATGTTTTAAGCTTCCAAGTGTTTCTATTTGTTTAATTTAGTCCATAGGCATTCTAAATCTTCCAATCAGGTCCCTAGATGTCAAGAATGTGATTAAGAAGAGAGAAAAGTATATTTCTACAAAGGTTTAGGATTGAGCATAATTAATTTGAAGGGACTTGGATAAACTTAGGTATCTATAACATTCCAGTTAAGCAAGAAAGTTTAATTGAGAATTAGATTTAATTTCCTAATCTTAGACAAGCTAAATTGTACATAAATAAAGAATAGGTTTCATGGACAATTCTTGATAACATATTAACTAAGGTAAATTGGCCTAATAAGACTGATAGTTAGTAACATGAACCACTGGCTTAACAAGGAGTAAAATAGCTTTACTTTATTATTAGTCTTTAATATTGATTAGACATTTGCATAATAAAAGCCCAAAAGGTGCCTATATATATGGTATAAGCTATTCTTTTATTCAAGATATACGATATATGGCAAAAAAAATTACCATGGTTGGTACCTTAGTTGTCGTCACACCTAAAGATTAAAAAGCCATACTTTTAAACTACCCTAAAGTTAGCTAAGATCAAAAGAGATCTTTATTGTAAACACCTAGTTTTGTCCCAACCCCCTAATTGTTTGTTCCCAATTTTATGTGACCACTGTAATTTTTCAACCTAAACCCTTTTAGATGAAGTATCGATGATAACAAAGCCTATTCAAAGGATTGAAATGCATTATAAGACCTAATTTAGTGGAAAAAGTTAGTACATGGACTTAATTAAATAAATTAAAAACAAACTAAACCAAAAAAATTGAAGTCGGGAATAAAATCTTAGAAAATTAAAATTAAAGGTATATCTTGTATCAATTTGCCCTTTTGAATAAGGTGCAATGGTCTACTAGAGCAATCAGAGTCAAATTAAAGCCTAGTTTTGACAGTCAAACCAAAATCATATACCAAAATGAAAATTTTGAAATTAGGACCTAGGATGTGGTCAAGAAGTGAATTTTACCATACCTATTTCTAAAAGAAAAGATCTAATAAAGGGCAAGGTAAAATTTTGGGTTTATTGGAGCAATGGAAAGACTTTATTGAAAAAATTAAATAAAAAGTCAAAGGTAATGTTAAATGTGGGATGAAATGTTGACTTTTAATTTTAAAAAGATAGAGAACTCAGAATATGCAATTGATTGCATCATAGCAAAATTGACTATGAAGAGAAGGGCAATATGGAACAATTAAGTTCATTGTTAAAGGAAATCTCGAAAAATAAATTCTCAGGGTCATAATTTAAGAAAGCTGGTTTATGTTAAAAATGAAAGAGTTAACTTATTTAAGTCATTGGAAAAGATAGAATGATTATTAAAAGAAATCAAAATCAATAAAGGCTCGACTTTTAAAAGTTAAAATTAAAGTCAACAAGGTCAGAAGTCAACCAAAAACTTAAATATGAAATGAAAGGTTGACTTTCAAATTTAAAGAGCTTGAGAGCTCAGAATCCAAAATTGATTGTACCATAATGAAATTGAGCATGGAGAGGAGATTAAAGTGGTGCAACAAAGTTTGGGTGCACAGGGAACATTACAAAATGAATTCCTGGAAACTTAATCCAAGAGGGCTAAAACGAAAAGTTCATATTTTTTGGAAGAGTATTGTCAAGGGATGATATGTTCATAATTTAGACATTTTATTTCTATTCTTAGTTTTACTTATGTCTTTTAACTTTTTTTTAGTTATTTATGTTTGTTTTTCAATTGCATAGTTATTTTGGAGAATAAAGCAAAACAATTATTAAAGAAGATGTTAATGAGCTTATAATATTATAATCACAAATATAGAAGAAGATATTGGAGTAAAAAAGATCAAATTCTTTTATAAAAGCTTGATTCTAGCTTTCTAAGTAACAAGTAAACATTTACCTTAAAAGCATCAAAATTTGTCAACCAAATCTGTTTTGAAAGTAACATCTAGATTTTCTACTTTAAATAGGGTTCTCTAGGCTTTTCTTTTAGCCTCTATAACTAGAGACTTGACTTTGGCATTCAAAGGGAGAAAAAATCAAAATTAAAAAGAGGTTGAGAGCACAAGAAAAAGAAAGCTAAGAGGATGAGAAAGAGATTACAACTAGCCACTACACCTAAGTCTCTTCTTTCTTTCTTTCTTGTTGGAATTTCTTATGAATTTGGAATCTAACACATCAAATATGTGTGATAAACTCTTTTAAGGTTAAAAGTGATTTAAAGCCCTAGACATGACTTTGTAATTCATTCTTAGAATTATTCAACAATTATATATTGAAATTGTTTATGAATTATATCTTGATTTATTAATGCGTAACTAAATAGACCTTGATAATTATCTATTGCTAGATTAGGAATCTTGATCTATAATTATTTTGTTTTCCAATTCATTGATAGCAGTTTGTGCTTAATGGTTATGTTTAAGTTTTTGTTGATTATGATGTGAACATAACCTAAGTTAAATAATATGTGCTTATGTGTTTATTGCTAAGATCAACCTATCTTTCTTATCTTAAAGCTTTCATTAAATTAAATCTAAAGAGCTTATTCTATTTTATTTAATAGTTAAGGATTAAACAAAGAGCTTATTTTAGTTAATGAAAAACTAAAGAAAGATTATGATAGTAGAGTTTGTTGCTATTGGTAGTTTTAAGAGATAATTGGGGATAATTTTTATATTGATTAATAGTTTATGTTTAGAGGTGGTGAATGATTACTTAACCATACTTTTCATAATTATTGCCACTTGTTATTCTATTTCTTAAATCTTAGTTTTATTTTTACGTTTCTTTTTCCATTTGAATCTCAATATAATCAGCCCCAATCGTAGTTTTTTTATGAAGTCTTTTTAATTTGTTTGATAATATTAGATTAGTGTTTTGCATTAATAACTTATAAATTAAGAACAATCTCTGTGGATATGACCCTTACTTACTACTATATACAGTAACAATCATAATTTAGTATAGGATTTAAGAGATACATTATTTAATGAATCAATTTCTAGCATCATTATGGAAATTGTTTTTTTCAATTTACTTGTTACTTGATTTTGTTTCCTATTCTTAGTTTTAGTTTTAATTAGTTTTTTTCTTCTATCAAGTTTTCTTTGTTGAATGTTCGAGACTCCCAAAGTAAAGATAGATCAAAACAAGCTTCGAAAGATATCGAAGTCCACATCATCCTATCATAAAATCAAGCAAAGAGTTAGCACATACAGTTCAATCTGAGCAAGGTGAGATGGCACAAAACAACCAAACACTTAAAGAGATGGCAGCTCTAGATCTCGATTACGAACTATTGCGTATTGAATATTTTAACCTTGAGGTAATGTTTGAGCTTAAATCTAGAATGATTCATTTTTCCCAACTTTTTGTAGTTTTACTGGTAAAGATCCAAAAAAGCACCTTAAAGAGATTCATGCAGCAGATTTCACAAAGGAATAGGTCTATGGTTTACCTACCATGACCAATCGGTATTTCTAATGTGTAAATCAAGTTGAGAGCCTTTCCATTCTTTCTAACAGATTTCGCAAAAGAATGGGTCTATTGTTTACTTTCTAAGACCATCATTACATGCAATGAGATGAAAAGATTATTCTTGGAGAAATATTTTCTTGCATCTAAGGCTACTAATATCTAGAAAGAAATCTATGGTATTCGATAGTACAATGGGAAAAGTTTGTATGAGTATTGGGAGCTATTTAAGAAGCTATGCGCATTTTACCTTCATCACTAAATTAGTGATCAACTCTTAATATATACTTTCAAGAATGACTTATGCCAATTGATTGGAGCATGATAAATACAACAAGTGGAGGAGCCTTAGTGGACAACACACCATGGAAGCAAAGACCTTGATAGTTAATATGGTGGCCAATTCACAACAGTTTGGCAATTGATTAGATTTGTTACCAAAGAAGGTAAATAAGGTTAGTGTTACATTAAACATTGAAAACAGCTAGCCAATCTGACCTCTCTAGTTCAAAAAATGGCCACAAGTAATGTTCAATGATCAATGAAATGTGAAGTATGCTTTATGGTGGAATATCCAACCAATATGTGCCTGGCTTTATAAAAGGACTATTTAGAACAAGCCAATGCTTTAGGAGGGTTTAAAAGGAAGAAAGGATACAAAGACAAAAGTATGATCTTTTCTTAAATGTTAACAATATTGAATGAAGGGATCATCCTAATCTTAGCTATTTAGGAAACTATTAGCATGTTACTCTTAATGCCGATTATAATCATCCATCTTGCTTTTATCAACCAAAGCCTCAATAACAAAATTAATTTCAGCCACTACTTGTGACTCATAACCAAGGTAGAGCTCTTAAAGATATAGTTAAATCTTTAGCTACAAACTCTTTAAAATTTTAATAAGACTTAAAGGACAACCATCAAGAATTTGGAAATACAAATGAGTCCATTGTCTGATAGCATGGCTAATTAGAGGACAAGGATCTAGAAAACTCTCTTCCTAAACTGTCATTAACCTATGAGAGAATGCCAGTGCTGCGACCTTGAGGAATGCAAAATAGCTTGAGGAAGCACTAAAAGAGCAAGAAAACCTATAGAAGAGATAAATCAGAAAAAGGATTCAATTATTGAGGATAATGAAGCCATAATTACTACTGAGAGTACTTTAACACCTAAGTTAATTTCTAAGGTTCTTATTTCCATGAATGTTTTTTTTTCATCTTTTCATAGCATATTTGCAAAGTCTAAGAAGGAGGAACATAAAAAAAAGATTCTGGAAACCTTCCATAAGGTACAAGTAAACATACCTTTATTGGATGTCATTAAACAAGTACCACGCTATGCAAAATTCCTTAAAGAGCTATGCACCACTGAGTGCAAGTTGAAAGTTAATGAGATAATAAGTGTAGGGGAGAATGTGTATGCTATTTTGCAAAGAAAGCTTTCTTCAAAATGTAAGTATCAAGGAAGTTTCACCACACCATGCACTACCAGAAAATACTAGGTTTGAAAAAAGCCCTGTTAGATTTAGGAGCATTTATTAATATTATGCCTAATTATGTTTATGCTTCTTTAAATTTTGGTCCACCTAAGGAAACATGTGTTGTTATTGAACTTATTGATCGATCTAACATTTATCTAATAGGTGTTTTGGAGGATGTTTTAGTATAGTGAATGAATTGGTTTTCCTCGATGACTTTTATTTTCATGAGATAGGGGACTCATCATTTATGCCAAAATCATTACTCTTAGGGAGACCATTCATGAAAACTAGATGCACTAAAATAGATGTTTATAATGGTATCCTAACTATAAAGTTTGATAACGAGATTACACACTTCAATATTTTCAAAGAAATAAGCAAGGTTGCATTGGAAATTATAATGAAGGAGAACTTTGAGCTAAAAGATTCTCAAATGCCTAGAAAAGATATAGTTTAAGCTGAAGACAATAAATTAAGCACTAATAGATGGCAACCTATTGGATCAAAACTTTACCAACATGCCATAATCAGATTTACTTTTTTTTTCCTTTTTCTTTTATTATGTTTTCTTAATTTTTTATTTAATGTTTAATTCACTAGGTTGCATTAGCTTGTTTTAGTTTGAGCCTTTAGTTAATTTTTTTGTCTATTTATGCGTTTGAGTTTATTCCAATGCAATGATGAGATATGAATTGAGTAGGTCTAAAGCTAGTTATTGGTTAAAAGAATCTTCATGAGAATTAAGCTTGAAACATCATTCTTCATAAGCCAATGTTAGTATGATATGTTAATTGATGAAGAAGCTTATTTAGACTTTAGATTGACTTGTATAAACATCCTTGCGAGTTTTGAGCCTATATATTGATATATTATGCAAATCAATCCAATTTTTTTCGTGTGCTCTTTCATGATTACATGTTCCTCTAAAACTGACTTTAAAGTATTTGAGACTATATTTACACATGTGATGACCTGGATATGATAAAGGCATTAAGATTGATACCACCAAAGCTAGATTGCATCCTGATGTTTTTGTCCACTAGATAACCCTTTGAGCCTAAATAGGCCTTTTATTTTTGAAACTCTTCTACTTGACCTTTAACCAAGGAAAAAAACTACCCTAATTCTAAAGGCTTAGTAGATTATGCTATGGGATTTTATGTGTTTCATGTGTGTTGAGTTTGATGATTAAAAAATTAGTTTTGTAGAATTCTTGTTGTTGATGAGTTATTGTTTGGTGGAAAAATTCAGTGTTATCTCAAACATATGTGTATTGATGTATCATGCATCTCATTTAAAAAAACAAAAAAAAAAGGAAAAAAAAAGATGTGCATGGTGCATTAAAATTTAACATATAAAGTTATAGTGGAATATGATATATTGATAGTGAAGATATGAGCCAATAAGATGTTATGCTTTAGTAGTTTATATTTTGCTCTACTAATTTTTTATGATTATTTGTGATATCCTTGTCATTCTTTTCTTACTTTCTATACCTTAAAGCCTTATTAAACCTTGAATAAAGACCTCTTGATTCATTGAGTTGTACGTTCTTAATGGTGTAGAATGGGTGGACAAGTAAACATATGGTAGGACTTTTTTCATAAGATTGAGTGAGTGTAAACACTTTACCATTACTTTATAAAGTGAAAATCATGAAAGTATCCAATGTGAGAAGCTAAAATTAAGTTTGAACTTGCATTATTTTGATTAGGATATGTCATGCTAATATTGATTTAATTCAAACCATAAAAAGTCAAGCATGATTTTTTGTGAAATTCTTTAAGCTATTAACTAGTTTATGAGACTTTAATTTCTATTGGAAGGATTAGGAGTAATTATCTTTAATATAGTTAAGTTTTTCTTATGTTTTCAATGTTTGTAGGTATCCTTCTAGTAAGCCCTCATGAAACTAGGCTTGTCCATTAGGGTCACCTAAGGATTTAAAGGCTTATATCACATGCTAAATGCCACCATGAGTTCCTATGAAAGTGGATTAGAGGGATTTTCTATGTTTTTATTTTATTTTGCTTAAGGACTAGCAAAGTTAAGTGTCGGGGTATTTATAAGTTCATTAATCAGACATTTTATATAATTTCTATTCTTTATTTTTATTGTGTTTGCTATCTTTATTTTAGTTACTTATGTTTGTTTTTTAATTCAAAATTATTTTGGAGAATGAAGCAAAAAACATGCCAATGAGGATGTAAATGAACTTATAACATCAAAATCACAAATATGAAAAAAGATATTAGAGTAAAAAATGCCAAATTCTTTGGTAAAAGCTTGATTCTTGCACTTTAAGTAACAAGTAGATATTTGCCTTAAAAGTGCCAGATTTGGTCAACCAAATCCGCTTTGAAAGTGACACCTAGATTTCCTACTTTGAATAGGATTCTCTAGGGTTTTCTTTTATCCACTATAAATGGAGATTAACATTAGCATTCAAATGGACAAAAAAAAAGAATTAAAAAGAGGATAAGAGCATGAGAATGAGGAGATTACAAGAAAGAGGGGGAGATTACAACCAGCCACCATAGTCGAGTTTCTTTTTCTTTCTTTCTTTCTTTTTTTCCTTTCATTCTTATTGGAATTCTTATAAATCTGGTATTAAACACATCAAACATATGTAACTAAATTCTTTTGAAGTTAAAAGTGATTCAAAGCCCTAGACATAACTTTGTAATTGATTTTTAGAATTACTCAACAATTATCTACTGAAACTATTTTTGTCATTCCATAAAAATTGTTTATGATTCTTATCTTGATTTGTTTGGTTACAACTAAATAGTCCTTGATAATTATCTATGGCTATATTAGGAATCTTGATTCGTAATTGTCTTGTTTTCCTATTCATTGTAGCAATTTGTGATCAAAGATTATAGTTAAGTTTTTGTTGATTGCAAAGTGAAACATAACCTAAGTTAAATAATCCAAACTTGTGTGTTTATTTCTAAAATCAAACTATCTTTCTTCTTTTAAGTTTCGATTAAATAAAATTTAGAGAGCTCGTTTTAGGTTATTTAATAGTTAGGGAATAAATAAAGAGCTTATTCTAGTTAACAAAAAACTAAGGGAAGATTAGGATAGCAAAGCTCATTCTATTGGTAGTTTCAAGAGATAATTGTATATATTTCTGATATTGATTCATACTATACATATAGAGGTGGAGAATGATTCCTTAACCATACTTTTCATCATGATTGTCACTTGCTATTCTATTTTTTAAATCTCAGTTTTACTTTTATGTTATTGTTTTTTTACTATTTGAATCCCAATACAATCAACTCCCTTCATAGTTTATTTTTTAATTTTTTAATTTATTTGATAATATTAGATTAGAGTTTTGCATCAATAATTTATAAATTGAAAACAATCTCTGTGGATACAACCCTTACTGACTACTACACAAAATAACAATCATAATTTAGTAGAAGGATTTAAGAGATACATTATTTAGTCTATCAAGAGATATTTATGAAATATATTGGAGCATCAATTGAAATTTTCCAAGGTTGAGCATGTACCAATTGAATCAAGGAAATAAACTAGTCACATAAATGCATCATCGCCAAATGTGATTAGTTATTGTGGCCTAATGTTTTATTGTCATCTTTACCAAGGGATAAAGGCATCAAGTTAGATATTTTGGTGGCAGAAAATGTTATATTGGATGCAAAAGTTACATATGGGTGATGCATAAAAAGCCCTCCTATTGTAAATAGAATAAGTTGTCATCTTTTTAACCTAGCTATTCACATTCACATTCTTATTCTTTACACTTTCACATTCTCACCATCAAAATCCTATAGCCAAATAAAAAAAAGAAGAAATTTCTCTTGGAAATATAGGAAAAACCTAGGAAAAGTTAGAGGTTATAAAGCTGGGAGGTATAGTCACTATCCTTTTTCTTTTTATTCTATTTCAATGTGATTAATTGAAACATTTGGCCATGGTAGAAGCAAGCTAGGATTCATTATTATCTTGGTTTCTTTGATGATCAAAGTTGAGTTCATGACTTGCTTGATGAAATGCTTGGATGTTTATGGTATAACATGCCTTTGGTGATTTTGCGCTATTTAATTTTCTTTAGTTCATGACAAGTTTGATGAAATGCATGTTTGGTTTGAATGCCAAATTTGATTTTAAAATCACCATAAGATAAGTTATGGTTAGCTTAGATAATAAACTACCCATGACTTATGTTTTTCTATCATTTGATGCTACCAAACTTGGAGTAAATCAAAAGCTTTTAAATGCTTAGATTCATGGCTAGAAAAGGCTAAAAAATCTATTTTAAACCCCCCTCTCAGATGGATTTTTATGCTAATTAATCTAGATCCTTGTTTTAAGCCCTATGTGATAGGTTGTGGTTAAATTTATGTGACATTTAGCTACTATTTAGGGGCTATTGCAACCCTTAGAAATGGTATTTCTCATGCCATATCTACCAAAAATAGGTTCTTTAACATGGAAAACGATGAAAAAGGCCAAAGGGCATTCAGATGCTTAATGGCCTTTTGAATTTCTTTCGCTATCTTGTGTGTGGTTAATGAGTGTTTCTCTTTTATTAAAAAATCAATCTTTCTTTTGATTTTTAATGTTTTACCCATTACTTGCCTGCCATCAATTTAGCATGGTCAACTCAAATTTTGGAGTTATTATGGTTGTTTATACTTGTAAGAGTTTAAATGTTGGTATTTATGGTTTTTTGTGTTAATTAGAGTTTTATTGTTTTAAGTGGTTCGATGTTTAAATTTTAAATAGCTTCATGCACATACAAATTTTGTGTCAAAAATTTGTCAAGCTTTGAAAGTTACAATTTCTAGATGTTATTAAAAGAAAGGAGTCTATTTTATTTCTTTTTTCAACAAAGTTTTGATCCAATGGTCTTCGAATTCAATCTTGAATCAACGAAATCCATTTCAATAGTCTTATAAATTCAATCTTGAAAAATGAAATTGACTTTATTTATGTCACTGGATCAAGATTGGAAAGTAGTTTTTTTTTTTAATTCTTGAAAACAAAGTTAACATTCTTCAAAAAGTTTTTAATTCTTTAGAGAAATCATTTTGGAACTTTGGGGAGGATTTGCGTATTTAATATTTTCTTTTCAAGCTTATGAATTGTGAAATAGTGATGAATAACTCAAGCAAGTCCTTTTTCACAGAGCAACCAGCTGAAAGGCAATCCTAGGCTCATGCTTATCGATATAAACATAGAAATTGAATCACAACTAAACATATGCAGCAGAAAATAAACAAAGAAATACCCTGATTTCCTTAAGATCTTTAGCAAAAATATGCATGCGATCGGATAGCAGTTTAGTAGATCTAATAGAAAGCTATTTCGAGACTCACAACTTTGAGTGTGCTGATTTCTACATGAACATAACATGGCTTGATAATTTCGATCTCTTATTAAAGCTAAAAAAAGTCCAAGTGTTATGTATCAAATAATGATCCATACAGATTCCTATTAAAGCCTTCATAAGGTTTGGTGATTATTTGATGCAAGCCAAAAGGCTTTTCAATCCTCAACCAAAAGATATACAACCAATAGGTTCAAATCCAAAGTGATCCAAGAACAATTCTCGCACTTATTGCACTAAGAGGAAGAAGAAAATAACTCCATAAAAAATAGCTATTTTGCACAAATCCTAGTAAACGAATCCAAAAATCTTAATTTTTGATTCCAGTTGATTTCTTTAGGATGGAAAACTGATTTTTTGCTTTTGTTATAATCAGAGACAATTTCAGATCACTTAAAAACCATATTTGCATTAAAACACCCTTAAGAAAGTTCATGGGATTACACTAACCCCTTAAGGAAATACGAAGGTTGGCACTTAAGGTTTTTCTAGATGCTACAATTAGCCAAAAAGCCTTAGTTATGTATTTAAATACCTTTGGGTCAGGTTAGGCTTGACTTATGGGTCATCTAAGCCTATTACTAACATACGTAGAAGATGGCACCACTTTAGAGTATTTTTTAGAGCCTAACCAAAGCTATTTTAATTAGTTGGTCCAAGATTGGGCTTTAATTGTAACTTATTAATATTTTAGGCCAATAGCACACCAAAGAGAGCTATTATATACGCCTAGCCCATTAGCAAGCCTAACTTAGAGTAGTTCACAACTAAACTCTCTGACATGATAATTAGGGCTTTTAGCCTAACCCCTAAATTTACATGTTAGATAATTTAATTTATAATTAAATTCTCTAACTCATATAAAACACTTATTACTTCATGTAAATAATATTCAATAATTATCTAATAATTATCTAGTTTCTCAAATACAATTTTTGGCTTTATTTAATATTATTCCTAAAACCATGTCTACAAATAGATATTGTCTTGATAAAACACTCATTATCCTTATTGCAATATTAAGACATCTTTAGTTAGATTTCATAAATCTAATTTATATCTTTAATAATACTTAATTAAGATATTTATATTAAGTTCTTCTTATTTTACCTTTTATTTAATTAAGTTGTAATTAATTAAATCCCTATTTTAATCTAATAGATCATCTTGTTATGTGCACCCATTAGGATTCCATCATAACAACAATAAGTATAATACCTAATTAAGTGTATTTATATTTATAGACCAAGATTGGCTTCTAATAAGGCATCATGGCCTCTCGGTATGTAGGAAGAGTCAATATAACCTATTTAAGAAACATTTCAATAACTAGCCCCTTAATGTACTTTAGTCATTTCACTGGATATCCTAGAAAGACCATGAGCATGGTGAAATATCTACTTATGTTCAATCCATATTAGTTCCTGCAGCTTATGGTTTACCTCATGAATTTAGAGAAATAATTTCTCTTAAATTCATCATGAGTTGGCCAGCAACTTTATGAAGTTAACCATAACCAAGAACAAATGAGATATGTCTCCAACATCATTTAGAGTAGTGAATCCTCTCTGGATCACTCATCTATCTTCGCATAATTCATGCATGCCCAAATCCACCCTACCATATACATCCATCTATTATGGACCCATTCATGATGGAATCAATGCATGGCACTACTTATACAAGATTACTTAGTAACATAAGTTTGAGAACTAATATACACGGCTGGCACATGAAAACATATTCTATAGACACTTGAATAACTTATATCAAATAGAGTTCTCATACAGGTCATGTTTAATGAACTTGTTTCCATAAAACAAGCACCAATATGTTGTCTCCAAGTATCTTTATACTTCAATTTCTATGAGATTAAAGACTTGCATGCATCAAATGCATGAAGGCTTAGCATATACTAGTCTTTGTGCATTGTCAATGCCTCATTTTGACAATACAATGACTAGAAATGTTTCTTAAAAATATGGCTTTGATGCATAAAGATCTCATCATCATAACTCATATTAACTTTGGAAGGCCATTATGTTTCATGGGCTTTATCCATTTGTGTTAGCATGATTATTAATCATTCCCAGCCAAGGTTGGATAAGAAGGGCTGACCATTAAGTTTGTTTTAAACTAGTTTGGTTAAATTAAAACACCTAAAATGAGGGGAAAGTGCTTTAATTGATTTAGGAGTTTTGATTAAGTTAAAACTATTTTATCCTAAGTCCAGCTAAGACTAGGATTAAGCTAGTATATAAACATTTGTTGGGATAGAAAACTAGAGGATTCTTTTTGACCTAATTCAAGAGAGAAAATTTTCTAAGGGTTACAAAATATTTTCCTAGGTTATCTTGTTCTTACTACCACCTGCTCTCCTTATTTTTGTTCTTGTTTTATGTCATCTTCTTTCAATAATTGTTCTTGGTTCATGATTAGAAAAGCAAGAAAGATTATCTTTTGGTTAAGGGTTAAAAACCCTTCTAGCTAGCACTAGAGAACTATCAGGCCTCAAGAAGGTTTAGACAACTGTTTGTGTGGATAATCGCTAGAGGCAGGAAACCTTTGCTATTTATGGTCTTCAAGAACCCATTTAAGAAGCCATTGCCAATTTCATCAAGATACCTAGGGTTAATTATATTTTAGATTTCGAAGTTTAAAATTCAAGGTAACCTTCTAACATATGGGTGTTTAAATCTCGATTTAAAATTTTAAAGACTACTACATGTAGATCCCTTTCTAGAGATTCGTAGGAAAGTCCTACTATTTCTATGTTTACTATTTTCACTGCAGTCATCTTTATGTTTATTGATATTTGAAATCCAATATATGCATGAGGTTAGATTTTACTAGGATAAGAGATCCTTACAAGTGGTATCAAAGCCTATAGGTTATGGATTACATGAAGTATAGGCTAATTCATGGTAATTGACATTTGGATGTCACATGTGTAGATCTATGAAGTTTCGAGCCATAAAATGTTATAAAATAATTTTTTTAAAATTTTGTTAAATCTGTATAGCATGCTTAGAAAGTGTATTGATCATTATTAAAAGGTTTAATAATTAACAAAAATTTCTTTTCTTGATTTAGATCAAATACACATTAAATTAACAAAAGCTGGTGACATGTACCCTTGTGATTCGCAATTTCTCTAGGGATTTTTTCTAATAGCTTTTTTGTTTTAAAAGTTAATTTTTATGATCTGATTTTATCATATTAAATTTATAAAATTCATTTTGATTTATTTAAATATGGTTTAAAACAAAGAAACATAATCTTGAATTTTATTGGTGATATGGCATGGTATATTGTTGTAAGCTAATTTTGGATGTGATCTTGCACCTAATGCACTTCGAAATCTCTATGGAAAAGTTCCATAGGTTTTTTGCATTTTAGGATAGCAAGTGAGTCAAAGAATATTTGATTCTTGAATAAATTTTGGTTGCTAAAATCAAGGCATGTTGATGCCACATCTATGGAATGTATATCCATGTGATTTGCTATTTACATGCCAATTTATTGCCATTAAGTTTGTTGCTTTGATTCAATCTTCGGTAGCATCTTGAATGAATTTCCAGCATCTAAAATCAGTATTTAAACATCCTTCAAAGGTGTGGAGATTTTGTTTCAAAAGCTAGGGTTTTATGGTAAGGTGATACCATTTCTCGGGTTTTCTTAAAACTTACGATCAAGGGCAAGTAAATTGCCATCTTTAGTGCCACCTTGAATCATTTCATGGCAGCGCCTAATCTGATTTTCCAGCACTTGAAACAACCCTGGATATCATTCAAAGATGGTGCTCAAAAGCTATTGGCACGGCCAAAAAGATTGGCAAAACTGAGGGCACTACTTCTTATAGTCCTACTTTCATTGAAACTAGTTTTCTAGTGGGAGTGAAATTCCTTAAACTTAGGAATTAGATTCCTTAAATTATGGAAAGAGTTAAGTTGGATTAAATAAAGAGTTATCTAATAGAAATTGGTTCCTAAAAGTTAGGAATATTTAAAGAGTTTCATTTTAGCTAGGATTTTTTCAATAAACATGTTTTAAAATAATCAAGATTTGGAAACGTGTTTTCCTAAAATGTTTAATTAAATAGGTTACTTTAATTTTAATTCTTTAAATATGTTACTTTTAGAAACCTAATTTAAGTATGCAAATAAAAGTATTTGCCCTTGTTAAAACAAATTACCTAAAGGTTAGGTAAATGTCTAGTTTAAGACTAATTTCCTAACAGATAGGAACAAGATTAAATATGTTTAATCACTATAGCCTATTATTAAAGATGCTTTATTGAATGTGATAAATTTGTTTATACATGCATTGTATACATGTGATTGCCATGTGATATTAGCTATGCATTATTATTAAACTATAATAGTTAAAGCATGAAGGATGATTATGGACTTAGACTTTAGTTTGACTAGGTTATGAATGGTTAATTTTATTTGTTTTGCTATTTATTTTTTAAATAGGTTCTGAGAACCCTGCCTTATCTCTATCATCTAGGATTGTAAAATTCTCTTTTCACCTTACTCCCCTTGAATATAACTTGAGATTTCCTCAAACTCATATAATTATTACATTGTTAGAGATTTAGGATTTGGCTAGATTAAAGAATTTATGTCCTCCAAGATGTAAAAGAGATGGTGCCAGGTTGAAGTCCAGAGAGATTACCATGAAGACTTATATGATATGCAAATGGTATCCTTAAAAAACTGACCACCTAGTTTCCTAATGGCTCAAGGAAACTAGTTTAGATGAAAGTCCAAGTCTTTCTAGCAGATTGCATGTGATAGATTTATTTTATGTTGATATAGATGATATGTATGCACTTGAAATAAATGTCGATGCACATGCATTTATATTAAGACTTAATTAAATTAGAAAACCCTTGTAAACTATTGAGTCCATGCCTAAGCATGATCAGACACTTTCAACTACATTATAACAAGAAACCAGAGTTCTTGGGATTTATTGAGCTGAATCAAGGTCCCTTCTGCCCAAGTTGTTTGAGTTATAATTAATGGGTCTTCTCAACCAAAGTTGTGTTGTCTGGATGCGTACAACTTGATCGCATGGCTTTAGAGGCGATGGTTAGGTGAAATGCATATGATGCATTTAGTTAAAAGGTTACCACCTAACTAATCCAGGATTTGTATAGAGATGCAATCAGTAAATTAAGTTACCTACCTCATTAGTTCTTTTATGATTTGTTGAGCTGACTCATGGTTATAAAAGGATGAAAAGGGTCCTAGCTTATTTAGAAGATTCAAATGGTTCGAGGTTATAAGGAATAATCATTATAGTTTTAAAACTTGACTAAATGATTATCTTATGTATGTTATTGACATGAAATATGCTTTAAATTCATACAAGATATAAAACAAGAAGTATTACTTCTAATCTATCACTCCATAGCAAACTTGATGCTAACAAGTTGATTGGGCCAAACTCTATTATCTAGTCCTACAATATTAAGACTATCTTAATACAAAATTGAATGACATATCCAAGAAAAGCTTAAAAGGTTAGGGGTAGCTTATCAAGTTCATAGAGATGACCTTGATCTAGCCATATTGTTGCCATATTGTGATGATGACTAGTAAGGCACTTAAACTCTTAAAGGAACAAGTGGTAATAAATACTCTTGAAATCATTCAAAGCTATTGAATAGACTAATAAGGACAATCACGATGAAAAGTTTAACATCCTTAAGAAATTGTTCCTAGCCTAGATGTTAGAAGGCAGCCTAAGTAAGCCTTATTTGATATGATGTATTTAAGACTTAAGCTCATTAAAAGTTGCATGGATCATGATCTATGTATTATCATCATACTTTTTTATGAAGAAAGACAAGTGAGAAGGTGACATCCCATACTTTAAAGAGCTAGATTAATAGAGTAAAGATTGCAAGGAACACTTTGATATTATCAAAGTATGAAGCTTACAGAAGTTTCTTTTAAGGACATGTTTTGAGATTTTATTTGCTTCTCTTAGCATATGATACCTACAAGTTGGCGCTAAATATACGTGACATATTGTAAGAACCAAATGAAAGTAGTGAAAAAAGACCATAAGAACGGCAACTTATAGATATTGATCAAAGCTTGCGTTCTTAATGTTTGAAAAACATAATCATGATTTATTTTGGCAAAACATAGAATTCATTCTATGTCATGGTCTCCCTATTCTCAAAACATAAACCTGGAATAATATAGAGAATAATGATGGGCCAACATGGAGGAGGCAACCCAGCTGATGTAGATCAGGCTTGTTGATCCATTAAAGAAAGTTTATGAAACTTCTATGATTTATTATAAAGCATGTAGATGTTCTGTTATCGGCAATTATGGGGCCAAATTAAAAGGATATTTTAAGGAGTTTGTTATGAACATACATTTGCTTTTGATGGCATAAAGATGCCATACCTTTTAAATCTTCATTGGATAAATAATAATAGATTTATTCTGCAAACTCTATCCACCATTTATATCAAGTAGACATATGTCAGATATGTTAAAGCCCAAATAAATTAGAATCTAAAGGAGTTTTGAATTGAAAACCCTACAAGAAGTCGTACACTTATAACATTTAATGGAAGTATTCATAAGTCATAGACATAATATTGAAAAAAAAAAGTTTCAGCTAGAGAGATTGCATATTTATACCTTAAAGCCATCAAAAAACCATTCTATCAAAAGGCTTCCAAAAATGATTTGTTTTAGACCTTTAGCCATCAGGCTAAAAAGATGATTCCAATAGTTATTTGCAATAACTGAGCCATATGATAGGAATCATAGTTTTATCAGGGTTCAAATAGTTTGATGACTTGATAATAGAGATTACACAAATGAATTAGAATGTGTACTCCGCATAAAGCAATAGTATTACTTCAAGTGCAAATGGGAGATGCTGGTGTATGCCCTAGAAATAATTAGATTGGGACATGAGATACATGGTCAAATAACAACATTCATTTTACTAAGCTAAAGTAAGATAAGGTTTTCCTTCATGTTAGTGGCTTAATTGTTACTCATTCAAACACACTAATTAGATAAAGCCCTTGAAACACAATGGCCTTGCAAATATAGTAATAAGTTACGATGATAAGATCCTTATACATTAAAGCCGTATTTCTAAAACTATTTTTAGTCATCGTATTGTCAAGATAGAGCATTGACAATGCACGAAGACTAGTTTATGCTAAGCCTCCATGCATTAAATGCATGCAACTCTTTGATCTCATATAAGTTGAATTATAAGAGATACTTAGTGACAGCATATGTGCACATTTTTTGGAAAGAAGTTCCCTAAACATGTCCCAAATAAGAACTCCATTTGGTATAAGTCTCTTAAGTATGTATGGAAGATGTTTTCATGTGCCACTCATGTATGTTAGTCCTTAGACTTGTGATACCACGTCACCGTGTATGTAGAATCTTATGCTTAGATTCATCTAAAACGGGTCTAGAAAGAGTGGATGCTTAAGTTAGGGTACATCAGGTATAACATGAAGCATATAGAGGATGAATGAGTGATCTAGAGAATTCACCATTCTGGGTGACATTAGAGACATATCTCAAGCATTATTTGTCGCAACATAGCTAGGATGTGAATCTTGACTAATCGAACTTTAAAAGGCAGGGTGAACCCCTCATTCCTATATATTTATCATTTTTCATGTTTAGAGACTAAATCATTAAGATGAATCACTCACTTGACTTAATTTTAAATAGTCATTACGAAACAGCCATTTCTTTTGGAGTCCCCACCAATTTATTCTGGCTAGGTGAGATTAATTATCTATTAGAGTTAGTAATGAACTCCAAAGTCCGCGATAATACTAGAGATTGCATAAAAGTGTTCAAGAGTTGATTATAATAATGAGTAAGGATTGATCCTCTCGTGATGCTTGAAAATCGGTATCTTATATTAATTACATGTTAACTTAAAATTTAATTTTTATTTAATTTCAATATTTGATATTTAATCGTAATTCCATATTTTAAAATTTTTCTAAGTCCAAATTTATTATTTCATTTTAGAAAAATATGTTTTTAATATTTTTAAAGTCAAAATATCTTTAACATCTCACTAGAGGATCGGAGGAATATGAAAGGCCAAAATATCTTTCACACCCCACTGGATGATCGGAGGAATATAAAATGTTTTATTTTTATGAAATTTGAAAAATATCTTTCATACTTTACCAGAAGACCAAAGGAATACAAAAGGTTGTATTTTTATGAAATTCGAAAACTTTTGATTTTCCTCATTAAAAAGGATATCTTATTATTAAAACAATTCGCAAAACCTCTTCCATAGATTTAAAGACATTTCACGTACCATTTCAACATCGGAGACATTGCCTTGGTTTTTAAAATTTTGGTTTTATCAAAATAATAGAAAAGTCTTATCCTAAGACTCGGTTTCAATGAAACTATGTAACTAAACCTAAGGACTAAAGCCTAGTCGAATAGACCAAAATGTCCCCTATAGTGCACCTTTGACATGGAAATATCACGGTGACCTTAAAGGATTTGGTTTCGAAGTGAATTACTAAAATGTCCTCGAGATATACCTTCAATATGAAAGTATCCTAGTAACCCTAAAGCACTAGATATTATTATAAAAAAATAAACCTATCCTTATTATGCACTTTTGACAATCAGAATCCCGGTGATCTAAAAGACTTAATTCTAAGATAAATTACTAAAATACCCCTAAGGTGTAACCTTAACATGGAAGTATCCTAATAACCCTAAATGACTTGATATCATCATAAAAGGATGAGCTATCTTTATTATGCACCTTTGACATATGAGTATCCCAGTGATCATAAAGAACTCAATTATAAGCAAATTACTAAAATGCCTTTAATGCATACCTTCGTCATGGAAGAATCCCGGTACCCTAAAAGACTTAGTTTCATCATGAAATAATAGTCATTCCCTTGATAGTTAACATAGACATCAAAATTGACCTAAAATGCAAATATTACTAATAGATCTCTATTTTTCTCAAATTTTACACTTTAGCCACAAAATGGCTAAAAATGCTAGAAATGTCTCTAACATCTTAAAATACCTTAAATGGGTAACTTGATGTTGAAAAAACCCATTTAACCCTAAAATACAATATTTTACAAAGTAGAACCTAAATTTTCTAGGTTTACAAAATAGTCTCTAAATAATTTAAAATACATAATTAAACATTAAACATATCAAAATCATCATTGAAAAGTCCCTAAAAATCAATAGAGCCATTTAGGCAAGCACTTGCGGCCTTGAAAATTTTTTTTTCAATTTTTGCAAACAAGCACTTGAACTTTTTAAAATTACAAAAAGATCCCTAAAAGGTTAAAAATACATAAAACACACTTAAAAATGTCAAAGTATACATGAAAACGCCTCTAAAGGTCTCACCAAGCATTGGGCTAAGTTAATATGGCCTTGGAAAATTTTTTGCAAATTTTGCAATTTAGTCCCTTTATTTCTCAAAATTATAAAATAACACAAAAAGAGATAAAAAACTTAACCAATTCACACATAAAAAATTCAACCAAGCTTATATGTACCTATCCAAGGCCTTACAAAATTTTGGGAAAATTATTTTTGGACCCCTACAAAATTTAAACATTGCAAAACAGTCTAAGATATCAAAAAACAAGAAATAAAATTCCATTAAAGGACATCATCATATTCAGCTTACATCAACAATAACCAAGAAAAATTTTTTTTTCTCAACATAACTTCATGAATAATCAAAATAAACACATATCCTAATTTCTATCAAGCTCAAATTATCATCAACACATATGAAATCATGAAAAAATGGACATAAAAGCATACTTTATCAAATATTCACATGAAAATACCGAGGAAAATAATATAATCATGAACATATTCACATGATAAATTAATCAACATATATATATATAAACATATTTTCTTGATGAAAATCAAATTTTTGTTAAGAAAAAAAATCAAATTTAACAAAAATCAAGAAAATTGTTTATAGCTTTTACACTTGGCCTTTCAACATGGATCAAAATCCATGAGCACAAGTGATCATCGAGCTCACTAAAAGGAAGAAATATGATGGAAAAGCATATGAACAAAAATCACAATAAAACTACCTTTAAAGCCTTGAAAATTTAATAAAACTTCAAAATTCTCAAGAAAATTTACCAAGTTTTGCTATGAAAACCATTCTCCCTTTTTATGAACTATCCTCTCTTTATAATAAGGGGAGGATTTGGCCAAGGAAGGTAAAAAAAACCTCACTTGGCCAAAAATCCCTTTCTCTTTTTTTAATTAATTTTTATTTTCATCATTTTATCTTTGATGGATGATATTTCTTCAAGACAAGAATTAATTAATTATGGTTGTCATTTTGTCATACTCATCATGTATGAATCACAAGTCTGCTTTATAGCCTCTATAAGTCACCATAGTGAGTCAGGAAGATAAAGTTAACTTAATGACATAATTAAAAATAAACTAAATTAGTTACGGAAAAATTCAATCCCGACTAAATTAATTCTCATCCAATTTCAAAATTAAAATAAATATAATTAAAATTTTGAAATTGAATAAAATCATTAATGCAAAATATTTTAATTGGAATTTCATGAAAAATGAATTAAAAGGATTAAATTATAACAAACTAAAAGTTATTTATTCAAGAAATAAAATTTCACATGATAAATTTGATCAAGCAAGAGGCCTAATAAAAAATTCATATAAAAACTTTTTACTCAAAAGAATTAAGATAATTTTTTGGAGAGAGAAAATGTTAATAGGCCTTGTTGGAAAATCCAAATGGGCTCGTTTAGGTTGTTGGAAATTCTAAAAATGAGCTCATTTGACTTATCAAAAAACTAATGGGCTAATTTAACTTGTTGGAAAACAAAAATGAGCTCATTGGGCTTGGTAAAAAAATAACGGGCTTATTGGGCCTATTAATAGGAGTTAAAAATTTTAAGCCCATGAAAAAATATGGCCCAAAACAAAATTAATAAAATTTCCCTATAAGAATTTAAAGTGTTGAACTCTAAAAGGAATTTTTAAGAAATTTTAGGTAGAGGAAAAAGGTGACTAAAAATTCTAAAACTCGTAAAATTTTACAAGAAAAATCTTTATAAAAAATTGATATTTAATAAAATGAATCAAAATTTTAAAAAGCTATATCCAAGCTATTTTATTGACATATGTGAAAAGATTAAAAAATCTAAACTCTAAAAAATTTTCAAAAAATTTTACAGATAAAAAAGTTCATATTTTAAAGACAAGAAAATTTCAAAAATATGTTTAAATTTATAAAACTGGATTGAATTCAACACATTATTCAAAATATTAATCAATAAAAATAATAAAAATGAAAACCTAAAATCTAGAACTAATTTTACTGAAAAAATTTCACCAAGGTGACACTCACGCTACAGTGAAAAATTCAAAATTAATAAAGAAATTTAATAACTTGACACTTCATGGTATAAAATGCCAATACATATTTTTTTGACAAATTTTAGACGTTTTAGAGTGAGTATAGGCATAAATATTATATGGGTATCGATAAAAATATACAACGGCCAACTCTTAAAATTTTACAAAAATATCAAAAAAATTTTAAAAATGGGAAATTTAACCTTAACAAAATATCCAAAAATGAATTCCAAAATTTCAGAAAAATAAATTTAAAAACTAATTTTTTACCTTAATACTCATCTTTTTTATTCGAGATTTATTCTCTATGACCCCCCAAAATGGTGATTTTTTTATTACGTGCACAAGCAATCATTTAGGCATGACCAAATAGGTCTTAAAAATTCCCAATCCACCTTGAGAAGGTCGACCCCTAGGAAGGCAGTCACTAGGTTCTTAGTCTCGATTATTTCGGGATTACCGAAGAAAAGGTTCGGATGAAATTAAGTGTCTACAACTACCTTTTTTTGGCTGTTGCTGAGAAACAGGAACAAGTTAAAGACCAAATAGACATAATTTCATTCAACCTTTGTAAGCCCTTATACAAAAAGTTTTTTATAGGCCAATTGTATTAGTTTTCTAACCTAACCAACTACATTGGGCTTTCATATTTTAATTCCAATTTTAACTAAGTCAAGGCCATCTGCTACTCTTGGGCTTTCAAATTTTGGTACCAATTTCACTAGGACAAACCCATCTGCTACTCTTGGGCTTTCAATATTTTGGTGCCAATTTTAACTAGACGGAACCATTAACAACTCTTAGGCTTTTTCATTTTGGTGCTAATTTCAAAAAGGATAAATTAGCTACTTTTGGGCTTTCAAATTTTAGTGTCAATTTTGACTGAGCCGAGGCCATCAATTACTCTTGAGCTTTTCTTTCTATGTAGGCCAACTTTATTGGTTTTTTGCTTAACCAAATGAAGAGAACCTAGAGAATCTACATATGATCTTCTGCCAAATCAAATGAAGCTGACTCAAAACCTACTTCATTAACCTTTCATATAGTCAAATAAAAAGGACATCTTACTTCATTGGCTTTTAACCTAATCAAGTGAAAACTTTGTTGATCTTTTGCTTAATCAAGCAAAGTTGATGCAAAAACCTCACTAACCTTCCACATAGTCAAATGAGTAGGACATTTGATTCCACTGGTTTTCAGGCTAACTAAGTAAAGAGAATTTAGAAAAACTCTCTTGATCTTCTGCTTAATCAGATGAAGCTGACTTAACACTTGCTTCACTGACTTTCATATAGTCAAATGAAGAGGACATATGACTCCACCAGTTTTCAAACAACCAAGTGAAAACTTTATCGATCTTTTGCTTATTTAGATGAAGCTGACTGAAAACATACTTCGCTGACCTTCCACAGAGTCAAATGAAGCAGATACTTGATCACATTAATTTTTAACCTAAGTGAAAACCTTTAAAAAAAACTCTATCGATCTTTTGCCTAATTGAACAAAACTTACTCGAACCTTACTTCACTGATATTCCACTAGTCAAATGAAGAAAATATCTTAATCCGCCAATTTTCAACCTAACCAAGTGAAAACTCCATCAGTCTTCTACTTAATCGGGTAAAGTTGACTTAAAAACCTATTTCATCGACCTTTCACATAGTTAAATTCATATAGTTAAATGAAAAAGACATATGACTCCACCAGTTTTCAAATAACTAAGTGAAAACTTTATCGATCTTTGGATTAATTAGATGAAGCTGACTGAAAACATACTTCGCTGACCTTTCACATAGTCAAATGAAGCAGATACTTGATTACACTAATTTTAACCTAAGTGAAAACCTCTAAAAAAACTCCATCGATCTTTTGCCTAATTGAATAAAACTTACTCGAACCTTACTTCACTGATATTCCATATAGTCAAATGAAGAAGATATCTTAATTCACCAATTTTCAACCTAACCAAGTGAAAACTCCATCAGTCTTCTACTTAATGGGGTAAAGTTAACTCAAAAACCTATTTCATCGACCTTTCACATAGTCAAATTCATATAATTAAATGAAGAGGACATATGACTCTACCAGTTTTTAAATAACCAAGTGAAAACTTTATCGATCTTTTGCTTAATTAGATGAAGCTGACTGAAAACATACTTCGCTAACCTTCCACATAGCCAAATAAAGTAGATACTTAATTACACTAATTTTTAACCTAAGTGAAAACCTTTAAAAACTCCATCGATCTTTTCCCTAATTGAACAAAACTTACTCGAACCTTACTTCACTGATATTCCACATAGTCAAATGAAGAAGATATCTTAATCCACCAATTTTTAACCTAACCAAGAGAAAACTCCATCAGTCTTCTACCTAATCGGGTAAAATTAACTTAAAAACCTACTTCATTGACCTTTTGCATAGTCAAATAAAGGGGATATCTAGCTTCATCAGTTTTTAACCTAACAAGTGAAAACTCTGCTCAATATTCTACTTAATCGGATGAAGCTGACTCAAAACATACTTCACTAGCCTTTTGACATAGACGAATAAAGTGGCACTTGATTCCATGAGTTGTCAACCTAACTAAATGAAGAAAGCTTAGAAAAACTCCATCGATTTTTTGCCTAATCGAACAAAGCTGACTCAAGCCTTACTTTACCGACCTACTACATAGTCAAATGAAGAAGACATCTAACTCCACCAATTTTCAACCTAACTAAGTGAAAACTCCATCAATCTTCGACTTAATTGGGTAACGTTGACTCCAAAACCTACTTCATCGACCTTTCAAATAGTTAAATGAAGAAGACATTTGATTTTGCTGGTTTTCAGGCTAACCAAGTGAAGAGAACTTAGAAAAACCCTGCCAGTCATCAGCCAAATTGGACAAAGTTGAAAAAAATTTGAAATATAGCGAGGATTAATCTTCCTATATGTTAGCAAAGCCTTATCTATCTGAGCTTTATTTTTTTCAATTTTTTTTCTTTTTGGTCTTCTCATATATTAGTGAAGCTCATTAATTTGAGCCTCATTATTGCCAATTTCTCTTCTTCTTAATCGTCTCATATATTAGTAAGGCCTTATCAAACTGATCCTCATTATTACCAATTGCTCTTCTTTTTCATGACTTGCTATTAAAGGTTTAAATTTCTAAATGACGATTTCATGTTTACCTCATGAAATCCTTCTTCTAATCTTTGCTTCAAAAATCTAAAAATCATTTAATTTTTCTTAAAAAGTCACTAAATATTAAATTAACATTTATCAATTTAAGGATACAACTTTATGCAGTTGGATAAAAGTCAACACTTTGCTCCTTGAAGTGCATTCGAATACTTCAATTAAAATTATGGGAAGTATCAAACTTCATTGAAAGTACAAGATTTACGAAACGGGATTGCCTTCTTATTCTAACTTAAGAAAGGATCTACTTGATCAAAAGTTATGGAACTTTCAAAATGATTTCAACCATGAATTTTCCAATATCAAAGATAATGGACATGCCATCATCTTTTGATTTTATGGCTTTCTTATGATTTATGATGACCATTTGGGACATCTTTGAATGAGATAAGAAAATGAATTTAGATGCATAAATGAGGTGGCATTGCTAAAATTTGACATGAAGAAATTGGTACAAGAAAGTCAAAGTTCATAATGACTAATTTCAGGTGGATGTTCTTTTTATAGGAATTCTTTGAAAGGCAAACAATCAAATTATAGCATCCTTTTAATATTTAAATATAATAGCTTGACGGGTGTTAAAGTAATGCTGGTGAACACCAAGTCTCAAGGGGTTAATTCAGAAGGCCTTTAGTAAGGACCAATTCCTAAAGATGGACACGAAAGTTTTAAAAGGTTATCTTGAATCAAATTAATATGTGGGCATTAACTTAACCTTTTACTGATGTTGTGAAATATCCATAGGTTTAGGATTATTTTTGAATTAGCATGAAAGAGTTCTTTTCCGTTGGTGGCTACCTTTATCGGTTCAGGAGCAATTTTAAAGCCTTTAAGTTTGTTTTAGACTACCCTTTTCGAATGTTTACCGTAGAACTTCCTTTGTTTTCCTTTTTTTTCTTTTTTTTCTCTCTTTTTTTTAATTTTTTTCTAATTGATTGCCTTATCATATTCTTGAGGACTCAAAATTAATCCAAAAAGAAAAATTTTCTAAGAGTTTCCCATTTCAAAGGTACTTTATAGGATATTTTGGTCTCATCAACCATGTTTAAGTCCTGTGAGCTAGTTTCATACGTATAGTCGAAACCAAGATTTAGGACAAAAATTATTATTTTTAATAAAACCAAAAAGTAAGGCAATGTCTCTAAGTTAAAGTAATACGTGGAATTCTCCTAACATATGAGAGGGGTTCTATGGATTGTTTTAATAATGAGATATCTTTTTCAAAATGAAAATTAAGATTTTTCAAATTTCGTGAAAATAAAACTTGTGAAATTCTTCTGGTCCTTTGGTAGGGTACGTAAGATATTTTGATTGTTAAAATAAAATCTTTCATATTCCTCCAGTCCTCTAGTGTGGTGTAGAAGATATTATAACTTTTCATGTTCCTCTGGCTCTTTGGTGGGAAACAAAAGATATTTTAATTTTCAAAAATATTGAAAACCCAATTTTCTTATACAAAATAATAAAACTGTTTCATAAAATTTTATTTTGATAAATGGGAATTATAATTAAATATCATATATTGAAACTCGGTAAATATCAAATTTTAATTTAACAGATGATTAATAAGGTACTGATTACAGGGCATCATGAGAGGGGACTCGTGATTGCAACCAACTTTTGGACCCTTTCATATGATCTATGATATTATTGTAAATCTTGAAGTTTATATGTAAAGGTTTCGAAACCCCAAAATAAGAACTTTAGTAGGTGCCGAATCTCACTTAGCCAAAAAGATTGGTGGCAACTCCAAGAAAATTAAATAATTTTTTTATAATGACTATTTGGGGTTAAGTGGAGTATATGATTCATCTTGATAACTTAGTCCCCAAAAATAAGAAAAACAATATGATACAACCCCTAAAAATAAGACAAATAATGATATATAGATATATAGGAGCAAGGCATGCACTTGCCTTTTAAGTCTGGTTGGTGTATTCGGGTACTTTTAAGCTCAAATTATCATCAACATATATGAAATCATGAAAAAAAATGGACAAATAAGCATACTTTATCAAATATTCACATGAAAAATACAAAGGAAAATAATATAATCATGCATATATTCACATGATAAAGTAATCAAGGTATCTACAAAAACATATTTTCTTGATGAAAATCAAATTTTTGTTAAGAAAAAAATCAAATTTAACAATTAAATTAAGAAAATTTTTTATAGCTTTTACACTTGGCCTGTCAACATGGATCAATCCATGAGCACAAGTAATCATTAAGCTCACTAAAAGGAAGAAATATGATGAAAAATGAAGAGTATGAACAAAATACGATGAAACAACCTTTAAAGCCTTGAAAATTTGACAAAACTTGAAAATTCTCAAGATAATTTACCAAGTTTTGCTATAAAAGTCATTCTCCTTTTTATGAACTATCCTCCCCTATTTATAAGGGGTAGAATTTCGGCCAAGGGAGGGAAAAGCTCCCTTGGTCGAAAATTTTTTTTCTTTTTTTTAAATTAATTTTTATTTTTATCATTTTGCCTTTTATGGATGATATTTTTTCAAGATAAGAATTAATTAATTATTTTTGTCATTTTGTCATACTCATCATGTATGAGTCATAACTCTACTTTATAGCCTTTATGAGTCACCATGGCGAGTCATAAAGATAAAGTTAGCTTAATGATTTAATTAAAATTAAACTAAATTAGTTAGAAAAAAAATCAATTGCAACTAAATTTATTCTTATCCAATTTCAAAATTAAAATAAATATAATTAAAATTTGGAAAATGAATAAAAACATAATTGCAAAAAACATTCCCATGAAAAAATAAATTAAAAGGATTAAATTATAATAAACTAAAAGTTATTTATTTAAGAAATAAAATTTCACATAATAAATTTAATTAAGTGGGAAGTCCAATTAAAAATCCATAAAAAATTTTTGGATCAAAAAAATTAAAATAATTTTTTAGAGAGAAAAAATGTTAATGGGCCTTGTTGGAAAATTCAAACTGGCTTCCTCGAAATTCCAAAAATTAGTTCATTAGGCTTGTTAAAAAATTAATGGGCTAATTGGGCTTATCAGAAAATAAAAAAGAGCTTATTAGGCTTATTGAAAAATTAATGGCTTATTGGGCCCATTACCATAATTTGAAAATTTTAAGCCCATGAAAAAAATTAGCCCAAAACAAAATTAATAAATTTCCTTATAAGAATTCTAAGTGTTGAACTATAAAACAAACTTTTGAGAAATTTTATGTATAGGAAAAAAGACAAGTAAAAAATTTTAACCTCATAAAATTTTACAAAAATATCCTTATAGAATAAAATTGATATTTAATAAAAATGAATCGAAAATTCATAAAGTTATATCTGAGCTATTTGATTGAAATATGTGAAAATATTTGAAATTCTAAAATTTTAAAAATTTTACAAAAAAATTTTACAAATAAAAAAATTCATATTTTGGAAATGAGAATATTCCAAAAAATACATTCAAATTTATAAAAAATGAACTAAATTCAACACATTACTCAAAATATTAGTCAATAAAAATAATAAAGATGAAAACTTGAAATCCAAAGCAAATTTTACTGAAAAAATCTCGCAAGCATAACGTTCATGTTATAGTGAAAATTCAAAATTAATAAATAAATTTGATAACTTGACATCTCATGGTATAAAATTCCAATACGGATTGTTTTTTTTAAATTTTAGATTTTTCAAAGTGAGTATCGACATAAATATCACACGTGTATTAATAAAAATATACTACGGTCAACCCTTAAAATTTTACAAAAAAATCTCTAGAAATACCTACAAATGAGAAATTTGACTGCAACAAAATATCCAAAAATGAATTTTAAAATTTCAAAAGAATAAATCTAAAAACTAATTTTTTACCTTAATACTCTTTTTTTTATTTGAGATGTCTTTATAACCCTCGAAATGACAATGTTTCTGTCAAGTGCATAAGCGGTCATTTAGGCATGACCAAACAGGTCTAAAAAACACCCAATCCACCTAAAAAAGGTCAACCCCACCAAGGCACCCGCTAGGTTCTTGGTCTTAAATATTTCGAGACTACCAGGGAAAGGGCCTGAAAGAAATTAGGTATCTACATTCTTGACTATGATTAATTGGACTAAAATTTTTGGCCAAAGCATAACGAACTATGAGGAATAATTTCTCATAGATTCATGATCATTAACCATGAGTTGCAAGGCCTAACATGGATAAAGTTTGGGTAGACGTTGCACCATGCTCATCCTTAATCTGGTGAAAAGACCATAATACACTAGTAAGCTAGTTACTAAATGGTTTCTATAAGGTTACACTGATTTTTCAATATTTGGGTGGTCATGATGAGTTACTAGGTCCCGCTTTTGATCCATAACCATGATTAATAAGATTATTTATATTCATTGCCAACATGTTGGGAACTTAATAATCACGCATAATAAGGTGACCTGTAGAACTAAATTTGAGATTTAATTATGACTTAATTAAATAAAAAATTATTTAAATGGAGGACTTAATTGAATAGTTTAATAAGTTGAGACAAAATTAAATTTATGAAATCTAGATTTTATGTTGTTTAACTAAGAAATTAAAAATAAGATTATCTTATTGAGATAATGTCTAAATTAGAATATGTCATAGTAAGGTGGAAAAACCTTGTCTTAGTTGAAATAAGATTTCTATTGGACTCGGCATTTGATTATGACTCAAATTTTTCTATCACATGTCTTCAACTAAATCCCTTGGAATATTATTGTAATTACATAATTTAAAGATTTTATAATGATAAAATTCATAAGGATATGTGTATATTAGCCAAATTATGTTTCCAATTTATTTATTTAATTTTTATAGTTATACAATAATTATAATTATTAAATAAAGATTGTTTATTTATTTAGATGAATAAAAGAATTGAATTAATTGGATTAAACTCATGGAAACATAAATCTAGCCCAAAACCTATTATTACGACCTAAGATTGTGGTCTAAGCATATTGGGCCGATTCTTTTGGCCTAATTTGGAAATGAGTCTTTTGGCCAAGGTTGGATAGGAGGGGGTAACCATTAAGCTTATTTAAAACTAGATTAAATTAAAACATATAAAACAAGGTGAAAGAGTTTCGCTCGATTTAGGAGTCTTGATTAGGTTAAAACTCTTCCACCCTAAGTCTAGCTAGAATGAGGATTAAGCTAGTATATAAAGACTTGTAAGGATAGAAAAATCTAAATATTCTTTTTGACCTAATTTAATAGAGAAAATTCTATGAAGGTTATAAAATAATTTCCTAGGTTATCTTCTTCTTTCCTAGGGTTACAAAATAAAGAGTTTCACTTGATTTAGGAGTCTCGAGTAAGTAATCTTTAGACTTATGACACCAGGTCACCTTATTTATGAATCAAGATACTTGGAGATCATAATCAGGTCCACTTTGATGAATGCCTAAGGTAAGGTGATTTTGGGTATGTTATGAAGAATATTGAAGGTGGATGAGTGGTGCAGAAAGGATTCATCATCCTAAGTGATATGAGAGGATATATCTCGATTATTCCTAGCTCGTGTTAACTTAAATTCCTTGGCCAAGTCAATACTGATTATGGAGTTAACACATAAGAGTTAAGGACTAATATGGATAGGGATAAAAGTCAACACTACAGCATGCTCTTGTCTTTTCCAAGATAGATGATGAAAGGATCGAATTGCACTTATATACTGTACATTGAAAGGCTTATCAAAACCATATTGACTCTTCCAACATTTGGGTGGCCATGATGCATTACTAGAGGCCACTCATGGTTTATAAAAATAAATATAAATATTCTTAACCAAATTAATTTATATTAATTGCCAATATATTAGGGGCTTAATAAGTCACATACATAATGGTGATTTTATGAAATTAAAATGGGATTAGATTAAATTGTAAAGATATTGATCTCTTAGGGACTAAACTAAATAGTTTAATTAGTCCAGGGGCCAAAGTGCAAATAAACCAAAAATTATTGGTTTCACTAAACCTGGCCATTTAAACGTCATGTTTAGCCATCCCACAGTACGGATGATTATGCCTTTAGTTTTTAACATTAAGTTTAGCCACAACCTTTATTTAGGATTAAAAAAATCATTTTTCTTGCTTTTGGTTTTTAACATTGCTATGCTAATCAATCTAGGGGAGGTTTTTGAAATCTAATCCTTTAGCACGGCTCCCAACTAAATGTGAACCTACCATGTGAAAGTTTCTTGAGTCATTCATGTGAATCTTCATTGGAGTCTGAATAATTAGACGGCTTTAGTTTGTGACACCCAAGTTCGTTGTACAAGAAAAAGCAGAGTACGAATCTAACAATTATCTTGACAATCTCGATTTGAGGAATGATCTATGTTTCTATGTTCTTGAATTTTAGATCAGTTAAAAACTATAAGTTTATTCTTCAATGGAATTAGATATTGTATTAATTTAATTTTCACTGCATACTTTAATAATAGTTATTAAATTTATTTTATTTTATTTTTTGAGCTCGTATTCTAACAATAAATGCATCCCACTAAATCCAACATGTATAGATTTAAAGGGAATTAGACTTGAAAACTATTTTTAAATCCTATAAATTATAGTTTCTTTAGTATTCTCAATACTATTGCAAGTTGTATGTTTGAGAATAATGTGACCATAAACATAAAATAAATCCTATGATTAATGATTTATTCAATAAGAACTAAATCTAAGCTCAGCATCGAGTGCCAATAATCATCTTTAATTGGCATGTAAATGCTAAAATAAACATCTTATGTTTACAAATAAGTCAACATTATGTTTCAAAACCATTAATCAAGAAGGCAGGTTTTGATCAATATTAACAAGGTTGCCATTACTTATGGTCCATCTTCGCTACTCTTTTCATTTAGGCCCTACAATATGTTATACATATTTAAGCACTAACTTCTATGTGTTATATAAAGGTGAATTAATCTTAATGTATATCTAATATTGAGACTTCTATAAGTTTCCTAATTTTAATCATATCAAAATTGTCCTTGCAATCTTTACTGTATTAGTCTAGCTATCCCCTATGTTGGCATATTCCCTTTATCACCTATATTGTCTTTCTTTAAAAGAAAGTATATGGACAATAGATGGATCATGATCCATCTAAAGTGCTCAAGTCTTAAAACACATCTTATCATATGAGACCTGATTAGGCTATTTTCTGACATCTTACTTAAGAATAATTCTTTAAGGCTGTTGAATCTCTCACTATGATTATCCTTATAGACTGATTCTTTAAGGTTTCAAATGATTTCTTGAGCTTAAATAGCCACTTCCTCTTTTAGAGTTTAGGTGTCATACTAGCCATCATTAAAATATGGCTTAATCAAGGTCATCAATATGAACTTGATAGACTACCCTTTACATGGTGGGCTATTCTAGGATATGCTTTTCAATGTAGGACTAGTTAATGGAGTTTGGCCAACTAAGCTTATTAGTATCATGTATGCTTACTTAGCGATAGTTTATTAATAATGTTTTCTTTATATCTATTATGAACCAAAACATTTTATAGGTAATAGTTTACAATTTCAGTAATTAAGTAGGCTTTACAACTTTAATGATTGTTCTCATTATTTTATCAAGATTATAACTCTAAACCATAATCCAAAAAGTTCAACATTTGAATCTTCTTAATGAGTAAAGCACCCCTTTCATTCTTACATAACCTTGAGCGACTCAACAAATCAGGTAAAAACTAATTAGGTAGGTAACTTAGTTTTCCAATTGTATCTCTTTGCAATTCCTAAATCAGTTAGGCGGTAGCTCTTTACCTAAATGCATCATATGCACTTCATCTAACTATTGCCTCAAAAGTCATATGGTCAAGTGAGACACATCTAAAACACACAACAACATTTGAGTAAGAGCCATTATTCATAACTCAAGCAATTCGGGCAAAAAGGATCTTGAGCGACTCAACAAATCACTCTAGTCCAAACTTCGGTATCTTGTTATGAGCAATGGAAGGCGTCTGATTATGTCCAGGCATGAACTCAATATTTCATGAGGAATTTTTAATCATTTAACTGAGGTCTTATTACTTTGTTTAATTAGCATGTTTAGCATTTATTTAGTCATATATCACTACATATAAACTAAAAACTAAATCTAACACATGCAATCTACTAAGATGATTATAGACTTCATCCATCTAGTTTCCTTGAGCTATTCGAAAACTAGTTGGTCAAATTCTAAGGTATATCATACAAGGTCTTTACAAGTCTTGACGATGACTTGGTCCTTTTTTCTGGGTGCCATCTTCTTTACATCTTTGATTTACATAAATTCTAATCTTCACCTAAATCTAAATCTACAAGTCCTATGTGACAGATATATATCTTCGCAGAAAACTTTGAATGACATTCGAGGGGAGTTAGGTGAGAGAAGAATTTACAACCTAGAATTAAAAGAGAAGGCAAGGTTAGCAGACCCTATTTATAAAATAAATACCAAAAGAAAAACTCAGCCATCCATAATCTAGTCATATTAAGGTTTAGTCCATAATCATTATGCTAACATATTCGTATTATAAGCATGAAACAAAATAAGCATAGCCAATAGCACTTAGTTATCTTGTGTGTTATTTGCATAAACCTCATCAAACAATTTGAGATTATTTATCAAATTATTTAGTAATTTCAGTTCTTTAGTTAAAACATTTTTAATGAAATTCCTAACTTTTAGGAAACTTGCCTTGAAATTGCTCATTACCTAACTTGTAGGTTAGTTGTCTTAAGTAGGAAATTATTTTAATTTTTAGATAGCTTTGCCATAATTTGAACAAACCACTATGCATCTTATATTTTCGAAAGCATTTAGGAAACTTGTTTTCTGAAAACAACATTTTTATGACATTAAATTAGACATTACCTAACTTTTAGGTTGTTTGTCATAATTAGGATGTTATCTAACTTTTAGATAACTTCATCTTAATTGGGACAAACCATTTAGCATGTTATATTTCCTAAACTATTTAGAAAACTTGTTATCCAAATTTTTAAAGTGTTAGCAATTAATCTATATTTAATTTAATTAAGAAATCAGTTTTTTTACATAACTAACATTTATTCTAATCACATTAGAACAAATCCTAATCGAATTGGGTTTAGTCATTTAAATGAAATATATTTTTCAATTAAATAATTTAATTGAATTTCGATTCCATGTTTATTATATTATCCAATTCATATCTTAAATAATTTAGGAAAATTATTGCAATTGGATAATTCGATTTGATAATAAGAGTTTTAATGGAATATAATCTCTGAAGGAGGTACATTATGCCAACTTTACTAACTTTTAGCAACTTTTTTTTATTTTAGATTATCTTGATATGATAATATCATACTTAAAATTTCAAGAAAATCCAAGTTACATGAATCCTACTCTAAGTAAGAGAAGGTAGCACAATAGTTAGAAGAGTCTTAGTTTAACTAGGAGTTTGCTCCATGCATGGCTATTTTAGCCATCCTAGTTCAACTCAAACACTATTGTTTTTCTCCCATTAAACCTCTGAAAATACAATAATTTGCAGCAAAATCTTACTACCATGGATGCTGCACCAAAGTCACAAGAAATCAAAGACAAAATGGTGCAATCAACATATGCATTTAGTGCAATCGATATGGCCTAGAATTGAAACGTTTTCACCTCTGATTTTAACCTAATTTTTATAGTAAGTATTATGAACTTTTCATGACACTTTAAAGGTGGAAAAACAAGGAAAAGGGCACATGTTGAACATTTCACCACCATTAAAACAGAAAACAAAACTATTCTAGCATCAATCAATGCCAAAACATTGACAAATGACTCAAATATCAATTTAATTAGGAAAAACATATTTTAAACTAAATAATGTTGATAATAAACATGGATTAAGATGTTGGAATATTAAAAATTAAGAGGAAACAATTTCTTTAATTTTAATTCAAGAAAGGGATCAAAACAACATCGAACAAACCAGAAAGCTTAAGACATATTAGAATTTTAATCCAAACTAATTAAAATGATTTTAATTAATTATTTAAACACTTTTAAACATGATTAAAGTCTAGAAATACATTCTATCAAATTTAAAGATTAATGAAAAATAATTTTGCAAGAATTTTACCAAAACAAAAATCACCCGATCAACGCACAAATCAATCAGATTAATTATCACCAAAAATCCACATGCTAGGCCACATGTAATCTACAAAATTTAGGCTTATGCTTATCCATATAATGATAAAAATTTAATTAGAATTAAACATACACAGCAGAAAGTAAATAAATAAGTACTTAGATTCCCTTAGGTCTTAGGTATAAATGTATATTTGATCGAGTAGTAGTTTAAAAAATAATTTTGATAGAATAATAACTACTTAGAGACTTGTAACTCTGAGTATGCCAATCCCTACACAAATGCACCATCGCTTGATTACTTTGATCTCTTCTTAAGCCTAAAAGCAATCTAACTAATCTGCCTCTAACAATGATCCATAAAGATGCCTATTGGAGCCTTTATGAATTCCAATGGCTTTCCAGTGCTGGCTAGAAGGCTTTTCAAGCCTCAAACAAAAGATATACAACTAATAAACTTACATTTAAAGTGATCAAGACCAATTCCTTCACCTGTTGTGCCAAGAGGAAGAAGAAAATAGCTCTATAGAGATGTAGCTATTTTGTATAAATCCTAGTAAATGAATTCAAAAATCCTAATTTTTTATTTTTATAGATTTGTTGAGGATAGAAAACAAATTTTCTACTTTTGTTATGATCAGAAATAATTTCATATCACTTAAAATCCATTTAGTGTTAAGATAACCTTATGAAAGTTCATTAGATTATGCTAACCCCTTAAGGAAGTAAGGACATTGGCACCTAGGGTTTTTCTAGATGCTACAATCAGCTAAAAAGCCTTAATTATGTATTTAAATACACCGTGGACTAGGTTAGGCTTGACTAATGAGTCATTTGAGCCCACTACTAACATACCTAAAAGGTGTTGCCACTTTAGAGTGTTTCCTAGAGCCCAATTAAAATTACTTTAATTAGCTTGTCTAAGATTGTGCCTTAATAATAACTTATTAATATTTTAGCCCCATAGCACACCAAAGATAGCTATTCTATACACCTAGCACATTAGCAAGCCCAATTGGGAGTAGTTCACAAGTAAACATTTTAACTTGATAATTAGGGTTTTGGCTTAACCTCTAACTTTACATGTTAGATATGTTAGATAATTTAATTCATAATTAAATTTTCTAACTCAAGTAAAACAATTTTTAATTCATGTAAATAATATAAAATAATTAATTAAATAACTACAATAATATTTAATTTTTTAAATGTAATTATTTGGCATTATTTAATATTATTCTTAAAACCATGTCTACAAATAGACATTGTCTTGATAAGACATTCTTATCTTTATTGTCACATTAAGACATCTTTAGTTAGATTTCATAAATCTAATTTATGGCTTTAATAATACTTAGTTGAACTAATTCTACTTTTTGTGTAATTAAGTCATACTTAACTAAATCTCAATTTTAATCTAATAGATCATCTTACTATGTGTGACCTATTAGGTTTCCATCATAATGGCAATAAATATAATTACCCAATTAAGTATATTTATAGTTATAAACTAAGATTGGCCGTTAGCAAGGCTTGATGCCCACTTAGTATGTAAGAAAAGTTAATATAACCTTATAAAAAACCTTTCAGTAACCAGCCTCTCAGTGTACTTCAATATTTTCACCAAATATCCCAGAAAGACCATGCCCATGGTGCAATGTCTACTTATGTATCAATCCATATTAGTTCCTGCAGCTTTTGATTAACCTCATGAATTGAGAGAAACAGTCCTAAATTCATCATATGTGTTGGCCAATGATTTTATCAAGTTAACCAAAGCCAAGAACAAATAAGATATGTCTCTATTGTCACTTAGAGTGTTGAATCATCTCTGGATCACTCATCCACCTTATCATGGTTCATGCCATACTCTAAACCACCCTACCATAAGCGTCTATCTATGATGGATCATTTGTCATGGAATGAAAGCATGACACTCCCCATACAAGATGACCTGGTATCACAAGTCTGAGGACTAATGCACATTACTAGTACATGAAAACATATTCCATAGAAACTTACATGACTTATACCAAATGGAATTCTCATAAGGGCCATGTTCAATGAACTTTTTTCTAGAAAACAAGTACCCATATGCTATCTCCAAGTATCTTTATATTTCAACTTCTATGAGATCAAAGAGTTGCATGCATCAAATGCAAGGAGGCTTAACATATGCTAATCTTTATGCAATGTTAATATCCTGTCTTGACAATATAATGATTAGGAATGGTTTTAGAGACATAACTTTAATGCACAAGGATCACATCAGCATAATTCATTATTAACTTTGAAAAGCCATTGTATTTCGTGCGATTCATCCCATTGGTGTTTACATGATTGTCAATCATGCCACTAACAAGAAGGAAAACCTTAAATCATTAACATAATTGATTGGTATGCATTATTAACTATTATATGCCTCATCTAATTCGATTAGCTCTACGGCATATACTAACATGAGCCAAATAGAAAAAAATTCTTAAAGAATATGATTTATTTATAAAAGAGTTCTAAAAGAACTTATCTTTTTATTTATCTTTCAACTAATTTAATTTAAACTAGACATAAATTTTGATTGGCCAAGCCATGTATACATATTTAATTAATTAATTATGATATAATCACATATAATGTTATCAATTTCACATGTTGATGTATAATTTAATTAAAAATTTCTTACTTAAAGAATTGACACTTGGCAATTTATGCATAGTCCAAAACTTTTTCATTTTGCAAATGTCCCTTCAAGACTTAGCTACGCACATAATTTCTTTTGAGTGTAGGAAGTTAACAAGTCTGAAAATTTCATTTGCTTTGGATACCAAAATCTATTTGCACTTTTGGATTATCTTAAATAGATTTATGAGCTTTAACTGTTTTGCATGATATTAAATCGAGTCTCTCAGAAACTTTACAATCAAAATGGATGATGAATTAAAGATAAACAATTATAAGAGGATGACCGACATAAAAGAGGTCAAAGATAGGCATACAAGCTTTTACTACGAGAAATCATAGGCATCCAATGTTTTATAATAAACATCAAGTTTAAAACCAAGTCTCAAATAACTTAATAATGCCTTTCAAATAACTAGTGTCTGGGCTATTACTATTGTGCAACATTTGGTGTCATTCCTACACCAATAAGAACAGAGATGGTATAAGCATTAGCCAACTAATGATTTTGTATTTTAATTAAAATTTGGTTACTTTAAAATTGATCCTCTAACTTCAACATATATTCAACTAAAACTGTGCCCCCTTCGAACTTTTTTATTTTTTAGATAAACTCTTTAATTCATAATCAATTAGGAATTAAACTTTATCTATTAAAAGTTTAATTGAGATTTATAGTCCTACTAAGATTTATCTTTCAAACCACAAAATATAGCCATTGAGTTTTTTATTTCTCATGCTCTAAAAGGCATCCACTTATGATCTAATAAGTCTTTGAAAGTGAAATAATTGAAGAAGTAAACAATCAGGTCAAGGATACCAAGGATAAGTGAAAAATGAAAAACTAGCTTCTAAGAGAAAAATTCCTTTTTCTCCAAAGTCAAAGATGCAAAATATGTATGATAGTCAGAATAGTGTCCAAGTTGATGATTTTGTCTTACTGGATAATGAGCTCATTGACAATTCAACCATGCAGGTCATCATCCATTCTCAAATACAATATCATGTTTCAAAAGTTCTTCCTAAGGTAATTGTATGGTCTTTCATGCTTTAATGATCTTTCGTCGGTTGATTCAATGGTTTTCTTGTTGGCTTGGCTTGTAAAGAAATGGCTCTATAAAAGCCATGCAAATAGACATGCATCAAAACACTTTATTTTCTTATTCTTATTGCTAATAGACAAAATAGGTTTTTCAAACCATGCATAAATTTTTCTTGATCCACATTCAACATGAACAATTTTTTATTTATTGATTTCATATGACTTTTTAAGTTTCTTACCATGGTGTACTTTAAAGATTACAAAGAAAATCTTACCATTCTTTCCAAAGAATGTGAAGATATTAGAAAAAGATTATAACTTCTCATCGACAAGCCCATATTTGGTTGATATAGATTAACTTGAACCTCATTTGATTTTACTACCATTTTAAAAGATTAGTCGATGAAACTTTTCGAAGCCTCATGTTTTTTTCAAAGGTAAGATATCTTCAATTTGATCTCCATGTCAATACCATTAACATGCTTCAATATAATCTTAATGTCAAGACCATAAATTCAATCATATTTGACATTTTAATCTAGTTTTTATGTCAAGAACATAAACTCAATTGGTTAGACACTTCAATCTAATCTTCATGTCAAGGCCATAGTTCTAAACAAGTTTGACACGTTATGAAGCTGCATTATTTTTGAAGAAACTTATTAAAGATCTTTCTTCAAGATTTTAAGATTATTGCATTTTTTAATGCTTTTTGGATTATCTTCAAGACCTTGAAAAATCCTTGATGGTTAAAAAGATTAATGCCCAATCACCAATGTTCCTCATATGAACTATAATAGTACTCAAGTGTCATAAAGATTGTTTCCTAATCATCAATGCTTTTTATCTCACCTCTAAGGAAGCTTTCATTATGAAACTTTCACAAGCTAAAAGGTTTGCTTGTCCAAGTTTTATGGCAAAGTTTTTCCATGTGTGACAAAGTCTATAAAATGATAAAAAAGAAAGATTCTTCCTAAAGTGCTGAAAGATAAAGCATATAACAAACTTGAAGACCAATTATAGACATTACAAGCAAATCATGCCAAAAGAATTTCATGATAATACATCACTTGCCAATAGTTAAACTTCAATGTCTAATCCAAATAAATTCAATAAATTTGTAGTAAGATCAAATATAATGTTTCAAGCACCATTGTCTGTAAAAAAGATGTTTGTTCTGATATTGCTTGTTGAAGATAGTCATCCAACACCTAAAGAAGTTTAGCATTAATAAAGTGATATCCAATAGTTAGTTAAAGCTTACCATTATTTTGTGGGAAAGAATTCATTCTAGGATTGTTTATGCTTTTTTTATCGAGTTTTTTTTACTTCTTGGTGATGTTTGCAAGATCTTTGATGCAATAGAAGCAATTAAGTCTATTGATTTATCTTTTTTAAAAAAGCTTGGTGAAAGATTACTTTACATCAATCTAGAAGTTTAATGACATTGAATCTTCCATCTTTTCTTGTATTTCATCCAAAGAGCAAGTTGAAAAACTTCAAACACTTAAAATTTGGCTTAAAAATTTAATGTTAGTATTCGTTGTGCAAGACAACTTTTAAAGATAGATTTTTCAAGATTTCAGTGGCTTTTTTATTGATTTATCTTTATTGAAAAAGCATGGTGAAAGATTACTTTATGTATGTCTAGAAGTTCATTGACATTGAATCTTCCATCTCTTCTCGTATGTCATCTAACGATCAAGTTAAAAAACTTTAAACATTTGAAATTCGACTTAAAAACTTTGTTGTGCAAGATAGTTTTTAAATATTGGATTTGTCAAGATTTCAATGGCTTTTTTATCCTAAATCCATTCCTAACGACATAAATCACTTATAAAAAAGGATCACTCAATACTTTCTAAAAGCAAAAGACCTTAAGTGAATCAAATCAAAGCAATAAATTTTCTTTTTCTCTCTGGTTCTTAAAAGTTTAATTATGTTTAGGCCTTTTATTTTATATTGTATTCATTTTATCATTGTACTAGCCACTTTATATTGTATGCTTAAAGTTTACAGAACTCACTTCTATTAAGGTAGAATTCTTAATGTTTGCGAGTATGTTGCTCTTCATGTCTTGTATGTGACTTTTGAGTGACATGTACGTAAGAATTTTGGTAGAATTCTTGAAAGGACAAAAGGTTTCCAGCTCAGCTTTAAAAGATAAATATTGTAATTATAGTTATACCTTAGTCTCAAAGGTAGTTTTTACTGATCGATTTAGGAAACACCTTGGTAGAAAAGTGCTAAGAAGAGAAAATGTAATGCTGAGTAGAAAGGTTGAACCTCTATACATTGATTGTTTGCTTTTCTTTCCTTTATACATTATGTACGTGTGTTGTTCATTTATTTCATCATTTGAGTAATCTTTTAACTTATCATACTCAAATGACAAATTTATATATAAATTTTAAAGAAAACAATTCATTATGTTCTTGGTTTAATCCATATATTTAAGCTAACATTTGGTATCAAAACTTTTGGTCTCTTTTGTAAGGCTAACAATCCCAAGAAAAAGATTTTTTTTTTCTAAGCTCAAAAGATGTCTTCTTAAATTACTAGGGAACATTATAGGTGAAATTTTTTTATAAATTGAATGTCAAAAATAACCTCCAAAACATATACGAAATGCTTAAAATTTCTGTGAAATAAAATTACATATTCAAAATTATTCAAAACAATTCGAAAGCACCTACCATGTCTTAGATAAAATTTAGGAGTTCTCCAAATAAATATTTTTAGCACACAAGCTAACTTTGCCATTGTTTATTTTGAGCTTAGCTTTAAGCTTTAAAAGTATCATGGAAAAATCAATTTAATCTTTATTAATATTATATTAAAATACAAATTTATTGAATTAAAAAAATATTTTAAATAATTTTAATTTATTTATTAAAAATAACAAAATTTACAATTATAATTTAAGTTAAATGATACTAGATTACACCCACCATGTAAGTGGTTAATTACGTGATTGGTTAAAGAAGTGAATAATTTTTTATAAAAAATTAATTAGTGTTTATTTTAATTTTTTAAAAAATAAATAATTATCCCTCAACTTATATTATTATTAATATAAATTTAAAATTTTCAAGTAATTTCACTAATTATCCGATTAACTTCTGACATCAATTAATAACTATTTTAGTATCGAGGAGTTCTAGGATAAGATTCTTAGCATAAGGTTAGGGTAAGGTTGAACTTGCAACCGGTTAAATTGGTTGTACATATTTTTACATAGATTATTATATAATTAACATAAAATTATTATAATTACATAAATTATTATAATTGATAATATAAATTTATATTACATATTTTTATTACAATTATATATATATACATTATTTATTTACATAAACTACAATGATATATAATAAAAGTTGTAATACATAAGTTTTTATATTTACATAAAATATTTATGTATTACATAAGTTTATCATCATAGGTAATATAAATAAATATTACATATTCTTCTTATAATTACATATATATTATAAAATACGTGAATTATAATAAAAAGTAATAAAAATTGTAAAACATAAATTTATTATATTTACATAAAAATTTTGCAAGTTACATAAATATATTAGCAAAGGTAATGGAAAATAGTATTACATAAAATTTTGAAGTTACATAAATTATATTATCTATTACATAAGTTTATTGTCACATGTTAAAAAAATATGTATTATATATTTTTATTATAGTTACATATACATCATAATTACATAAATCATTACACAATAGACATGTATATTGTATATTACATAAACACATTATAATTGTAGTAATACTTCATGTAAAACTCTAATATCTGCACATAATCTTGTAAAAGTTATATGTAATTTATTACATATAAACATTACCTAAAAGATTTTTTCTAGAAAAACATTAAATATTGAAAAGTTTACATACAAACATTATCTGCACTTTAATGATTTATGCAAATTATAAAAATTATGCATAATTTTTATAATCTATAGTTGTAATTCTTACCGACTAATAAAAAATTTAAATTTTTTTCATTAAATTAATTATTTATTACTATTGCATAATTTTCATAATTATTACTAATATGAACAAAAATATCATTAAAAATATTAAATTTTTCACTTTAAAAGTTAGTAAAAATATTAACTTCATACATATTATTTATTTTTACATAAATAACAAAATAATTTTTATAAAATTATATTTTATTTTTTATTTAATGTAAATATATTATAGTTATGGTAATATTTTTAAGTAACAAAATTTTCAAATTTTTTAGGTTTAAGAGAAAATTAATTATGGTAATATTTATTTATTTGGATATATTACTAATAATTGTTATTATATTAAGAGAAAAAATAATTTTATGTGAAATTCATATTTTTTCTTAGTAAGAAAAATTACAACTAAACATTGCAAAAATTATATATATTACAGTTTACGTAATGTTAGCATGTAATTTTTTAAATATGTAATATCTGTGAGTAACGAATCTTCAAACATAATATTTAAATGTTATTTGTTACATACAAGTATTATCAAATAATATAAATATATTTTCCAATTACATAAATATATTATCATATTTATAATGTATGTATGTAAAATATGCTTTTATAAAAAAAAACATTACTTTTCTCACATTTTTTTATTTCATATGTAAATACATTGTACGTATAGGAAATTAATTGCTGATTTCCTATATAAATTTAAGAAATTTCATAATTTTTTTGTCTAACAAATTATTTGAGTATATTACTAACAATTGTTATTATATTAAGAGAAAAATAATTTTATGTGAAATTCATATTTTGTCTTAATTGGATAAATTACAACCAAACATTATGAAAATTATATATATATATTACAGTTTATGTATTGTTAGCATATAAATTTTTAAATATGTAATGTCTGTGAGTAAAGAATCTTTAAATGTAATGCTTGTATGTTATTTGTTACATACAAGCATTATCAAATAACATAAACACATTATCCAATTGCATAAATATATTATCATATTTGTAATATATGTATGTAAAATATACTTTTACAAAAAATAACATTACTTTTTTCATATTTTTTTATTTTATATGTAAATACGTTATACATATGGGAAATTAACTGCTGCATGCCTATATGAAGTTGAGAAATTTTCATAATTTTGTGGTCTAACAAAATTATTTGAGTATATTACTAACAATTGTTATTATATTAAGAGAAAAAATAATTTTATGTGAAATTCATTTTTTTCTCAGTTGGGAAATTTACAACTAAACATTACGAAAATCACATATATATATTACAGTTTACATAATGTTGCATGTAATCTTCAAGCATAATATTTATATGTTATTGTTACATATAAGTATTATTAAATAACATAAATACATTATCTAATTACATAAATATATTATCATATCTGTAATATATATATATGTAAAATATGTTTTTACGAAAAATAACATTACTTTTCTCACTTTTTTTTATTTCATATATTAATACATTATACATATGAGAAATTAATTGCTGCATTCCGGTATGAAGTTAAGAAATTTTCATAATTTTATGGTCTAACAAATTATTTGGGTATATTACTAACAATTGTTACTATATTAAGAGAAAAAATAATTTTATGTGAAATTCATATTTTTTCTTAGTTAGAAAAATTACAACTAAACATTATGAAAATTATATATATTATAGTTTACGTAATGTTAGCATGTAATTTTTTAAATATGTAATATCTGTGAGTAAAGAATCTTCAAACGCAATATTTAAATGTTATTTGTTACATACAAGTATTATCAAATAACATAAATATATTTTTCAATTACGTAAATATATTATCATATTTATAATGTATGTATGTAAAATATGCTTTTACGAAAAATAACATTACTTTTCTCACATTTTTTTATTTCATATGTAAATACATTATACGTATAGGAAATTAATTGATGATTTCCTATATAAAGTTAAGAAATTTCATAATTTTTTTGTCTAACAAATTATTTGGGTATATTACTAACAATTGTTATTATATTAAGAGAAAAATAATTTTATATGAAATTCATATTTTGTCTTAATTGGATAAACTACAACCAAACATTATGAAAACTACCTATATATTACAGTTTATGTATTGTTAGCATATAATTTTTTAAATATGTAATGTCTGTAAGTAAAGAATCTTTAAACGTAATGCTTGTATGTTATTTGTTACATATAAGTATTATCAAATAACATAAACACATTATCCAATTACATAAATATATTATTATATCTGTAATATATGTATGTAAAATATGTTTTTACGAAAAATAACATTACTTTTTTCATATTTTTTTATTTCATATGTAAATACGTTATACATATGGGAAATTAACTGCTGCGTGCTTATATGAAGTTGAGAAATTTTCATAATTTTGTGGTCTAACAAAATTATTTGGGTATATTACTAACAATTGTTATTATATTAAGAGAAAAAATAATTTTATGTGAAATTTATTTTTTTCTTAGTTGAGAAATTTACAATTAAACATTATGAAAATCACATATATATATTACAGTTTACGTAATGTTGTATGTAATTTTTTAAATATGTTATGTCTGTAAGTAAAGAATCTTCAAACATAATATTTATATGTTATTTGTTACATATAAGTATTATTAAATAACATAAATACAATATTTAATTACATAAATATATTATCATATCTGTAATATATATATGTAAAATATGCTTTTACGGAAAATAACATTACTTTTCTTACTTTTTTTATTTCATATATAAATACATTATACATATGAGAAATTAATTGCTGCATTCCGGTATGAAGTTAAGAAATTTTCATAATTTTATGGTCTAACAAATTATTTGGGTATATTACTAACAATTGTTATTATATTAAGAGAAAAAATAATTTTATGTGAAATTCATATTTTTTCTTAGTTAGAAAAATTACAACTAAACATTATGAAAATTATATATATTACAATTTACGTAATGTTAGCATGTAATTTTTTAAATATGTAATATCTGTGAGTAAAGAATCTTCAAACGTAATATTTAAATATTATTTGTTACATACAAGTATTATCAAATAACATAAATATATTTTTCAATTACGTAAATATATTATCATATTTGTAACGTATGTATGTAAAATATGCTTTTACGAAAAATAACATTACTTTTCTCATATTTTTTTATTTCATATGTAAATACATTATACGTATAGGAAATTAATTGATGATTTCCTATACAAAGTTAAGAAATTTCATAATTTTTTTGCCTAACAAATTATTTGGGTATATTATTAACAATTGTTATTATATTAAGAGAAAAATAATTTTATGTGAAATTCATATTTTGTCTTAATTGGATAAACTCCAACCAAAAATTATGAAAATTACATATATATTACAGTTTATGTATTATTAGCATATAATTTTTTAAATATGTAATGTCTGTGAGTAAAGAATCTTTAAACGTAATGCTTGTATGTTATTTGTTACATACAAGCATTATCAAATAACATAAACACATTATCCAATTACATAAATATATTATCATATCTTTAATATATGTATGTAAAATATGCTTTTACAAAAAATAACATTACTTTTTTCATATTTTTTTATTTCATATGTAAATACGTTATACATATGGGAAATTAACTGCTGCGTGCTTATATGAAGTTGAGAAATTTTCATAATTTTGTGGTCTAACAAAATTATTTGGGTATATTACTAACAATTGTTATTATATTAAGAGAAAAAATAATTTTATGTGAAATCCATTTTTTTCTTAGTGGGAAATTTACAACTAAACATTACGAAAATCACATATATATATTACAGTTTACGTAATATTGCATGTAATTTTTTAAATATGTAATATCTGTAAGTAAAGAATCTTCAAACATAATATTTATATGTTATTTGTTACATACAAGTATTATTGAATAACATAACTACATTATCTAATTACATAAATATATTATCATATCTGTAATATATGTATATAAAATATGCTTTTACGAAAAATAACATTACTTTTCTCACTTTTTTTTATTTCATATATAAATGCATTATACATATGAGAAATTAATTATTGCATTCCGGTATGAAGTTAAGAAATTTTCATAATTTTATGGTCTAACAAATTATTTGGGTATATTACTAACAATTGTTATTATATTAAGAGAAAAAATAATTTTATGTGAAATTCATATTTTTTTTTAGTTAAAAAAATTACAACTAAACGTTATGAAAATTATATATATTACAGTTTACGTAATGTTAATATGTAAATTTTTAAATATGTAATGTCTGTAAGTAAAAAATCTTCAAACGTAATATTTAAATATTATTTGTTACATACAAGTATTATCAAATAACATAAATACATGATCCAATTACATAAATATATTATCATATATGCAATGTATGTATGTAAAATATACTTTTATGGAAAATGACATTACTTTTCTCATATTTTTTTGTTTCATATGTAAATACATTATATGTATGGGAAATTAATTGCTGCTTTCCTATATGAAATTAAAAAATTTTCATAATTTTTTGTTCTAACAAATTATTTGAGTATATTACTAATAATTGTTATTATATTAAGAAGAAAATAATTGTATGTGAAATTCATATTTTTTCTTAATTAGATAAATTACAACTAAATATTATAAAAATTACATATATATATTACAGTTTACATAATATTAGCATATAATGTTTGAAAGTAATGTCTATGAGTAAAGAATCTTCAAACTTAATGTTTGTATGTTATTTGTTACATACAAGCATTATCAAATAACATAAATACATTATCAAATTATATAAATATATTGTCATATTTATAATGTATGTATATAAAATATGCTTTTATGAAAAATAACATTATTTTTCTCACATTTTTTTATTTCATATGTAAATACATTATACATATGGGAAATTAATTATTGCATTCCTGTATGAAGTTAAAAAATTTTCATAATTTTTTTGGGCTAACAAATTATTTAGGTATATTACTAACAATTGTTATTATATTAAGATAAAAAATAATTTTATGTGAAATTCATATTTTTTATTAGTTGGAAAAATTATAATCAAATATTACAAAAATTATATATATATTACAGTTTACGTAATATTAGCATGTAATTTTTGAAATATATAATGTTTGTGAGTAAAAAATCTTTAAACGTAATATTTATATGTTATTTGTTACATACAAGCATTATCAAATAACATAAATGCATTATCAAATTGCCTAAATATATTACCATATCTGTGATGTATGTATGTAAAATGTGCTTTTACGGAAAATAACATTACTTTTCTCACATTCTTTTATTTGATATGTAAATACAGTATATGTATGGAAAATTAATTACTGCAGTCTTGTTTAAAATTAAGAAATTTTCATAATTTTTTGATCTAACAAATTATTTAGATATATTAATAATAATTGTAATTACATTAAGCGAATATTTAATTTTATGTGAATTTTATGTTGCAATCGGTATGCATAAAATATATTATATGTGTAGAAAATTATTTATCGTAGTAATATTTTGAGTGATAAATGTTTCTATATATGTTTACTTTAATAATACTTTTTTCTGTATATTACTAATCATATATGAAATCATTGCAAAAAATGTTAAAACAAGGCAAACCTAAGCATTTTTTTAATTAAATATATTATATATGTATAATAATAATTGTATTTGCTATTTTTAAATATGTTACCATATTTTTTAATATTAATCTAATATAAATTTTATAATCCATATTTTCACTACTGTGCATACACAATCCTTTATTAAATGCTCTATGCCTAATAGTTATGACTTCACCTAACTAATTATACAAACTATAATAAAGTTCCCAACAACTATTAGTTATTGGATGGATGATGAATTCAGCGTCTTTAAGTAAAAACAAAAGCATTGGATTTAGGCTGTTGTGTACTATTGATTCTGCATCGGTGTTAAAATTTATATTATAGGTATGTGAATTTGAGGTATAAAGATAAAAAGATATAATTATGCATATACATGAAGATATGTACACTTTTACTTGTCTTCAGTAAGATTTACATAATATATTTATGTTATATTTTATATTTTTAGGTTCTTGATGGATTCAACACCAAATATTTGTGATAAAGGTAATGATATTTTTGTCCATTATGCTCATACTCCTACTAAGTTTGAATATGGTAAAATTTTTTACATCGATGGTATCACTTCTGATAATAAGCATTTGAGTAAATTATGTAGAGAAGAAATAATTGGAATGAGTTTTGATTCACTTGATCATGCATGAGGATTTTACAAGGCGTATGCTTTTGAAAAGGGTTTCAATGTTCGTCGTGCAAGCAGAAGACTTTATAGTATTGGTGTTCTTGTAGGTCAACAATTTATACGTTCAAAACAAGGGTTTAGGCTTCAGAAAATAAAAAAATGCAATCGTAGAAGATGTCTTAGGTTGTTGTCTAAAACTGGATGTAAGGCTAGTGTGCATGTGAACATGAAGGAATCCAGTAACAGGATAATCACATATTGTAAGGAGAATCATAATTATGGGATGCGTGAGATATCAAACAAATATTTCTTATAGTCTCATCGACAAATTGAATAATCAGATTTAGCTGAAGCAAAAGCTATGAAATTTGTTAGCATTCATATGTTACAAATAATGAATTACCTTACTCAGCAAGCTGGTAGATCTCAAAATGTTGGTTTTGTTGCAAAAGACCTATACAATGCGCTATATGCCTTTACTCAAGTTCAAATATTGAATGGATATATTAATGTTGTTCTTGCTTACTTTGAAACTAAAAAAGAATTGGATATTAGATATTATATGAATTATACATTGATGATGACAGACGATTGCATAATTTTTTTTTGGGCAGATGCTACTTCGAGGTCCGATTATGCATGCTTTGGAGATGTTATAGCTGTTAACACCACATATAAGAAGAATGCTTATGACAGGCCTTTGATGCCTATAGTTGGTGTCAATCACCACCATCAGATAGTTGTATTTGTTATTGCCATACTTGCTGACAAGATAACTGATACCTTCGAATGGGTTTTAAGAAGTTTCCTCAAAGCAATGCTTAACAAGACTCCTAAATCAGCTGTTACTGATGGGGATAAGGCAATGCAAAGAGCAATTAGTACTATTATTCCCAATGCTAGACACAGTTTTTGTACATGGCATATATCTTGCAATGCACAAGTAAATATCAGTGATCCGTTATTTGTGCAAGCATTCTGTAGATGCATGAGTTCATGATGGACACTAAAGGAATTTGATCATGAGTGGACTACAATGGTCAGACAATTTAATATGGAAAATCACCCATAGGTTATCGAAAAAGATAGAACTCGGGAGATGTGGGCACAAGCATATATAACAGGTCACTTTTTTAGGACACTACGAACCATGCAAAAGTGTGAGTCCTTAAATGCTTCACTTGGTATATATTTAAAGTCTAAAAAAACATATCTAGAATTTATTCGTTCCATTGATCAAGGGATTAGTAGAATGTGGACCAATGAATTGGAGGCTGATTATTTCGGTACGCAGACAACGCCTAAATTGGTAACGAAGTTGGATGACATTGAAGTTCATGCAGCTACTGTATGTACACAGGAATCATTCTTATTTTTCTGGGAAGAGCTACAATAGGAAACATTATATCATCTTCATGAACCGATTATAGAGCAGGGATTCATGCAGATCTATTATTGAGGCAAGTATCGAGTACCAAGCTGAAGAGTGAAAATAGTTTTCGATTCAACAACAAAAACCATTCAATATTCTTGTCGCAAGTTTAAGACAATTAGCATGCCCTGTAGGCATCAAATTTTTGTTATGAAGCTTGAAGATATGTCTGCTATTCCAACATCTTTGATTATGCATAGATGGACTCAAGATGCCAAACTATGTGCCCCATCATTTGTTAATGTTGATATTGCACTAAAATGTTGCAAATGGTGCGATATGCTTCCCTGAGTTTTAGTTGTAGTAAAATGTGCTATGTAGCATCGAAAATGACTTACTCATTTAATAAAGCCAAAAGTGAGATTAATAGATTGACTATAAAAATGGACAAATGGTGTGAGCTCAATGATCTTGGATTTGAGAAACCGAGAAGAGAAAAAATTCAAAATCCAATTACAACACGAACTAAAGGGAAAACAGCTGGGAAAAAACATCTATCTTACAAAGTTAGAAAATGTGGGTATTGTAGACTGCAATGACATATTAAAGTTACTTGCCCAAATTTGAAAATTGGAATGAGCAACAGTGGTCTTCAAAACAATTGTTATGATATTGATAAAGAGATGACATCAAGCGCCTATACAAATTGGACTTTTGATAAGGTCAGTTTCAAAAATCCTAATATGTCATTAATTAAATATAATAAAATTATATTAAGACATTGATGTTGATTACTGAATTGCCTTGTAAAATGCATTTTTTATGACAGGAAGATGATCTAATTGCATACCAAAACTTTATATCAATAGTGAATGTTGACGACAATTGCACTATGCAAGTAATTATATTGTTCTTTACTGCATCGATATATTTCATTTTAATGCCATAGCATGGGGATTACGTGTGAACATAAATTGATACTTTTCCTTAAAATATAAAGAATGACACATTCTCATTCAGCAATTATGAATCCAGACAGAATGAAGGGGTTGAATTAGGAAACATTTCAAACTGGTTTGTATCAACAAGTTAGTAAGTTCTTATTTCATTGCAATCAGCATATATATTATATATTGTAACAGGCACTTTCTGGTGCCCTACAATGTATGTTTGATAAATATGTAAATATTTATAGTTGGAAATGTAATGGTACAACTGGACTACAGCCAAAATCAATTGCTTTTTTGCATTACACTAAGACAATACATGATTTTACTCTCAAAATCTCAATTAAAATCTTCAGGAACTATTATGGCATCACCTGTCAAAAAATAAAACATATACAGATCTATAAAAAAAATTATTAGTATCCCTTATTAACGGCAAATAAAATGCAACGGTAACGTTTGACAATTCCTTTCAACTAAGGGTTAGTAACTTGCCATTATTGAAATGCAGTCCCAAAGTGCAATCCATCATTGCTGTGATCCAAGAACCGAGCTTATCAAAAAGTGGATGTCTCCTACTACTACCATATTGCACAAGATAAGAAATCATTACAATTTTATTGAACCACAACCTAATCTTACATAAATGAGAGAAAACTAGATCATCAACTATTTTGACCCTAACAACAAGTCAATCTGCATATTATCAGCTCTAACACGTAATGGAAAGATAAACATATATATAATCATGTGAGGATTGTAAGCTTTAAAATGTTATCCACCGTACCTTGACTTGTACAGTGAACCCAAAATAAACCTAAAACCCAAAGCCTAGCACAGCAATAATCAAAACTTGATCTTTGCAACATTCGTCACTGACTGCTTCGTAGAAGGCTTACTTTTTTGGAATTTAATGGCAGCGTTGCACACCCTTTTTTCGTAAAGTGTTACCCTTATGGTTTATGATTTCAGAAAGACTTAAAAAATCTATCTCATTCCCCAACACGCTATATCGAACATACAATTACATTATAGATTGTAATCAACCTCCAATCTTTGATTATGAAAATTATTCATAAAAAAAATAGGCTTACCATAAGTGGATAGCTTGTAACATGTAGATGTTCCATGAAAGCAATAACATACATTCTGCAATCATAACTGTACATATTGAATACAATCTCAAAGTGAGTAATCCTTTATAGAAGTCAACCAAAACTATACAAGAATATTGATTAATTAATATACCTATTGCTTTGGCATGGAACATTGTTTGGAGCAATAATTTTTAATTAATCAAATGGGACCATTGGACTGCCAACCAATGATATCATAATAGGATCCTCAAATAATTTTGCACAATAAAATATCTTTTTAAAGTGAAGAATGAGAATTTTGTAAGAACTGTATAAACTAAAGCAATTAAATAACAAAAGTTCACATATCTCTACAACATAAATAATTTGTGTCTTTATAGTTTACCACATGAGTGACATTCGAAACTCTTTTTTTATTACCTTCACTGTGTGGAAGTGTATCCAATACTTTCACTTCTTTGTCCAACATATTTATCACACACAAGTACCAATGCTTGTTCATATCATTCACTGGCATGTAGATTTACAATTGTTAAAACCAAAATGACATTTGTTAGAAATTTTGCACTACGCTGAATTTAGAATCATAATTCTTGGAAAATTTTCTCCAACATATGTTTACTAAATGAAACAATATGTTCGTATAAAAAAAACGAATACGAGGTAACCTTATAACAATCGCTTAGGGATCCCATCCGCATGAATTGTTGCTTAAAAAATTTCATGGTCTCCGTGGCTGTGCAATCTTTTGACAAGAGGCAAGTCTGCAAAGAATAAAATAAGGTAACACTTCCTTCAAAGTAATTGAAATTAACTTCTAACATTATGACATCAATATATACTTATACAAAATCTGGCAGGAAAATACCATCTCGTTGTAGAAATTGGCGTAGCTTTACAATCGTACGCCATGGTCCACGCTACAAGGTCAATAATCTAGGAAACATGAATTTAATTCAACCCAATTATATACTACAAACTAAATGTTAACATTGGACATAAAAACAATATACCATACTTACATTTGAAGTCACCCACTTTTTTTGGATACAATGATTCAAAATCCTCAATAGTTACAAACGGTGCACCAAAATGGAAAACAATTTCACTACAATATAAACTCATAATGCAGCAAATATCAATTTCAATAAATGTACCCTAAACCCAGAATTTTGAAACAAAGATCTTATTACTTACTATCTATCGACATCGCTGTTCTATATATAATTGCATAATGCATATTCAAGTTCCCCAATTTCCCTCGAGACTTTGACAATGGCCTTCTTTGCAGAAACCTTCAAATGTTTATTTTATGCAACAAATGGCATATAGTACTACTAATTAGTAATTAACGTCTTATACTTTTAGTGAATATACCTTAAACCCATAATAGTATAATAAATACAATGAAATATGATAATATGGAAAACCAAAAATAAGCACATTATATATCAAGATGATCTGAAGATCAATTCATAAAAAGTCCAAGCATTCGAAAATGTTACAAAAAAAGATACAGGAAATATATGCTCTGTAACATAAGCATATTTTATGTACATGCAAAGATAAGATTTCAAATGCTGTCGGACATATGCAGTCTTGCATAATATTTGTGTGAAGATCACAACAATTTCAATCTGGCATGCGTCACTGTCTAACTAGCAGTCGAGGTAAAAGTTGACCCTAACTTAACCTTTTTGATTTTCTTGGAGAATTGACCCTATAATATGTAATGATATTAATCGACAAAAATTAAACATATATTTTAAAATATCTAATAATCATTGATTTAAAAATAAGAAAATATATATACCTTCTTTTTTCGTGGGGTAGGACAATCTGAGCTTGGATGTGTAACGGACACTGCACTTGGTGTACCCAAATCAGCATCTATTACTTTCTCTTCCAAACCAATCTCAATGGGACAATCTAAGTCACCACCGACTTTTTTCAACTTGATGCTTTTCCCACGAACCTTACCCATTGCTTTTTTCCTAATAGTTTTTCTTTTTAACTCAATGTCACCTATATTAATCTCTAGGATCGATCTCTCTAAAACAATATTCATAAAATCCTTAATGGTGTCCACCGCGGAAGCATAATTCATAATTCTTGCATTTATGTGCTTTATGTTTTCAAACATTTTATTAATATTGTCTGTAATGTTAGCTAAATTTGATCGAGATGATATACTTTTGATTCCAAATGGCATACTTTTGATTCGACAAGATTCACCTTGTCTTTAATCTCCTGAAAATTTATAATAAAAAACATATATTACTAGTATATAAACGTAATGCATTAAGTTTATAAATTTTGACATAACATTCTTGCCTTTAACTCAGAATGCTTCAACTCTTTTTTCTCATCTGTCGACCTCTTCATGTCATATTCGTTGACATCAACACTCTATAGGTAATGAATTCCAAAACCATCAAATGTGCATATTTATATAACCCTTGTAATAACTAATTATAAAGTTAACAAAAGTTGGATAATAGATGTTACATGTAATTTCAATGCCTTTCTGAAATCCTTCGAAGAAGATAATATCTTGCCCACTTCATCTTTTCCCTAATAACTAATGCAAGGAACAGAAGTTGAAGTTGCAGCTTCTACACTCTGAACTCCGCACAAATAATCATAGAACTTAATCTATAAAAAATAATTACAATTAATTAATATCAGTACTAAACAACTTAAACTTCTAATTATGGTACACGCTGAACTTTAAATCAAGTTTGTATCAATAGTAAACAACCAATATTAACTGATGTCCAACAATAACAAGCAACCGGTCAAGTATGAATTCGATGATTTCCTTTTTCTTGTGTGAAAATTTGTTATCCCAAGAAGAAGCTTCTCATAGACATGTCTAGCCTAATTAAGCTTCCTACTGAGACCATATTCGGTTAAATATGAATAATAATTCAGACTTGGACCAGTTTCAATTGTTAGACACAAAAATCTTCCAACAATATACAAGAGTACTCTAGATTTTAGCTCTTCAGAATCAGCCTCCAATGCCATCATTTCTTCCTCAAGATGAACAAAAGTCAACTTCTTATGGCTTGCAAGATTATACTTCTTACAAAGACTAAGCCCATCTTCCTTTTTCATTAAACTTGACACATCGACTCCATCGTTCTGTAAACCAAGTATGGCTTTAACATCCTCCAACACGAAAGAAATACTATGGCCATCAAATTTAATACAATTGGTTGAAACATCAAAGTTCTCAACCAAAAATTAACATAGTTCTCTTCTCAAAGTTAGACCTTTTACTTGTAGTAGAGAACCGAAACCAACACTAGATATAGCATCTTCCTTTTTTTGATCCTTTAATTGTTGGAAGATTTTACACAAGTTATACGGGCTACAATGTGTCAACACCATGCCCTACACATAAAGTACTGATTCAATACACATACTAATATAACGTTATACTTAACTTTTACATATTATTTCCTTTAGTATAACATATTCTTCTTATATATATTACTTTCTTTGCTTTATCACTATCCACTTTTTGTCTTTTTAATTCTTCCATTTCATTTTTATACTGTTATTTTTGAGCAGCCGTTTGCCTTATGAAAGGCTCATTCTCCTCTGCAGAGAGTAGCTTCCATTTAGCTCTTAGTTCTCGATGAGCCTGACACAGAACCAACTCATTATTCACTCACATTATCATACATATCATGTTGTTTTAATAACACTATATTACTATTCTTCACAAAAAAATATGCATATATATATGTTTATATGTACAGAAAATAATAATCAATTATAAGTCTATGTTGCCTAGTACTTCTAATTAACAAACAAAATAATTAAACAAAAAAAAGTCAATATGAGAACCATAAAAAATATTATTACTGACCTCTGTTATCGTTTTTGATTTTTTTCACCATCTATTTCTAGCTTTCGCTGATTGATGCTGTATAAAGCAAACAACATAAACAATTAACTCGCATTCTTTAAATCTAAATGCAGCAACCTACAACGCAATGTTTTATATATAGGTGTTGCCAATGTTTAACGAGATTATCATAGAAAAAATTGTATTATTACTTATCAATAATTCAAAAAGGCACCTTTTGGTTTCTTGACCTTCCTCATTGTCTTTGTTTTATTTCGCCTTTCACTCTGTTCAACCATTGTTTCATTCTCTTCACCAACTTCGACCATCTCTTAAAATCTGTAATAAAATCAAACACAATCACAGTTGTCCAAGGTAACTCTTTAACAGGTCAAAATTAGGGAACCTTTAGGCATTCAAATATAGATTTTTCAAAAATTAAAAAAAAAAATTCAACAAACATCTTCTCAAACATATAAATCAAACTAATTCAAAAAATCAGCAACTTCAGCTCCATAAACTCCATACAGCATCTCAAACAGCTGTGATAAAAATCATGAATTTTACTGTTTATACATTTCTCAAATAGTAAACAACAAGCTGATGGACTTCAAAACCATAATGACAATAAATCAAACTAGTTCTTTTTTATTTAAAGTTACCCTAAATCAAAATTAAAAAGGAAAAAATGGGTTTGTACCTTTTATAGAGGTTCACTGTTTTGCCAAGCTACTATAAACTGAGGGTCGACACTATTTCAATTTCAAATGTTAACTAAAGAAGCTGACTATTTCGGGTTACAAGATTAGGTTAGGGTTTGGGTGTGGCTTTGGTTTTTTTTGGCTTTTTTATTGGATTTGATTTTTAGAGAAGCAAATCGATAATGAAAATGACAATGCTAAAAAATCTGAAATTTAAAGTTCTAAGGTAACAATGATAAGATTTCAAGTTCGATCATCCAAACCATAAAAAATCACTAACGAAAATGCAGGAACAATAATAATAAAATAACATCCATTTACCTAAGCCCTAGCTCGTCCATTCTCGTCTTCCTCGTGATCTTATTGTTTAAAATGCTTCGGCATATCTCTGAATAACTTTTTCAACCAACAATCCAAATTTTTTCTAAGATAATATTGCCAATCTAGAAATAATTTGGGGTTATGGTCGATCCGTCGATTGGGAAGTGATGAAGGAGAGGCGGCTATGAAGAGTGCCCAAATTTAAGTTTTGATTTCAGAGGATGAATGGGAGGGTTTTTTGAATTTTAAGGTTTGAAAGTTTTTTCACCTTACATGCTCTGCTTGACACAAATAACCTGCTTTACAGGTTACTCAAATTTTTTTTATTTTTAACGGTGTAAATTAACTATTATTTATCTAACAACTTATTTTAATTTAAGTTGATGGGAAGCATTTTCTAAGGATCTGATAGTAGAATTTTTCTTTAATATTAACATTGACGACTTCAATTTTGTGAGAAAAAAATAGTTTTAAGCAGAACCTAAATGATTAAAAACATAGAGCCAAAATTGAAATAAATAAATGAAAAAGAAAAAAGAGAACTTCGAGAAAGCCCTAAAACCCCTCCGAGCTTTCGTTTCTTCTGTGCAGAAACAGAGTTAAAAGAGTTTTTTTTTTTTCGTCTCTTCCGTCTCCCTCTCTCGCCTTGTTCTTCAACTTTTTCATTTGGAAACTCTAGACAACGATGTCGCTTCGAGTGCTGAACCCCAATGCTGAAGTTCTGAACAAATCGGCGGCGCTTCACATGAACATCAACGCCGCTAAAGGGTTGCAGGATGTTCTCAAAACAAATCTCGGACCCAAAGGCACCATTAAAATGCTTGTTGGTGGCGCTGGCGATATCAAGCTCACTAAAGATGGAAACACTCTCTTGAAAGAAATGGTTCCTCTATCCTTCTTTTCCTGCAAATTTCTAGCGATTAATGCAGCATTCTCTCTCTCTCTCTCTCTCTCTCTCTCTCTCTCATATTTTTATTTGCTTCATAGGAAAAGATTTAATTTTCTTCACCAAGTTTGGGCATGATTTTAAGTGCTTCTTTTGCTATTGCTAAAACCCAAAATGTAAACTTAGCGGAAGACAGCAAATTTTTCATCTTTGAGAAGGAAACCGTTGATTCAATACATTTTATTGAGTTGGTTGGTTTTAAATATTTCAGCAAATTCAAAACCCGACAGCTGTAATGATAGCAAGGACGGCTGTTGCACAAGATGACATTAGCGGAGACGGAACTACATCTACTGTGATCTTCATCGGCGAGCTAATGAAGCAATCTGAGCGTTACATTGACGAAGGTTAGCACTCATATGACTAATTTGAAAATCCAAATGAAAAGACCATATTGCATTGACTGTGTATGCAAAATTTGAAATAATTTGAATTAGTTTTGATAATTTGTTTAAATGTGCATTTTTATTAAAAATTATGACAAGATTTCGCTGATCAATAAGTGTTTGCATAGCTTTTGCATGTAAATGCTAGTTTTACTTAACCTTGTTCTTACGTATTATCTGTTGTCTTATTGAACTTTAGTAGTCTACTGGTTGGTTCTTATATTTATTTGATCATTTTTCATGGGAAATCTCATGAACTTGTCCTAGGAAACCTTACCCAAGTTTTGCCCAAATTATAAAGCATAATATTTGTGTATCTATATATCTATATTCCAATTTCTTGTTATCCATTATCTATATGTATAATGATAGAGCTTTGGTTTAGGGATGCATCCTCGGGTTCTGGTTGACGGGTTTGAAATTGCCAAAAGAGCTTCCCTCCAGTTCCTTGAAAAGTTTAAAACTCCCGTGGTGAT
>JBBYHM010000010.1:9515947-9537161 GCA_038381775.1 Adansonia rubrostipa | reverse complement strand
ATCTAAGTTGATTGAGCAAATAAGAGGAAACCAATGATGAGAAAAGGGAGATTGGATCAATCAGTTCAACTGAAAATTGGTTAATTTGATGCTTCGATATTATATATATATAACTGGAGATTAGATGAACTGACAAAAAATCGAAAATAAAAAAAAAAACATTAAAAATACAATAAAACCTAACTTAATGTCGTTTATCATTTTTGGGCTTTTTAACCCAACTTATTAATTTTTATTTGGGCTTTCCAAAGTCCAAACAATTTTTTTTTTTAAACCCAAGTCCCACATGCCCCCAATCAACTAATCAAGGCTAGCTACGCATTCTGTCTGAAAGAAGAGATCAAGGATGTGGGTCACCATTTCTTGACTTCTTTTTTCATGTTCTTGATTTAATGGCAGTCAGTATTAGGCTTGATGATTGATTAGTTGGAGTTCACATTTTCTTTTCATGGAGAAAACAATAATTATTTTGTGTATAATCACTGTATTTGTATTGTTTTTGACGAGTTGTTGTTTTATATCTTTTTTCTTTTTTTTTTTTTTCAGTAAAATTCATAAATCAATCGAGAATTTGTTATGTTGACTTGTATGGTATACCCAACGTCTATAAATGGCATTCACTTATCTTGAAGACACAACTATTTGTTAATGAACTTAATTTGGTTTTCACCAAGGACCACTAGTTTTATGACACTTTTTTTTTTCTTTTTTAATTTGATACGGTTTCTTCAGAATTTTCCCTTCTTCATCCTCTCTGCTTTACTGCTTCTTCAAAGTTTTTACCATTGTCGAACCAATAGTTGAACCAATTAAATAAAAAACTGGCAATCTGAAATTGACTTCTGATTTAATTTTTTATTTTTTTTAAGAAACCAACCATCCATTTTGCTTGCGAAAGGACATAAATAAATAAATATGTAATTGAAATATATTTATGTAAATTCCTTTTCAAGCTTCCTTCCATGTATCATTGAGGAAAAAAAAAAGTAAAAACTATCTTGAAGTGATCTTTCCATGAAGTCCAAAAAATGAATCTATCAAATAGAAATGAATTTCTATATAATCAAACGCCAAAAAAAAAAAAATAATAATAAAATAAAATAAAAAAATAAAAAAAAGGAAAAGAAATGAATGATTTAACGTTAAGACTATTTTAAAAATAAAAAAATAAGAAATTTTAAAAAATAAGACTATTTTTTTATTTTAAAAAAATAAAAAAAAGAAATTTCATAAATATACTTTTTTCTGGGTTGCAAAATTAAGACTATTTTAGAAAAATGTTTAAATCGTTAACGTTATATTTCACATGATTATATCTAAACACCTAAGTTTTGGAATAAGAAATTCCATAAACCCATTTATTTCAAATGCATAAACCAATACTAATTACTAATGCTTATTTAATCGATTTTACAAACATAATTTATTTCTAATATTTTAGATTTAAATTTTTTTTAAATATTTAGGAAAAGTAATATTAAAATTTTTCTTATAAATTAATCAATAAATTTTATTAAAATAATTAAAAGTTGAACCTTGCATAGACAGGCCATATTCCTAATAGTATATATTTGAAAGATATAAAATATTTAATTTTAAATTTATAAATATCTATACGTATTTTAAATTTATCAATTAAAAAAGCATTTAATAAAATCTTAAATTTAAAAATAATTATGAATGTTATATTTATATATATTTTGTAATACAATTACATTATTTTTAAAATCCAAATCAACTATCTAATTTTTTTTTCTTTTAGTGTACTTGTAATGTTGTATAGACTTACTGATAATAGATGCATAGATATTTAAGATTTTTAATAATTTTTTTAAATAATAAGTTTTTTTCTTAATAAGTAGTTGCCTAATACATTAAAAATAAGAATTAAGAGTTAAATTCATTTTATTTACAAAAAATAATAATTTTTTTAATATTATTTATAAAATTATCATATTAAAAAAAATAAAATAAATAGAATGCGATAGCTGACCCTTTTTTAATATTGATAATAATATCTACAAACCTCACAGCTACTTTCTTTCTGAAATGTTATAAATTTTGCAAAGAAAAAAAAAAATACTAAAATAGAATAATATAGTAAATGAAAATAAGAGCTCCAAAAAGCCCTAAACCTAAATCTTTGGGAGCTTTCTGTTTCTTCAGTGCAGAAACAGAGTTAAGAGATTTTTCCTTTCTTCAGTTTAACCCTCTTCTCTTGTCTGGAACGGTGTTTTTTGGAAAGGCTAGGCTAGAACACGATGTCGCTTCGAGTGCTGAACCCCAATGCGGAAGTTCTGAACAAATCGGCGGCGCTGCATATGAACATCAACGCTGCCAAAGGATTGCAGGATGTTCTAAAAACAAATCTGGGACCCAAAGGCACCATTAAAATGCTTGTTGGTGGCGCTGGCGATATCAAGCTCACTAAAGATGGAAACACTCTTTTGAAAGAAATGGTTCTTTTCACTTCCTTCCATTTTTTTCTTCTTTTATTGCAAATATTATCTTATGGTTTGCTTAATAGGAAAATATTCCGATTTTAATCAAGTTTGGGCATGATTTAAGTCTTCTTTTGGTTTTACTAAAACCCTAAATTTGACCTTATCAGATGTTAAGTAATTACTAATCAAAGATAGAAACATTTTCATGTTTAAGCAAGAAAAAAGGTTGAGTTACCTCATTTTAGCGAGTTGGTTGAAATTGTTTCAGCAAATTCAAAATCCGACAGCCATTATGATAGCAAGGACAGCTGTTGCACAAGATGACATTAGTGGCGACGGAACTACATCAACTGTGATCTTCATTGGGGAGCTAATGAAACAATCTGAGCGTTACATCGACGAAGGTTGGCTCTCAAATTGACTAATTTGAATATATGTTAAAGAAGCATTGCTCAACTTTGCATTTTTCTCTTTGAGTTAAGGATATATGTTTAGTGGAGTGGCTTTGGGTATTCGGAGGCACTTGTTTCAGCCTTTCTAATGGCAGTTAGGTAAATTTAAGAGCAAGACTTGGGTAAGATTTTTAGGAAAAGTTTATGATGTTCCCTATTGGAAATTATTAAATAAAAAAAGTTAAAAATCAAAAATTGAAACAAATAGATTGAAAGACCTACAGATTAAGCATTCAAAATTTGAGATAATTGGACCTAATTTTGATAGTTTATTTAAGCTGACAAAATTTTCACTGTTCAATAAGTATTGATAATTTTTTGTTTAATATAAAGGCTACTTTAAACTAAATTTGTTGTTACATACTGTCTATCATCTTACTGAACTTTTTCAGTCTCTTGGTTTGGAACTTGTATTTTAATTCTCATTTGATCCTTTTTATGGGAATCTCTTGACCCGGGGAACCTTGTCCAAGTTTTTCCCAAATTTTAAAACATAATATAAGTATATTTCCTTGTTATACTTTATCTGTATGCTACTATGCATAATGTTAGAGCTTGGTTTAGGTATGCATCCCGTGTTCTGGTTGATGGTTTTGAAATTGCCAAAAGAGCTGCCCTCCAGTTCCTTGAAAAGTTTAAGACTCCTGTGGTGATGGGTTCTGAACCAGATAAAGAGATTCCGAAAATGGTTGCTAGAACTACTCTGAGGACTAAGGTCTATTTCCTTTCTTCTCTCCCTCCCCTATACCTTTATCTATTATCAATGGTATATGGTTCATATGATTGATAATTTGTTTTGTCACACAGTTGTATGAAGCATTGGCAGATCAATTGACTGACATAGTTGTTAATGCTGTAAGTGGGAAATCTCTAGTTGTACTTGTCATTGGGTTCGCCTGTTTGCACTTTGGTTGCATAAACTATTATTTGTTTTTGTAGGTACTCTGTATCCGAAAACCGGATGAGCCTATTGATCTCTTTATGGTGGAAATTTTGCACATGCGACATAAGTTTGATGTAGATACACGGCTGGTATGTTTATAGTCCTATGTTTTGTCCTGCATTGCAAGTATGCCACTTCTCTGACGTGCCCTTAGTCTCATCTAAATCATTGAAGATTGTAGTATTCAGTGGCTTTGTTCCTGGTTGCAGCTGTTACAGTATGATACAGAAATTGGGATTGCTTATTACTTGTGTGCATAATTATAAGAATTTGGTGGTTAGTCAATTTCTCTTTTTCAAGGGAGGGGCCTAGCGAAGGGAAAGTGGAGCCAATCTCAAGATTCTAACCAGTCTATTGGGCCATAGCGTTGGGGGGCATTATTAATTTTCTCTAAAATAGCTATGATTAAATTTTCATTTTGATTTCAAGAACAATATATCTTCAATGAATATATGCTAATTTGGTTGTACTCAGATAAAATCTAGAAATAAAATTTTTGAATAAGGGTATAACTCTTATGTGGTATATAGCATCTATCATCTAAGATCAGAAGTATATTTTGTCAAGAATGATTGATTTCAAATATTATGGATAAGAAATTATGAAATTTGAATGCCATTGCGCTTGTAGTACTTAGCTTTAAAAGAGTTAACTTTTTTTCCCTACTAATGATCTCCAACCTTTTCTTGCAGTTGGGCTTAAGTTTTGCTGGTATAATTAAGCTTGCATGCTTCTATTTTTTTTTTGTGGGTCTGGGGCGCTCATATGTGGTACCATCTATATCATGTGTTTCTTATGTTTACTTTTTATGGTTTCCTAGGTTGAGGGACTAGTCCTTGACCATGGTTCTAGGCATCCTGATATGAAGCGACGAGCTGAAAATTGTTACATCTTGACATGCAATGTATCACTGGAGTACGAAAAAAGGTAGATATATGCACATATCTTTAACTCCACTTTTTTTTTTTTTTTTCCCTGCAGTGGGGGTTTGATGAGAAGTGAAACTGGTTGGTCCGGGGAGCGTTAGGTTGGCTATCCTTTATGCATCCATTAATCACGCAATGATAGTAATTCTCCTTTATAAAATCTAATCTTCCATATGCTAAGCTCCTCATTTGGTGTCTTCTATTGCATTTCTTTGTTAATCCATGATGTATTCCTCTTGTACAAAATTATTAACAAATAAAATAGCAATTTGATATATTTTTATTTTGGCATGTTCTAAGCATATGGCATCTCAGATTCTGACATGTCCTAAGTATATGGTGATAATGGTGATATCTCTTTCATTTTTAAAAGTGCACTCTTAGTTTTTACAATGCCTCTAGTTTACCATTCTCTTTGGTAAGTAGAATCTCCCTCATGATGACATTTGTGTTAAAGTTACTGTAGAAAATAATACCTTCCCTGCTTCCAGCACTCCAATCCATTGTTTTGTGTTCAGTTATTTACTAGAAGAAACCAGTTGCTTTATATGGGAGACAATTTTTTTTAAACAAATAAACATATCTAGATTAGAAAAAAAAAAAAAAAAGAAGGAAAGATGGGAAATATCAAAATGGTTTGTGGTTTCATTTCTTTTCTTATTTTTCTTTCTTCATCCTTCTATTTCTTTCTCTAAAATGTCCAAAAACTATTGTGCTTAATTTAAAAAAGAATCTAATAATTGAAACAACATATATATTTGATAGTATCTTTTTCTTCAGTTATTGTAAGTGATATGTATATTTTTATAAAGAAAATGTCAGAAAGTCCATCTATCCAGCTTAACTCTTAAGTTGGAAGTTTTTTCTTCATCCATTAAGCGTGTAGAAGGTTGATTTTATTGCAATTTGTTGTGGTGGGGTAAATCTAACCCATGAGCTGCCCTGAAAGTCCCAGAACTGTTGTTTCCCCTTCCTCTTTCTCTCCCTCCCATTTTCTCTCTGATTGGAAATCCTTCCCAAAAAGAAATTTCTCAATGTTGAATAAAAAATACTCTGAAACTAATCCATAAAACCCAAAAATGTCGATGGGAATTTAAGTATTCCCGCTCTTTCCTTTCTAGCCATGTTCACCCTTCCATCTAGGCAAATGGCATTCCCCAATTTAGAGCGTTTTTGTTTCAATAAGTAATAAATGTTAATAAAATATTTCTCTTTTTTCTCTATATTTTATGTAGAAGTTAATAACTTTGAAGAAGACATTAAAAAAAGAATAAACAAATTGATTGACTCAATCAATCTTTGGTTTCTTTCTTCTTATCAAATATTTCACATATAAGCTTTTTTTTTTTCTTTAAATAATTGAAAGGAAAAGAAGAAAAAAAATAGTAAAGTAAAATGGAAGATAAATGAAAAATAAGAATAAATATGTTTGTTCAATTTTATTTCTCTTTTCACCTTTTACGGAGTTTTATATTTTTAGTTTTAACTTATGTCCATTTTCTTAGTTTTCCACATACCTAATCCATCATTCTCTTTTCCAGCTCTTCTCCCTTTCTTATTCTTTACATTTCTCTCTCCTTGTTCCCAATGTGTCGAAATATTAAATAAAGTATGAGAAATAGAGAATATTAGAAATTCCCTTAGTGTTGCAAAATGAAAAAAAAAAGTAAAGAAAAAAACACCCACATGTCAAAACATTGATTGACCCAAGTGTTAACCAGCCATGCGTTGCATTCTAGTTTCATTATAGAAAATTATTTTTCCTGTTTTCTTTTATCTGTCTTCAGCTAAGATTTCTGAAGAGCTGCATCTTAAATGTTTGAAATCATTTCTGTTGGTTGATACTGTTTAATTAAAGAAATTTTCAGATTGTAAATCTTTACAAAATAGTAGTATATTTGCAATAAGGATTTGATGCAATTTTGAAAGGTCAGAAAGTCTAGATATGGGATTTCAACCAATTTTAATCAAGATAGAAATTGATTGTTTTGTAATAGACCTTGCCTAGTTATTTAACCTTAGCTGACCCTTAAGTTAATTGTGATTGTCATCATGAAACTAATGTTTTAGCCCTCAGTGAAATAAATGCAGGCTTTTTCTACTCGAATGCTGAACAGAGAGAGGCCATGGTTGCAGCTGAAAGGCGTGCAGTTGATGAACGAGTAAAAAAAATTATTAAGCTAAAAGATAAGGTAGCTTTTGTGACTCATCATATACTAACATTATAAATGCGGCGTTGGTGCATCTGGTATATCTCAGTTCTTATGAAATTCCTGCTCTTGGCCATATGTAGGTTTGTGCAGGCACTGACAACAACTTTGTTGTTATCAACCAGAAGGGCATTGACCCCCCTTCCTTGCATCTTCTTCAACAAGCAGGGGTAAGTTATGGACCTTTATTCCTTTAATCCCTGTTCCAACTTGTGAATTTTTCATGATGTTTAAACCTTCACTAGTTTATAAATCATTTTTTCCTTTTGGGTGCAAAATCACTTGCATTCAAATGTATCAATTTGTCATTTTCCCCAATAAAGAGTATGCATCAATAAGTGAAAATGTCATGACTGAGGTACCTGTTGACACTTATTGTCTCAATATATTGATAATTATGGTATCATTGCAATTGCATTAGGTGGGTCTCAATAAGAGATATCCTTTCGTTAAGCTTACCCTTTTGGCACACCAAGTGATGGTTTCCTCCTGCTCCTATGTCTTTCGTTAAGCTTCCCCTTTTTGGCATACCAAGTGGTTCCTCCTTGAAGGAGGATGACTGCCTTATTTAGCGTTTCTTGTTACCCTTCTATATGTGTCTTTCGCACGAATCTGTGGGTTGATATATGGTTCTAGAATACCAAGAAGAAAGAACATTCTATGTACACTGTCCTTTTGTTTGCTGTAATTCTTTTGACAGTTGTGATGGTAAAATGTCTTTTGAAGTGATAACATTGTTCCTGATGAATTTGAGTAATAGTTGTTGCTTATGGTTTGCTATTTTTAACTTGCCAACTTTAAATGCCAGAATTGAAGGTTTTTTCTTGTGCTTTCGGCCATTCTTTAATGTAAGGCTGATGTGATTATGATAGTTGTTTTCTTATGTTGAAGTACTACATGTATAAGTGAAATCAATTTTTTGGTAGGTTTTAGTTCAAGTTTGTCCCTCTTATGTTTTATTGTAGTTTGCTAATTCATGGTTTTGTAGATCATTGCCCTTAGGAGAGCAAAGAGAAGAAATATGGAGAGGCTCGTTTTGGCTTGTGGAGGAGAAGCTGTAAATTCTGTTGATGATTTAACCCCTGATTGTCTTGGGTGGGCTGGACTTGTCTATGAGCATGTCCTTGGGGAAGATAAGTATACATTTGTGGAAAATGTGAAACACCCACATTCATGTACAATTTTGATAAAAGGTCTGTAGAATGTTTTTGCTGCTCCATAGATGTAATATCAATGTTGTTAATGCTGCTTATGCACCATTTGCATTCCTATTTACGTAATATTTATTCTGTTGTTAATAATATAGGGCCTAATGACCACACAATTGCCCAAATTAAGGATGCTGTTCGTGATGGGCTGCGAGCTGTTAAGAATACTATTGAAGATGAAGCAGTCGTATTAGTGAGTTTTGCTTGTTTAGCATTTTTATCTGCAATCATTCTTTAAGCTGATTCAGATCCACTATTGACTTTTCTATGCTGAGCGTTTGCACAGATGTTAACAAGCTCTTTTTTTTTTTTTTTTAATGAGTAGTTGGAACCTGTTGAGAATAAAAATTGTATAGGGTAGATTGAACTTAAAAATTTGTAGAATTGATAATTAAACTAGAAGCGGCAAAATGAATCCGAACCTAAAAACCAGCCCAAAAAGATCTGAACCCATCCAAACCCAATTTAACCAGCAAGTCAAAACCCGAACCCAAGAAAACTTAGAGCTTGAAATGACTCGAGCCAGAAAAACACGAACCTAAAAAGTACCCAAGCCTGAGACCCATTCGATTATAAACCCAAATTTAATTCTAAAATAAGAATTATTGAATTGTAATTAAATAATTTTTTAACTTCAATTATCAATTTTATTATATCTTACTGATTTATTTTAAAAATTAAAATTTAATGTATATATAATAAAATAATAATTTTATCAAAATATTGTACTTTGTACCTGTTGCTTTTACCTCTCATGTATTGATGATCCACCATTAAATAAGTATGTCTATTGTCTAATTATCAACAATTAATTAAAAAAATTAAACCTATCTTAAGGTAATAATATCACAAAAATTAATTTTTGTGTAAGTAATTGATTTGTGAATAAAAGATAAGTGTTTTTTTCTCAGAATTGTAGAGAATAAAATATTAATTATTTGTTAAAAAATTTCTTAAAGATATGTTTGTAGGATAAAGTTGAGAGTATATAATATGGCGATTATTTTTTTAATATATATTTCATTGTTATCAAATTTTATATAAAGTTTAATTTATTTATTTTCTCTCATATATTTGTATATATAATCTGTTTAAAGTCATTTAAAAAAATATATTAAAAGTCAAGTCATGCTATAGACCTACAAACAATCATACTACTAATTTTATATTACTAATTGTATGAGATCCAAAATATGATATTTATATAGTTATATTACTTATTGTTTGCTTTTCTTTTATGCCTAGACTTAATTATTTTATACATCTTTTTTAGAATTTGCAAATATCGGAAGTAATTATTTCTCGTTTAATTGCAACCTAATTAATTAATAGGATCGTGATATTATTTTATATATATATATATTGTGTCATGTAATTGTATTGTGTCCAAAAGTATCATAACTATAAATCATTACATCATCTCAGCTTTATAAGCCGTTACTATTTAGTCTATATTGTTGAAATTGTAAATTCAAAATGTTAAAATATATGAAGTAATCTTTAATCATGATATATAAAAAATTAGTTTAAAGTTAAGGTTAAACCATTAAGATAAATAATTGAGAAATAATTATTAGTATTCTTTTTACATTGTCACTTTAATCTTATTTCTTCTTTGATTATAGCCAACCTGTCCATTTTGATTTAATACCAGTGTGTACAATCATATTTATATGCATGCATATTGTAAATCATAATATATGTTGAATATTTGACTTTATTGAATCAATTGTTTTAAATATCAATATGATAATATATCATTTTTTCTATAATCAGTTATGTAACAAATTGATTTCACATAATAAATTAATTTTTTATCCTTTTGGTGTTAACAAATGATATTAATATACAAATATAATTAAAAATATGATATTATACAAAAGCTTACTTACAAATAATAATAATAATAATAATAATAATAATAATAATAATAATTTAATTTTGGATTTAGACATTTAACTTATATAGAAAAGATTTCATCTAACATAATATCAAAATTGATGTAAAACCTGAACTCTTCTGAACCGAGCCCAAACCCGAAAGGATCCGAGCCCAAAAGGCCTGAAACTGATATAACCCTAACCTGTCCAATTGCCAGCTCTAATTAAACTAACCTGATTTATGCAGAAGCTCTTGATGATTTTGAATCTTTATGTTGTCCTAATAGTAGAACTTAATATGCATTGGGTGAACTAGAGTATAACCCCCCTCCAAAAGGAAGTTGAGCATAACTCATTCTTGTGAGAGGGCAGTGCTGAATATAAATTTGTATAACATGGAGTCAGATGAGTGTGTTTTGAACCTTGGCTGATGTGATGTTTGTTTCCATGGTAGAGGCTGACGGCAAAGTAACAAGGTTTTAACTTTATGCTATAAAGCTGAAGCAAAAATAGTAATTATGCAGTTCATGTGGTTAGATTCTTTATCAAAACCCCTTTTTAGGACTGCAATGAGAGGGATGGAGAAGAAGGCAGTTGTGTCAATCAGCAACTTCTACAAGTCACATAACTCATTGACTGGGAGAAATTTCTCATTTTAACTATTAATTAACAGTTAGACTTCCCTAGTATTTTCTTTATCTCCCATATGTATTATTTAATTGGTGATTGGAAGGGAGCTCTTAGTACATGTTTTCACATTAGCCTCGGATAGGAAATGCAAGCTGCAGGCAGCATTCAGCATTTGAACTTTAAATCAACTAAAATGACATGGGTTGAGGAGGAAAATTGTTTGGTTTGAATCTTAGTCACAGCAGTCTTTTCTTTTATATTCTGATATATGAATGAATAATCTGTTCTTCAGGGTGCTGGAGCTTTTGAAGTTGCAGCCAGACAATACCTAATTAATGAAGTAAAGAAAACTGTTAACGGGGTATGTCTGTACCATATTTTCTTGTTTAGAACTATATGAAATATTTGTGATGTTTGGAAACGTGGAGCAGCGAGCCCAATTAGGTGTTGAAGCTTTTGCTGATGCCCTTCTTGTGGTGCCAAAGACACTTGCTGAGAATGCTGGGCTCGACACTCAAGATGTCATTATTGGTCTTACGGTACTAATTATTTTGTCTAACTTTACTGTTTATTTTACCCCTTGTAGAAAAAAAATAAGTTGAGCTTGAGCATGGTCTTTTGACTGTTTATTCAGGGGGAGCATGACAGAGGTAATGTAGTGGGTCTAAACCATCAAACAGGAGAACCAATGGACCCCCAAATAGATGGTATATTTGATAATTACTCCGTTAAACGCCAAATTATAAACTCAGGGTGCGTAAAAACTGTCAACTTCCATTTTTTAAATATATTCATTTGTTTCATTTGTCCCTTTATAGATTTTGCAATTCTTGGCACCATTAATCGTTTACTTGCTATCATCATTTATGAATGTTTAGTACATAAAACCTCTATGATGAATGTTATCTTGTTATTTTGGTTTGAGCAAAAATTGAGTCACTTTGTTTTTCAGACCTGTAATTGCTTCACAGCTGCTGTTGGTGGATGAAGTGATTCGTGCTGGCAGAAACATGCGAAAGCCAACTTAAAAGCAATTTTTTTTTTTTGGTTAATACTTTTCGGCTTTTCCTATTTTTTTATGTTTGGGGTGGCTCAACGAAAGTTTTATACTTCTTCGTAATTCGTAAATTAGAATGGTCATGTGGAATTTTTTTTTGAGAGGAAATTTCCATTTTCATGTTAAATTAGTATTCAGCATAAAATGCCGTTGGCCATTTGAAGTGACATAAATTTGAAAATTAAAATGATTCGTTTAAAATTACTGGAAGCAACGTAAACCCAGACGAAGTAAATGGACTGAGGTAAACAATGGGTCTGAAGACTGAAGCTTTGTCACCCGGAAAGGAAGATCCCAGAATCACTTGAGACTTGGTATGACCCAAGTAGGAGGATCTCAATGCAACCTGAACACATGATGAACTGATTTTTAATTCAAACCCCGCACCACACAACCAGCAGGGGTGTAGAATTTTATAATTTGCAGTTTTACTTGTTGCTTGTCGGATTTGGTGCGTATGATGGCCAAATGTTGTATGCTGAACGATCCAATGTTCTTTTGTTTTGGATCAATATATAATCATAGCCAACAACGTGGTTCCGATGATTCCAGTGATCAAAATTCTATCTGTCAGAATTGTCAATAATAATAATAATAATAATAATAATAATAAAGTGTTTTCTTTTATCTTCAGCAATGGATTAACTGATCTATATGCAAGCTCAACGAGTGATGCAAGCATTGCAAGTCACGAAATTCTTTTTCAACATGATTTTAGATTTGATGTTTTATATCTGAATAATCAATGAGGCAAAATTGTATTGGCTACTTTGATGGCAAAATTTAATATTAAAATTGTTAGTAATGAGGAAAGAATTGGTATTATTTACTTAATTTGACTCTTCCAACGTCGGTTACAACTAGAATTGTATGCAGAATTAAGAGTGAGTCAACTAACAAAGAAGGGAGTAGAAAGCATACTTGAAAGTTTTTCCTATATTTAGGCTTTAGGCTTTAGGCTTTAGGCTTTAGGCTTAGGCGTACCATGAGCCAGAAGATTTGAAGCTGCCTCATCTTAGTTTAAAAATAATTAATTAAGCTTAGAATATTATGCAAATAAAAAGCATTTGAGGAAGAAATTTAGAATGTAAAATTAAGACTATAAAACTGGAGTAAAAGAGCATGCAAAGGCATTACGCAAAAGAAATCCAGAATTTAATCCCACGTAATTTACCTTTAAAAAATAAATTGCAATATCGATATTCGCCATTTTCCTATTATCAAATTACTATTTATTTCTTTTTCAGAAAAAAATAAATATATATGAAGAAACAAAACCAAGCAAAGCAGAAGTCTACCTCTATTCTCTAGCTATAATCCATGTGATGTGAAAGGTCAGTGAGCGCAGTTTCAATTCTTGAAGTTTGACCACACGTCTATACCCCAGAGGTAAGGGCCAAGGGAGCCTGCTCAACTGGCCAAGACTCAGGATGCCTCGGTTTGCGAGGAGAAAGGAACAAAAAAAAGTCAAAAAAAAAAATAAAAGGCAAAGCAAAGCAAGACCACCATATTCAGCTTAAAGCAAGACACCAAGGATAAGGCCTATCATTACCAACATATACTAGTAGACTTTATTTTTTTTTTTTTTGTTGGGTGTCAAATATAATAAAGCAAAGAAAAGAAGTTGTTGGAATTGATGAATAAACTTTCTCTCTCCCTCTTCTTTCAATCATAAAGCACTCAATTGCTATATCATTTCGCACTTTTCTTTTTCTGTGGTGCCTTGGATTTCTCGCCCGTCTTTCTCTTTCTCTCTGTCAGGTCTGCCTTTTGTGTAATTTTGACAGAATAGCCTGTAATCCTTCTTCAGTAAATAATAAATTATATCCTACTGTCTCCACCCTAATATTGTCCATCGGCTTTGCTCCTTTTGCGTCCCAAAAAATTTATTTTTGTTGGTGCAACTTCAGGTCAAATTAGATTGATAATTTATTTTATTATTTAAAAAATTTTTCTTAATTAATACTTAGAAGAAGCAGTTCAAGAAAATTTTAGTAAAAAGTTTATAACGGATCTCTTTATTATAAAAAAAAAGTATTTTAATTCTTATAATGTTAAAATTTGATATTTAAATTTTTATATTTTTAAAATTTTAGCAAATAAAAAAAAATTAACAGTGTTAAAATAATCGTTTGAATGCTGATAAAATATAATGTGATTTGAAATTTTAAATTTTTATATAGAAAAATAATCTAAACTCGAATCTAAACCAAACTTATTTTTGTATAAAATTTAAAATTTCATATTATATAATATGTCAGTATTTTATTGATATTTAAATAATTTTTTAACACTGTTAACAAATTTTTTTTATTTGCTACAATTTTAAAAGTAAAGAGATTAAGATACTAAATTTAATAGTGCAGTGACTAAAATACTTCCTTTACTATTATACAGAGATTTTTAGTGAATTTTTATAAAAAATTTTTATTTATCATTTTAAGGAAGTTTCTTACATCTAATATATTACTTAATTATATTTTTCTTTCCATATATACCACTTCTAGGCATTAGTTAACATTTTCCTTTTTTAAAAAATTAAAACATTATTTTTTATATTAATATTAATATTTATATATTTTTATAATTAAATTTAAATAAAAATATTTTCATTAGATGAATATTAATTCAAATAGGATCTAACCAATTGAAATTATCAAAATATTTTTTAGATCCAACTCATTTCAGATTGAATTGTCGAGTCGTATGAATGGCACAACTTATAAATAGATCTACTTCACTCCTTTATTCTTTTGATGTATTGAAATTATATATAAATTCTTTAAGTCTAAGCATTTAAATATTAAAACTCTTATTTTTTATATTTTAAAACTTTTTTATAGTTCAGTGAAGTAAAACCTTATGTAAATCAAAGGACAAGCAAAATGGGAGAAGTAAAGTATTTGTTTAAATATTCTTCCTAGAGTGATTTAGTAGCAATTACTCTGTAAGTTACAAGTGATTAAAAAAATTAGGAGAATTATTTTCATTTTCGAGTATTTTCTCTTTGTCGATTAAAACAAATGATATGTATGAGTTTAAATTTTTGTCACATAATTAAGAATTTATTGAATAATATTTTAGAACCCCCTATTAAAATTAAAAGAATGTTGTTACGTTTTAATATTTCAAGTTTGACTTGAATAAATATGTTTTAGTTTATTGCGAAGAAAATAGTTTTTTTTTCTTGTTAGTAATTCTTAAATATAAAAATTACGATGAAATCAATATGAAAACAAGAAGTGAGTAAAAATTCCCAAATAGCTTTAGTAGAGGTAGCCTTGTTGATGGTGAGAGCAATAAAGTGCTCACATCTAGTATGGATCCAAGAAATAATTTTGTAGTTGTTCATCTCCCATTTTCGTAATTTATTTGCATCTGTTGGTTTAAAAATCGACCCGCCAATATTTTCCCATAAGCCATGCCCTCGAAGATAAGTCTAAAAACTATCAAACCAATAAATATAATTTGAGCCATCTAATTCAACATTCTTAAAACATCATTGGTAATATTTGCCATGATAAAGAAGGCTAAAAACAAAAAGAAGGCTTAGACAAACTAATCTAGAGATGATGAGGAGTGTAAGTGAGATGTTTTAAGAACAATAGTAAACAGGGAAGAGCTACCACAAAAAGAAAAGAATCAAATCTTTATGTTTTGATATGATGATAGAATTTGAGAAAAACTAACGATTGTAGACATCTCCATTTACTTGAGCCCCTTCTCAAGCATTCCTTGAAGCCTTAAGCCCTATCCTTCGAAGGTTTAAAACCTCTCAAAATCTCATAAAAAGAGATCAAAAGCCTGTTCAAAAGTCCCAACAGGTAATGAATGAGATCAAAAGCCATAAAGATTGTGTTAAACTTAATCAACGCACGCAGGTCAAACTAGGTCAAATGAGTGTTATTAGGTCCAAATTGATCTAAAAAGTCAAAATCGAGACAAATTGCTCATAACTGATCAAAATCAAGAGAAGCTAATCCTTTCCAAAAAATTATAAGTAGTCAACTCTTGATTATAATTGGTTGGAAGAGTTCAATTAAGCTCAAAACCATTCAATATATGAAATTTTCATCATGAATGTAGAATTTTTTAACTAAATATTTTACAAATAGAGTTTTTATAGAATTCTAATTAAACTCTTTGCAAATAGGATTTTTAACTTAACTTTTTGCATGTGGAATTACATATAAAATATAATTAAAATTTCATACATAGAATTTTCTATATGGTGTAATAATTTTAATTAAAAAATACCTCTAGCCATTGTTGATCAAGATGAATGACTTTACTCCAACACGTGAAAAGATGATCCGTACGAGCCTTCTAGTCTATTTTCTTTTTCTGCTAATTACCTTATGATGGTGCATAGGCAATTTATAGACTAGACTAGGTGCCTATACTAGACTAATTAGAGTTAAATCCTACCATCAAGAAATCTGTAGTCTAATTAGTTATTAAAGTAGGGTTAAACTCTCATCACTAGAGTAGTTAAACTTGAATTAGGATTTACTTTATAATTTCACCTTAATAACTTGATTGAATTATCTTGGTCCATTTATTATCATGTAGGCCTCATAAAGTCTAACAATCTCCCATTTGGCCCATATGATAAACCAAGAACTCAAATAGGTAATAATTAAATTCAAAACTTTATCATGGCCATAAGTTACTCTAGCCTCCCACTTAATTAAAGATTCACATAACACGAATCATGGCGGTAGCAATCTAATTTGAATATTTCCTTCCATGTATTACAATGCATAATCATCTCTGAGAAAGCACTTTACAGGATAATACTTTATGAATGAAAATAGTATAATCATTCAAGGTCCAAATAACATGCAAACTTTATGTGCACAAACTTTAACATGTTTATAAACTTTAAGAATGTAAAATAATAAAATCAAAGAAGCCCAAAAATTTAATAAAATTTAACTGGCCCTATATGATCTACATGAAGATTAAATTGTTTTGTCGACAATGCCTTAGTCATGGGATCTACTATCATCAAATTTGTACTAATATGATAGATATCCACTTCTTGCTTCTTTACAAGGTCTTTAACAGAATTTAACTGGCCCCATATGATCTACATGAAGATTAAATTGTTTTATCAACAATACCTTAGTCATGGGATCTACTATCATTAAATCTGTACTAATATGATAGATATCCACTTCTTGCTTCTTTACAAGGTCTTTAACTGCAACGCACTTTATATCTATATGCTTGTTGCGACTTCCATTTTTTTATTTTTAGAAAAATACTGCAGATGAGTTGTCACAATAGATTTTTCATGGCCTTACAATAGAATCAACAACTCTCAATCCAGAAATGAAATTCCTTAACCATAATGCCTGTGATGTTGCTTCATATTACGCAATAAACTCAGCTTCCATGGTAGATGAAGCAACAACTGTTTGCTTAGCAGTTCTCCAAGATAGAGCACCAACATCTAAGATGAAAATGTATCTTGAAATGGATTTCCTTGTATCCATACATCCACCAAAATCTAAATTCGAATCTTCAATTACCTCGAGATGTTCAGATCGTCTATATGTGAGTTTATAGGCCTTAGATCTTTGCAAATAACTCATAACCTTCTTGGTAGCCTTCCAATGATCAAGGCCAAGATTACTTTAATATCTGCCAAGCATACCTACTGTAAAACTTATGTCAGGTCTTGTACAAACCTGAGCAAACATGAGACTACCAATAGTAAATGCATATGGAATGCTCTTCATCTACTCTTTTTCCAATTCATTTTGAGCACATTATGTTAAACTGAATTTATCCCCTTTTAAAATTAGTGCCATTATAGGTGAATGGCTTTGCATTCTGAATATTTCCAAAATTCTTTTGATGTAGACTTTTTGAGATAGACTTAATGTCTTTTCAGACCTATCTTAATGAATCTCTATGCCTATTACATATGAGGATTTACCTAAATCTTTCATATCAAAGTTTTGAGAAAAAAAATTTAGTTTCATGTAACAAAGCTAAATCACTGTTTGCAAGGAGAATATCATCAACATATAGAACTAAAATCATGAATTTACTTCCATTAACCTTAAGGTATATACAAGAATTAACAACATTTTCAATGAAACCAAATGATGTCACAATGTTGTGAAACTTCATATACCATTTACGAGAGGCTTGTTTTAGTCCATATATTGATTTCTTTAGTTTGCATACCAAATGACTATTTTCAAAAAAGCCTTCAGGTTGATTCATGTATACCTCTTCCTCTAGATCTTCATTCAAAAAAGCTATTTTTCACATCTATTTGATGTAACTTTAAATTAAAATGAGCTACAAGTGCCATGATAATTCTTAATAAATCTTTTTAGAAATTAGAGAGAAGGTTTCATGATAATCAATACCTTCCCTTTGAGTGAAACCTTCGGCCATAAGTCTAGCTCTATATCACTCAACATTACCAAAGGCATCTCTTTTGGTTTTATAAACTCACTTACATCCAATGGTGATAGCCACTTTTGGCAATTCAACGAATTCGCAAACTTGATTATTAGCCATCGTTTCCACCTTATCTATCATAGTTTTATGCTAAAATATAAAATTTTGACCTTGCATGGCCTGTGAAAATGAAATGGGATGTTTATTTTGTCCAATATCATAATCGAACTCCTGTAGGTATATAATATAATCGTTAAGAATTCTTGATTTCTTTACTCAATTGGATCTCCTTAATTCTACTCTTTTCTGTACATTTTGTACATTTTTAGTAGAAATATTGTGGGGTTATTATCATTTTGTAAATGATGTTTTTGATTTAATTGTTCTCTACTTATTTCTACTGATGTGCTTTAGAAAACATTCCAGTCATCTACAAGAGTTCATCCAATCTAATATCTTCCTCAATGTGAACCTTACGAGGAAGATCACTCCCACTGAACTTATGATCCTTAAGAAATTTGGCATTTCTAGCTTCAACAATTCTAGTTGCATGAAATGGATAATAAAATTTATACCCCTTTGAGTTAACTGCATAGCCTATAAAATAACCACTAACTGTTCTTAGGTCTAATTTCTTTATGTTTGGGTCATAGACCCTAACTTCAATTGGACAACCCCAAGCCCTTAAATGCCTTAGGCTAGGTTTCCATCCATTCCATAGCTCAAAAGGAGTTTTATTACTGATTGGTTGAAACTCTATTTAAGACATAAAAAATAGTTTTTAAGGCTTCACTCTATAAATTTAGAGGAAGATTATTATTGCTCATCATGCTTCTTATCATATCCAAATGCATTTGATTCCTTATTTTTGCAACACCATTTTGAAGTGTACCAGGCATAGTATATTGGGCTATAATGCCTTCTTGTTATAGAAATTTCCCAAATAGACCCAGCAATTAACCATTTTAGTATATCTCCCATAATATTCTCCATCTCTATCTGACTTTACAATCTTTATTCTTTCCCTTTTGTTTCTCAACTTCTGCCTTAAACACTTTAAAAGCATCTAATGCTTCAGATTTTTCAAACAGAAGATAAAGGTACATGAATCTTGTATGGTCATAGCTAAAAGAGATGAAATATTTTTGCCCAGCAAAACTTGCAATGGGAGAATAGGAGAGGGTCCCCAAATGTCTGTATGTATAATCTCTAAAGTTTTAGTGCTTTTTTTAACTCATTTTATGGATTTATTGGTTTGCTTTCCCTTTATGCAAGCAACACAAGTGTCAAAGTCTGTGAAATCATGAGTACCTAGTACCCTATCATTTATTAACCTCTTAATTCTTTATATAGAGATATGACCATAACTTAGAGGAGTTTTCATTTATAGCATATCTTTTATTTCTAGAAATTGCATGCAAAGTCATCAAACTATTCTCATACTTAGGATCCAAACCAACTTTATATAAATGATCAATTAAATGACAAAATCCAATAGAAACATTATTCTTTAAAATTTCCACCAAAGAACTTTCAAATATGAGTTCAAAACCTAATAAATCTAGTTTAGAAATTGAAACTAAATTTCTAAAAAATGATGGAACATAATTTTTTTTTAAAACTAAAATTGATTTAGGTTTTAAAATGATCCCGAGAGTTTCTACTCTTTCCACTTGTAAAGGCAATCGATTTGCGGAATAGATGCTCCTCTCATTTTCCTTTGGTTTTGTTAGGTTTAGGAAGCCCTGCATGGTAGCGAAAATATGATTCATTGAGCCTAAGTCTAACCACCATGTGTTATGAGGAACATCAACAAAAAGAGATTGATAACATACAAAAGATGTGAGCTTACCTTTCTTCTCGAGCTAGTTTTTATACTTTAGGCAGTCCTTCTTGATGTGTCTAGGTTTTTTACAAAAAAAGCATTTGACACCACATTTCTTTATTGGTGCCTTCCCTTCTTTTTAACCTTCAAACACCTTTTGCCTTTCTTGTCACCTTTCTTATCATGAGTTACTAAGAAAGTCAAATCTAGTTTTTTATTTTTCAATTTCTCTTCCTCTTGAACACACGTGGCTAAGAGTTCATTAATGGACCATTTTTTCTTTTGTGTGTTATATGATATTTTGAATAGTCCATACTCATTTGGAAGAGATTTTATTTGAAAGTGACAAGGAATGACTCCGAAAACTCAACATCCAGGGTTTTTAATTGAGTAGTTATATCTCTCATTTCCATAATATGCTCACACACACTCTTAAAATTGTTGTGTTTCATTTCTGAAAGCTTTTTCATTAGGGTAGCAGCCAAAGCTTTATCCGATTAACAAATTGATCCTCTATGGCTTTCAAATAATCCTTGACATTGTCACAATCAAGAACTGATCCCCGAATGGATTTACTTATATAGGATTTGATGTACATCATGCTTAAATGGTTAGATTTCTCCCCCTGTACAAACAAATCATTTTCAGCTTGCCCACTTGATTCATTAAGGACATGTTTGTCCATATAAAGGGCTAGTTAAGGTCTTTTCACCCAAGAAATAGCTGAAATTTCTCCTTCCAATTAAAAAAATTTTCAACACAACTGAGCATTAGAATTCTAGCAGCCTCATTAATTAAAACAGTAGATAAAGCTGCAAAATGCAAAACAAAATTTCAAAGAGTTAATACTTTTATTGAATAAGTAACCTTATATTCAAATTTAAATCCAAACCTTCATGTGGGTAGAGGTGCATTATGCATATGAATTTACATAACTTAAATGACAAAATAATAACTTCAAAACATCAAAATTAAATAATCCATACCTATGGGCCTAGGAAAATTTTACTTTGATATTTTACTGTATTATCCTTTAACCATTTTACTAATTAATTACTTCCCTGTTGGGCCAAATAATTAATTTCATGGTGTAACTTTATGAATGTCATTAACAATATGCAGTTATTTAAAGTTTAAAACCTTATTTTAAATAACTACCAATTTACCCAAATCAAATAACTTAAGATGTTGTGGCTATTCTTAAGTTAGTGATTTA
>JBBYHM010000010.1:9378948-9515847 GCA_038381775.1 Adansonia rubrostipa | reverse complement strand
ATCTCTTTATGGTGGAAATAATGCACATGCGACATAAGTTTGATGTAGACACACGGCTGGTATTTTTATATTTCCTTCTTTTTTTCTTGCATTGTATGTATGCCACCTCCCGAGTGCCTTTGCTTTTGTTTAAATCATTCAAGATTCTAGTCTGCAATGGCCTTGATCATGGTTGCTGCTGTTATAATATGATACAAAAACTAGGATTGTTTATTACTTAAACATGTATGAATAATTTTGAGAATTTTGGTGGTTAGTTATTCTTTGGAGGCATGAGGCTAATTTCTCTTTTTCAAGAGAGGCACCCACTTGAGAGGAAAGGGGAGTTGTTCTCCAGATTCCAATCAGTCTACTAGGCCATAATCTTCTGGTGCATTATTAGTTTTTCCTTAAAATAACTACAATTAAAGTAATTTTTTATGTTGATTTCCAGAAGCAATATTTTCTTGAATGAAAAAAATGCAAATTTGGTTTTTCTCAAATAAAATGAAGAAACAAATTTTTGATGAGTTTATAATGCATTGTGGCATTTAGCATCTATCATCTGACATCCCAAGTATATTTTGTGCAAGAACGATGGATCACAAATATTATGGATAAGGAATCATGAAATTTATTGCTGCTGCACATGTATCACTATAGCCTTGAAAGAATTAACTTCTTTTTTCCCTGCTACTCATCTCTTCTCTTAATTGAAGCTAAGTTTTGCTTGTTTAATTAATCATGAATACTTCTGCCCTGTTTCTATTTTTTGGTCCTTGTGCACATGTGTTGGTGTCCATCTATATCATGTATTCTCTTATGTTTATCTTTTGTGCTTCTCCTAGGTGGAGGGACTAGTATTGGACCATGGTTCTAGGCATCCTGACATGAAGCGACGAGCAGAAAATTGTCACATCTTGACGTGCAATGTATCATTGGAGTACGAGAAAAGGTACATATATGCACATGTCTTTAACTCCCTTTTCTAATTGTTTGCCCTGTGAGGGGTGAGAGGGGAGAGGGCATTGGTTGGTCTGTGAACAATAGGTTGGTTATCCTTTATGCATGCATAATACCAATGATATTAAATTCTCCTTTGTGAAATCTAATCTTCCATATGCTAAGCACCTCATATGGTGCCTTCCACTGCATTTATTTGGTTGTCCTCAATGTCTTATAAAAAAATATTGAAAGAGAAAATGGCAATTTGATAATAGTCACAGAATCTAACATGTTCTAAGCATATGGTGTCATAGATTCTGACATGTCATAAGTATTTGGTGATAATGGCAATATCTCTTTTATTTTTAAAGCGTTCACTAGTTAGTTCTTACCGTGTTCTAGTTTAGTCTGTTCTTTGGCGAGCAGAAACTCCTATCATGATGGTATTTGTTTTAATAGTCTTGTTGAAAATAATCCCTTCCCTTCCACTCCATTTTATTGTTGTCATCGTTTATGTACTAGAAAATCCCCATCGTGCTTCACCAAAGGAAACAATTTTTTAATATAGATATATATACATATCTGTAGATTTTTATATTTATTCTGTTAATTGAATTTGAATTATAAATTTAAAGGAAAACATATACAAATATTGTGAAAAAAAATTAAAGAAGAGAAAAAAGAAAGGTGGTAAAATATCGAAAGCTTTTTTTTTCTTCTTATTTTTCCGTTATTGCTCTTTTCTCATCTTTATTTCTCATTCTTTATCTCAAAAAGTCATAACATATTTATTTTAATTTTAAAAAAATGTAATCATTTAAACAACAAATATGCTTTATAATATATTTTTCTTCAATTATTTTAAATGATATATATGTTTTTTAAAGAAGAAGACGTTAGAATGTCCATCTATTCACCTAACCTCTTAAATGTGACAATTTTTTTCTTATCCTTTAAAGATGTGGACTTATTGATGTTGTTGCAATTTGACATAGTGAGGCCACTCTGACACTTCAGCTGCTGCGGATCCCTTAACTGTCATGTCTACTCCATCTTTGTGTCCTTCCCAATTTCTCCCTTCTTGAATATCCTTATAAAGAAAGAAATTTCGCTCTATCAAAAGTACTTTGAAACCCCCATAAATCCCCAAAGATGTGGACATTATATTTGCAGGCTTCATTTTTTAGAATAATTGAAAAGAAAAGAAACAACAAAGGAGGGAGGAAAGTGAAGATAAAGGAAAAATAAGGACAAAATATGTTTCGTTCATTTTTGTTCTCTTGTCCATTTTTCTTATGTATTCTCTCTCTCTCTCTCTCTCTCTCTCTCTCTCTCTCTCTAGTCCTTCGTTCTCTCCAACTGTTTTCCCTCTCTTTTATCTTCTTCGTTCTTCCCTCTCCTTGTTCCCAACCTGCCAAAAAATTAAAGAGAATATCAGAAATTCCCCTAGTGTTTAGCCAAGTGTTAGCCAACCATGTCTTGTGTTATAATTTCTTTATAAAAAAAATTAATTGTTACTGGTTTCTTCTATCTGTCTTCTGGTAAGGTTTTTGGTCAGATATATCGCAAATGTTTGAAGCCAAATACTGTTTAATTGAAGAAGATTTTTCAGATTGTCATTGGCAAATCTTTACGAATTTAGTATGTTTACAATAGATTTTGGTGCAGCTTTGAAAAGTCAGAAAGTCAAGATATTGGATTTTTCTACTAATTTTATGAAGATAGAAATGATTATTTGTAATAAACTCTTGCCTTGCCCTTAAGTTAATGTGGATATAATTTGCTGTGATTGTCGTCATGCAACTAATATTTTAGGCCTTAGTGAAATAAATGCAGGCTTTTTCTACTCGAATGCTGAGCAGAGAGAGGCAATGGTGGCAGCTGAAAGGCGTGCAGTTGATGAACGAGTCAAAAAAATTATTGAGCTAAAAAATAAGGTAGCGTTTTTTATGCCTCATATACTAACATTATAAGTGTGGCATTGGTGCAGCTGGTATATGTTTATTCTTGTGATCTTCCCACCCTTGGCCATCTGTAGGTTTGTGCAGGCACTGACAACAACTTTGTTGTTATCAACCAAAAGGGTATTGATCCCCCTTCCTTGCATCTTCTTCAACAGGCAGGGGTAAGTTATGGATTTTTGTTCTTTTAATCCCTATTCCCACTTATGAAATTTCATGATGTCTTACTCTTTGCTAGTTGCCTGTAACTTTCTCACAAATGTTTCAATTTATCCATTTTTCCCCAATAAAGAAGAGGAAGCATCAACAGATGAACACATGGTGATTTATATGCTTGACAAGTTTTGTGAAGGGTGCAAAGTGTGCTATAGGTGCTAGAACATTATTTTGCCTAAGGCGCAAGGCGCAAAAAAAAATTCAGTATATATATATGTGTGAGCTTTTGTACGTATGTCTAGGTATATATATGAAATAAGCCTAAGATATATAATTTTGATAACAAACTCTAAAGAGTGGTCAAGTTAATCCTAACAAACATGCAAAATTTTCTTCTTTTGTTGGCCAATATGCATGATTTTCTTATGGTCCCATGTTTGTTACTAAATATTCAAATATTGAGAAGTAGAGATTTTAATATTGTCTCTTTTTTGCTAGTAAAAGTGCAATTAACAAAAAAAAAAAGTTTGAAACTAAAGAAATTAAAGAGAACTTCAATTAGCGGGCTTTTTTTGTGCCTATCGCCTAACAAAAGTGTGCGTAGGCATGCTAGGTGTGTGCCTGATCAAATATGCTTTGATTGAAATTGTTTGAGGTGCTTTTGTTGTCTAGCGCTAAGCATAGTGCCTAGTGCACACCTTTAAAACACTTTGCTTGACTGCTATTTTGTCTCCATTGCATTGATAATTTATGATTTCATTGCAATTGCATTAGGTTGGGTGTGTAGGAGATTATGTCTTTTCTTAAGTTTTTCCTTTTGGCATACCAATGGTTTCCTCCCATTTGCTGGAGGATGACTGCCTTGGTTTAATGTTCCTTGTTACCCATGAATGTCTTTCCCATGAATTTGTGGGTTGAATATATGGTTCTAGAATATCAAGAGGAAGATGCATTCCATGTAAAATGTACTTTTCTTCTGTTGCTGTAATTTTTTTTGACAATTGTGATTGTAAAATGTGTTTTGAAGTGATAGAATTATTCCTAAATGAATTTGAGTAGTAATTATTTCTTGGTGTATGCTGTTTTTAATTGTCAACTCTGACTGCCAGATTTTGAAGGGTTTTTCTTGTGCTTTTGGTCATCTCTCTAATATAAGACTGACGTGACTATGATGGTTTTTTTTCTTTTGTTAAAGTGTTAAATATATAACTGAAATTGAATTTTAATGAGTTTTGTTAAAATTTATCTCACCTGTGTTTGATTGCAATTTGCTGATTTGTGGTTTTGCAGATTATTGCCCTCAGAAGAGCAAAGAGAAGAAATATGGAAAGGCTTGTTTTGGCTTGTGGAGGAGAAGCTGTAAATTCTGTTGATGATTTAACTCCTGATTGTCTTGGCTGGGCTGGACTTGTTTATGAGCATGTCCTTGGGGAAGATAAGTATACATTTGTGGAAAATGTGAAAAATCCCCATTCATGTACAATTTTGATTAAAGGTATGTAGAATGCGTTTGCTATTTGATATAATTTATTGAAATTTAATATCAATATTGTTGGTATCGCTTATGCAACATTTACCTTCCTTTTTATGTAATATTCATTCTATTGTAAATACTCTAGGGCCTAATGACCACACAATTGCCCAAATTAAGGACGCTGTTCGTGATGGGCTACGAGCTGTTAAGAATACTATTGAGGATGAAGCGGTTGTATTGGTAAGTTTTGCTTTTTTAGTGTTTTTATCTGCATTCATTCTTCAAGTGGATTCACATCTACTATTGATTCTTGTGGGCAGTCTTTGATGCAGTTTATCAGTGTTGATAGGTTGTCATTTAACTTGTTCTATGATGAATTGACCCAGTAGAGGACGAAAATTATATGGGGTGGACTGAACCTAAAATTTAAAGAATGGGTGATTAAACCTGTGTAGCCCGAGATATGTGGAAGTTCTTGATGGTTCTGAATCTTTATTTTGTCCGGATGTGAGAATTTAATGTATCAGGTCAAATTGGAGTATAATCTCCATCAAGATGGAATTTTAGTAGGACTTGAAATTCTTGTTTGAAGACTATGCTGAATATAAGTGCATGATGTGCAGATGCATAGAAAGTGAAAATAGTTTTGAGTCTGCAATTATTTGAACCTCGGCAGCAGATGTGTTCCCCTGGTAGAAGCAAATAGCAAAGTAAAAGGTTTCTTTCTCTGCTATAAAGCAGAAGCAAAACTAATAATTAGACAGGCTTAAGTGGTTAGGTTCTTGTCAGGTTACCCTTTTGGGGGCTGCACTGACAGAGTAATGAAATAGACAGTCAAATTTATAACCAATTGGTTGGAATAAATTTCTCATTGATCTATTAATTAGCAGTTTGACTTACATAAGATTTTCATTAGCTTCCGTATGTTATGATTGCATTGGAGCTTTTAGTCCACGCATTCACGTTAGTGTCAGTCAGATAGAAATGCAAGCTGCAGGCAGCCCTTGAACCCTAGGTTAATATAAAGGCATAGGTTGAGATTGAGAATCGTTTGGTTGGAATCTTGCACACAGCATACCTTCTCTGTTATATTCTGATATATGAATACATCCGTGCTTCAGGGTGCAGGAGCTTTTGAAGTTGCAGCTAGACAGTACCTAATTAATGAAGCTAAGAAAACTGTTCAAGGGGTATGCATCTGTTATATTTCCTTGTTTACTATTACTGAAAAGACTATAGTAATATTTCTGATGTTCATAAGCTTGGACCAGCGTGCGCAATTAGGTGTTGAAGCTTTCGCTGATGCCCTTCTTGTGGTGCCCAAGACACTTGCTGAAAATGCTGGGCTTGATACTCAGGATGTCATAATTGGTCTTACGGTACTACTTATTTTTTCTTCTTTACTGTTTATTTTACCCCTTTCTAGAAAGTAGAAACCGAAGGATAAAAAATGAAGTTGAGCATTGTGTTTTTACTGTTGATTTAGGGGGAGCATGACAGAGGTAACATTGTGGGTCTAAACCATCATACTGGAGAGCCTATGGACCCCCAAATGGAGGGTATATTTGATAATTACTCTGTTAAACGCCAGATTATAAACTCAGGGTACGTAAAAAACGTTCTACTTGTAGTTTTGAAATATATTCATTAACGGCACTTGTTCTTTTGTATTTTCACCAATGTGCACCATTAGATAGATGTCTACATGTGATCATCATGTATGCATGCTTAGTACATAAGATGGAGCATTTATAAATCTTTATAAATGAATATTGCGTTGCGTTGTTGTGATTTGAGTGAAAATGGAGCTTCTTTTACTTTGTTCTTTTCAGGCCTGTAATTGCTTCACAGTTGCTGTTGGTAGATGAAGTGATTCGTGCTGGCAGAAACATGCGAAAGCCAACTTAAGCTCCTCCTTCCCTTCCCTTCCCCTCCCCATCCCCTCACTTTTTCTTTTTTTTTCCTGTTATTCTTTGTGTATTTGTGGGTTGAAGGTTATACATTTGGGCTTTGGCTGTTCTGTTTTATGGTATGAGGTCTCATGTTCTGGATTTATTTTTGAGGAAGTTTCCATTTTCTTCATGTTTAATTAGTTTGAACAATCCTTGGCACTTTATTACTCCTAGCTTTTGCCTTTTCCTTAACCCAGCCTATTCCCTAATTAAATCAAAATGGTTTTAACTGGAAGGGTCTAGACGTAGGATTTTATCTAAATGGGCACATCCGTTTTGTTGGGGCCTTACATTTTAAAATTATATTGGGCTATTTTAATTCAGGTTGTTTTGGCGAAATTGGACCAAACGGTCTACTTAAATAAATTTGGCCCACTTGCATTAAGGCCTGGATTAGAATCTAGCCCATTTATTGTGGGGCGTATATATGTCATTTTATTAATTTTTATATTTATTTTATCTTTATTTATTTCGGTATTTTCGAAATAAACTGAGAAATCAAAAAATGAAAAATTAGCAAAAAAATTGAAGGAAAAAAAACAGAACACGCAGAAAAATGAAAAATAAGAAATTTTCATAAAAAATTTGGAGATGTCAATATGGTGAGGGAATTTTTTTGGCGTTATGAACACATCAAAAACGTTGCGTCTTCATTGGTACGCTCGTATTTAGTCGATTTAATCGTCTTAAGCCTTACTGGATATTTTTACTGCTTTAAAACATTGATCGACGAAATTCTCTCACAATTTTCTCCAAAGGCGTCCTCAATTTAATCTATATATGCCAATAGCAAATCTCTGATAAGATCACAATTCATAAGAAGTTTAACACATTGGAAAGTCGCATGAAATTCGATAAGACATAATAGGGTTCTTTCCTCAGGACTTTGGGAGAATCATCTTTCAAAATTTTCAAGATTCGTGAAACGGGTAGTCGGAAAGATGATCTGGGCGAAACCCATATTCGAAAGATGACCTGAGTGAAACTGGTAGTCAGAAAGATGACCTAGGCAAAACTAATTGTAAGAAAGATGACCTGACGAACTGATAGTTGGAAGATTATCTGGGTAAAACTAGAAGTCAAAAGATGACTTGGGCAAAACCAATGCTAGAGAGTGATCTTGGAAAATTCTATGACCATAAACTTTACTTGAGCGTCGTAATCTGACATGGTGTATATATTTGTCTTAGGTAATGAAATTGTCTTTATCGGGATACAATTGCACGCACTTAATAAAGAAGAGGCCTTTATCAATTCTAGCACGAATGAGACAATCCGCATTTCATTGTCATCAATTTACAGATTCCTAATATTGACCTTTTATTCACAAACATATGCAAATAATTAATGGATAATGCAACTGCAATTTCCAAGCATGTATGACAATGCAATGATCCCAGAAATGATGATAATGTTCGAAGAAGTCAAATACTGCCAATGCATAGATAAATATAATGCAAGTGCCTGTTAAATTGTGTACGCGTGGATACAAAATGATGCCTTTGCCTTCAATAATGATGCCAATGCACGCTAAACGATATGTGCAAAAGCATATGAACAATGCAAATGCCTCATGACGTAAGTGTAAAAAAATGGTGAAAATGCCTCAATCGTTAGAGGTGGATGCAATTACTTACAAGTGAGGCAAATTCTAATGCCCTAAATGGCACAAAAAGCTCATGAAACGACATAGAAGCAAGAATCAACAATGAAAATAATGCACATGATATGATGCATACAATGACACAAATGCATGTGAAATGATGTAAACGCAAAAATCAACATTTAGTGCAAATGTACGTAAAACAATGAATATGTTGACGAATGATGCTTGGATGCCTAAGCATTGATGAATATGACATGGATTTGTGAAGGATGCAAAGATCGAAACCTTGGTTAGCTTTCTCTTGGGTCTAGCTTGTCATTTCTTATCGGTTCTTAAAAGAAAAAAAAAATCAGAATACACTTTGTGCCCCTCATGTTCTAGAAAAGATCATTCATTTTTCAAACCTTTTTACGATCTCCTTGTCTAATGGTTTACAAACTCTTGTAGAAAAGTTTGTATCTCCGATTTTCATTTCTTATCTTAACATCTAGGGATCAAGATTCATCTTAGCTTTTGCCTGTTGATTAGAAGACTCCTGGTCTCTTTTCATGACATCAATTTTATTTAAGAAATCTACCTCATTGAAAGAGGAATTTTGTTCAAAATACTCATCTAATAAACTTCTAAGTCAAAAATTACCCCTCCACAGTATGTGGTATTCAAGTCTCTCGAAGTTGATGATATTTTCTTAGAAAAATTTCTAAGCGTTACCTCTGTTTTTTCAATTGAATTTGGAAGATTTGGTTAACAGAATTTTAATTGATCCAACAAGGAAGGTGTATGGCTTTTTTTTAGGCTCACGAATAGATCAGTCCTTATAAAACATAAATCCCTTAAAAATCAAATAAATTTATATTCTTTTAAGTTTCTTCAACTTTAATACTTTGATAGGCATCAAGATTATCGTCATAGGTTTAGGATCAAAAGGTCAATATGGAAAGGATGAAGGATTTAATTTTCAAAGTTGATCTCTCCAAATGAAAGTTGATACCTTGGGATATTCAGGAATCTTTGGATGCCCCTAGATTTCTTCAAAATGATTTTACTTTACATAATCTCGCTAATCCTACGAGTGATACTAAAAGTTATCTTATTTTGTTCTAAACTACCTATTTTTCTAGGTTTTCAGCTTAGGGCTTCATTGTTTCCATTTTTCATTTTTTTGATTACTTCATCATGCTTTTAAGAAACTCAAAACCTTTCCAACAATTTCCTAAGAATAGACCTATCAATTCAAATAATCATACTTGATCAAAATGGATTTTTCAAGGTATATTATATAGGTCAGGGTTCGAGGTTTGTAAAGAAGAGATAAATAGGCCCAAATTATGTATTTAAAGGTCATCGAATCAAGGATCATTTCTTGTCACACGGATCTTCATCCTTTTAACAACGTCTATACTTTTGTTTACTTATCTTTCCTCCATTTTTTTATTCTTTCTCTTTTTTTTTGGCAACTTTTCTTTGTTTTTCTTATTTCCTTTTTCTTTTTACTTTTCCTTGGCTTTTTATTATGAAGGGGATTCAACATTTCAAAAACCCAATCCGTTTGTATGTTTACCCCCACAACCAAAGGCATTTTTCTCACAACTTAGTAAAATGGAATTTACTATTCGTGCCTTATATAAATCTGCTTTACCTTTGCCTCTCGAGTAAAGGATGATCCTCAATTAGGGATTGAAGAAGTAATAATTCATCGAGCTCAAAATGGACAACAAAGGGAATAATTTTCATGTTTGCAAAGGGATAATGAAAGATTACACTTTTAATCCCAAACACCACAATTTAATTTGAAAAGTCCTAAAAAAAAGGTTTTCTTGGAAATGTTTTGAGCATCTTAATCACATGGTATTGCACTTAACTTTTCATTTTCCTATTTTTTTCCTTTTTTGCCTAAAAAATTCATGCATTAGTTCTCCTTTTCTTTGCATATTTATGAGCATGTACCCATTTTTGATCCACCACTACTAGGAAATCATGTAGTGCCAAGATTCTTGTTCGCAAGGAGTATTTTGTTTTCTACTCCTCAAGGTTTGCATTAACAAATAATTTTGGTCTCAAGCTACTTGAAATGACAAGAAATAATACAACCCAAAAAGGTTTTGCTTGGGACATGAGATGATGGCTTAGTCCCTGTGCCTCAGGAAGTGAGTGTTTTTTCGAAAGTGATCGAAAAACTCATGTTTTTGCAGTTTTTGGGAATGATACAGATGGTTTTGAAACAACCTTGATACACATCAAATTTCCATGATTTGGAATCTTAAAAAAGCATTTCGTCAATTTGATTTTGAAGGAATTCAAAAATTTTTAGAAAGTTCGTTTGGTTGTTCTTTGCTTATGCCAAAATTTAGATAATAATTTATATTCCTTGAAGCATTAGGTATTTTCAGCTAGTTATGGCCCAAGTGATCTAAAAGTGAGAAAGCACGAAAGAGAAGTGTATCTTCTTATTTCCAACAATGATAATTAGTATTCTTAAGATTTTCCATTTTTTTTCTTAAAAGTGAATTTTTCTTCATTATTGTTATTCTTCATATCAAACCTTCAAAAGAATGACTCCTCAATATTTGTTTTTGTAAATTCAATTTATTGATAAAATATGATATATAGTATTTGCAACTCAAAATTGATTTATTTCAGAACATGTCAAAATGAGACAAGTTTCCTTTGTCACGAGGTCAACAGAAATTCTTTTATCCAAAACCAAGTGTTCCTCAATGGTCTTACTTCGTATAACTTCGACTGAAAAAAAACTTCTTTGGGGAACTTTCCTTTAAATTCATGAAATGCCTATCATAAATGAATGCATGTATGTACACAAGTGAGTGCAATTATGCCCGTTAATGTTGTGCAATATGGAAAGGGAATAATTTAGCAAAAGAATGATTAAACAACATACTCATGAGGCTTATTGTTAGTAAGGATTGGCCTTAAAGGTTTTAAGCATTATTAGTAATTCAACAATGCATTGGCAATATACAAAAAACCTTACTATCAGCTTAGAACTTGCCTCGACAATTTTTAGATTTTTTTCACGGCAATCATAATGCTCTTAAGGCAAGGAAATTAGGTTATTATAGGTGATACAATGTTCGTTCATCATTGCCTCCCTTTCATTTGTGATGACAACACAATGTATAAAGAAAAAGAAAATAAAAGAAAATAAAATCAATATAATAAAAAGATCAATGTAGAAGAACAAAATTAGCTTGAAGAACTTTGCTAAGGCTTTATGATGCCTTTTAGGGTAAAAGAATGATTTCATTGTAGAGCATGATCTTCATTTATTGCTACCTGGTATTTATGATTACAATCTAATACAGAAGGACAAAGAGATGAATCACGTAAGAACTAGAATAATAAAATAATCAATGCTGAAAAAATAGAGTTTACCCTAGAAACTTTATTAAGGCTTTTCTATGCCTTTAGAGGCAAAAGAATGATCTTGTCATGGACGATGATTTTCGTTTCTCATAACTTAACCTTCACATCTAAATAGTGTAATGAAGGCTTTATGGCACCTTTCAAAGCCAAAGAAGGGAACATATCATGAATGACAATGTTTGTTCATTATCGTCTGATGTTAAATTATAAAATGAAGAGATGACAACACCCTCTGAAGTGTAAGAATGATCTTATTATGGGTGATGATGTTCATGCATCATCATTTGATTTACATGTTCAGATCATTAAATGAAAGGTAAAAGTTAAGAGATGCTCTTTCACATGTATCTAACTTGGGTGCTTTTGTTTTCTAGTAAAGGTTCAATATGGCTTTACCTAGGCTAGCCACTGTGGTTCACTACATGGGGTTTTGGTTAACTCTAAATAGTCCTCAAACTATTCCTTACTGTTGTCTTGAAAAAAACTAACAAAGTAGCCAAATCATTACTCATTACATGTTTTTATTGGATAGGGTTCAATTTGGGTGGGAATATTTTCTACGCTTGTGTGGAGGCTAAAACCTTACAAAGACTTAGGTGCTTTACACATGAAGAGTTTTCCACTGGCCCATGTAGAGGCTAACACCTTTGCACAAGCAGAGCTACTTCACCCTTCCTAAAATATTGGAATAGCTATACTTTTTCCAGTAGCATGGTGGAGGACTAGTGCAATGTGTATATTGACAAAGTATAGTACAATAATATTCATGAATTTATTTACAAAAATGAGGGAATTATAATTAAATGCTGCCTAAAACCAACTAATTAAGATATTGACAAGACGTGATTAATTCTAGGCTGGACTTGCTAAATGTCCCCAGCAGAGTTGCCAAGCTTTCATAATGTGCCGAATGTGAATCCAACACAATAGAGCGAAAAGAAATTTTTTGGTTGGGAATTGGGACTGAGTCGTCAGAGTGAGACACTTGCCAAACTTTCTTGTGCGGCTGTCATAAAATAATTGATAAATTGAGAGCCACTGCCAATTTGTTTGGGGGCTAGTTGTGATTGGTTAGCTATTAGAATTCATCTTCGAAGTATCAGGGAACCCTTGCAATTGGATTCCAGGGTCCACTTATAAAACTAGCGTAAAATTAGGGTTTAGAAGTTAGTTATGTGTGGAGAAAGATGCCACAATACCCATAAATTGGTAGCTTTTAATTACGTGTTATCATAAATCTCAACTAAAGTTGTTTTTAAATTCTGGTATTTAAAGGTAATTCCCATGTCATGAAGTTATTTATTATTTTTACTATTATTTCTTTTTAGAGTGAACTAGGTGTTATTATATGTTAAATAAAAGAAAAAAATATTTTCCTCTCCAACTAGAAAACCTAATAAAACACAAAAGTTTTGTTTTTTTGAATCTTTGGAAATCTCGATTCTCTATTTCAAAGAGGCTATTTCGTCTTTAAAAATAATTAATGAGACCCTTTTCATAACCTAAAATAAATCAATGAACTATTTTTAACTCGGTGATATTGCCTCATTTTTTATTAAAACATGTGTTATATTGTAAATGTAAATGAAAAACTCAAAAATAAAATGACATTTAGGGTTTTGTTTTGACATAAAAATGCAAAACTAAGCCTAAAATCTCAATTTTATGGGAAAAAGACTAAAATGTTTCATAAAAGTTTGGTTTTGACATGGAAATGCTAACATGACCCTAAGGACTCGATTTTAGTGCAAAAAGTTAAAATGACCTTCAAAGATTTACTTTAGGTATGACAATGCTAATTTGACCCTATATGTTCAAAAATGACATAAAAATACTAAAGTATCCCTAAGGCTTAGTTTTGACATGAAATTGCTCAATGCCACCTTAAAGGTTAGGAAAATGATAGAAAAGTATTAAATACCCATAAGGTTTGATTTTGACATGAAAATCTAAACATAACCTTAAAGGGTAAAAAATGACATAAAAGTATCGAAATGGTCTTAAAGGTTTGTTTTTGAGGTAATGGTGTTTAGATGACCTTGTGGACCTAGTTTTAATATAAAAAGGCTAAAATCAACATAAAAGGCTTGGCTTAGGCATGAAAATGTTAAGACAACCTTAAAGATTCAAAAATCACATAAAAGTACTAAAATACCTCTACGGCTTAATTTGATGGAAAAAACTAAAATGGCCCTACAAGTTCAATTATGACATAAACGTGCTAAAAAAACCCCGAGGACCAAGTTTTAATGGAAAAAGTTGAAAATGACCTTGAGGTTTGACTTTAACATGAAACTGTAAAAATAACCCTAAATGTAGGCACCTCATTTTGTTTGAGCCATCAAATAAGGCATCGAAGGCCACCATCAAGGCATTGGGGGCATCATCTTAGCATCTTTGGAGTTATATGAATGAGTACAAGTTAATTTCCCATCATTTTCGACCAAAATGAGCTAGTTTAGAAAGCCACAGGTACATGCAAGTCATATTAGATATGACAAAATATCATCTTTGTTTGCTTGAATATGTTGTTCATGTTCACTGTTATGCATGTTACATTTCATTCGTAACATTTTTGCCAAGATGTAGGCTTGTTTATGTCAAAACCTGATGTTAAAAAAAAAAAAGCCCTAAGTTAAAACTACGCTACCTCTTATAGATGGAGACTAGCATGGACTTAATGTTTCCACTAAATTGGTCCTCCAATCTTGGGGACAAATCAAGCTTTCTAGGTTTGGATTCACGGTTTAATAAACTCTTAAATGCTGTTTTCTTAAAAACTAATCATTTTATTTGACAAAATAGTAAGCCTTGATCTTGAGTTTCACCCTCATTTGTGGCATGGTCATTAGGTTGTTTCATAATCCCAAATTACTCTGGGATTATGTAATGAATTCATGATGCCTATGCTACCCATTCTTTTCTATTATAAACATTTAGACGTCCTTGGCTCGAGTCTAGTCTTAAGGAACCCAAAAATGTCAAAAAACTCCCTTATTTTGCTCTAGTAGCACTGTATCCACCATTAAAAAATTCTCTTAGATTGAATATATTTTTCTGGATTTTTTTTTTAAAATTTTTCCCATGAAAGAGAATCAAATTATTTTTCTAAAGGTGTCTTGTTTGCATCCAAATCATTTTGGACAAGGGAGTTATGATTTTTTGAATAGTGAACTGCATTCTATTTTGTCCATTTTGGCCCACCAGATGATTTTTTAAATTTTCTAAATATATTTCCTAGAAAAGTCATGAAATTCCCTTTCTTGAAAGTGTATCATTTGTGGTTTAATGATATCGAATGAGTCTGAAATGGTTTTCCAAAGTCTACAATGACCTTTTCCCCTGCATAGGCTGCTAATGTCAAAACAAACCCAATTTCAAAAATTAATTCCACCTAGAAAGTAATTTCCAAAGATTTTAGGGATATTTTTATATTAAACCTTAACAAGTCACCTTTCCAATGGTACCCTACTCATTTCCTAACACCTTCGAATTTATTTGGAACAAATTCAAGAAGGGAGATAGCACGATGTTGTCCCTTATTTTTGCAATTAAAATCAACCCAACTTTTTGGACCACTTTTATCAAGATGTTCAAACTTCTCGATGTGTACTTAATTAACTCCTAGTGAAGTCACATAATATAAAAAGTTGTCTAGGCTTAAATCAAGGCTAAAACAAAATATGATTTTATTCAAACTCTTGGGAGTTCTATTTTCAAAATACCTTCTATCTAAAAAATTCTTTTTCTCTATAAATATTAAAATTTTCATTTTCAAGGATACCCTAGCCTTATTTTCCAAGGGGATACTCAAACCTTATTTTTCATTTAAAATTTAATTTTTTTAGACATTTTGGGGATTGCTAATCAAAACCATCTTTTTAACAGATCTAAAATTTTCACCATTGGGGATACTCCAACCCCACTTCCTGAGGGGATACTCCAACTCTGCTTGTAACATGTTATTTTTTCAAGTCAATCTCTGGCAACCTAAGGCATAATCAAAGAGCGATGAAATAAAAAATAGAAATAAAGCAGGGGGACATTGCCTAGCGAAAAAGTTTTTAGGAAGTTCTAAAATGCCTATGGGTCGTATTAAAGAAAATGCAAAAACAAGGCATCAAAGGCCATTTTTCATGGTGTCACCAAGGTCACTCGTGGTTGCTAACGGACTCTTTACAACTGGAGCCTTCCAACATGAATCATCTGATTTCACAATGCTCTTATTACCATTATAGATCATCGGGACAAGAAACCATCGAAAGATCCAAAATTGACTGATTTTGCCTTTGGAAACACCACTTTCGCATCATTTAAACATTCATATGCATTCTCATGCATTCTACAAGATTTAACATCTTTTAGGTACCAATCCCTATACAAAAGGCAAATCAGTAAAGAATGCAAGGTGAGACTTTCTATTTTCAAGAACCTTAAAAAATCTTAGGTGAGTACCATCGACATCACAAACTCATTGAAAATCATCTAAGAAAGGTATCTAATCTCAACACCTTTTGTTTCTTTGTCTTCAAAGAGTAGGATGTTTTCTTTTTCTTGTCCTTAAAGAGCAGGACCCTTTTTTTTCTTTGTCCTCAAAGAGCAAGATGTTTTTTTCTTTATCTTTAAAAAGCAAGATGTTTTCTTTTCTTTGTCCTCAAAGAGCAAGACCTTTTCTTTCTTGTCCTCAAAGAGCAGGACCTTTTCTTTCTTTGTCCTCAGAGAGCAGTACATTTTCTTTTCTTGTCCTTAAAAAGCAGGACCTTTTTTTTTATCCTCAAAGAGCAGGACATTTTCTTTCTTTGCCTTTAAAGAGCCGGACATTTTCTTTTCCTTGTTCTCAAAGAGCAGGACCTTTTTTTCTTGTCTCCAAAGAGCAGGACCTTTTCTTTTTTTATCCTCAAAGAGCAGGACATTTTCTTTTTTTTATCCTTAAAGAGTAGGACCACTTTTTTTATCCTTAAAGAGCAAGATGTTTTCTTTTTCCTTAAAGAGTAGGACATTTTCTTTTCTTGTCCTCAAAGAGCAAGACCTTTTCTTTCTTTGTCCTCAAAGAGCAGGACATTTTCTTTGTCCACAAAGTGCATGACTTTTTCGTTCTTCATCCCCTAAAAGCAGGACGTTTTCTTTCTTTGTCCTCAAAAAGCATGACGTTTCCTTTTGTTGTCCGCAAAGAGCATGACATTTTCTCTTTTTGTCCTCAAGGAGTAGGATGATTCCTTTTCTTGTCCTCAAAGAGAAGGACATTTTTCTTGTCTTCAAAGAGCATGACCTTTTCTTTTCTTGTCCTCAAAGAGTAGGATGTTTTCTTTCTTTGTCCTCAAAGGGTAGGGCTTTTTCTTTTCTTATCCTCAAAGAGCATGGCCTTTTTTTCCACTCTAGTCCTCAAAGAATAGGATGCCTTTTCTTTTAAGCTCACACAAGCTAGTGGTACCCCTTTCATTTGAGTCCTCAAAGAGTAGGACACTTTTTCTTTTTCTTTTAAGACCACAGAAGCTGGTGGCACCTTTTTCATTTTAGTCCTCAAAGAGCAGGATGCCTTTTTTATTGCTCTTAAGGCCACATAAGCTGGTGGCACTTTTTTTCTTTGAGTCCTCAAAGAGCAGGACACTTTTTCTTTCCTACTCAAAAAATAGCCTAATACATTGCCCGAACAAAATGGTGTCTATTTGTGTTTGCCCTGATCCTAATACTCAGCATCGACCAAAAAGGGGTAGCTGTAGACACCTCATTTTGTCCGAGCCAATCTCTGACAACCTAAGGCATAATCAAAGAGTGATGAAATCAAAAATAGAAATAAAGCTGGGAGACGTCGCTTGGAGAAAAAGTTTTTTGGGAAGTTCTAAAATGCCTATGGGCCGTATTAAAGAAAATATAAAAAGCCAGGCATCAAAGGCCACTTTTCATGGTGTCACCAAGGTTATACATAGATCAATTTCCCATTGTTTATGACCAAGTTGAGGTAAATCGAGAAGCTGTAAGTTCGTACAAGTTATATTAGGGCGCAAGTATTGATACGATGCCTTTACGGTGCAAAAAACTTGAATTTTCATATGTAATATCGATACAAGAGGGTTTGGTATCGATACCTGGCATGTTTGTATAGTTATAGACCTTGGCAGTAGCTAAAGTTATGATTTTTGGCAAATGTATTGATACACAAGCATGGTATCAGTACAGATCCATAGAGTATCAATACTAGCCTCTAAGTCTCGAGATTGGAAACATTTTTTTGCTTTTAGTATCGATACATAGTTAATTGTTTCGATACTTAAGAGTAAAATATACCTTGTGTATCGATACAACATGTTCTTTTTCAATACAACAAGGCTTTTTTGCCTAGTTTGAGCCATTTTTCATCCTTAAAAACTCGATTTAAACATGTTTTGCACAAAAGAACTATCATATAACATTGTAAACCTCAACTATGGGCTCATTAACAGATTTTAAACAAATTTTAGAGCCCAAACAACCATTTACAAAGGTCACTTTCACAAGATGTATGGTTGTAAGAGGGTGGCAAGCATATCTTTGCTAGGAGGCTACTGCAGCCTTTCTGCCTCCTTACTCATCATTGTAGAACCAACATAAAAGAAGTTAGCTGAGCATGGTAGCTAGAGATGTCCCCTAGGGTAGAAGAGAAAAATCAAAAGTACCTCTGCATTGTATCTTAAAAAGATCAAAGATCAGCCAAAAAAAAAAGGGAAGGAGCCAAAAAAAGACTCTCAACAATTTTAAAAAAAATCTTCATCCATTCCCATAAATTCTCTAGCAACTTTAGCTCTAAAAAACTCACCAAAAGGACTATTCCATTGTCTTTCACTCATAACCAACCTCTATTCTCGTAGCTACCCCAAACCACCATTGGAAAACCTTCAAGAATCCAACTTTCCATACATTTTGATCCTTAAAAAGCCTCACCATCAAACATACCACCAAAAAGCTACTTCCTTTTATCCTTTTCTTACTAAATAATAGCAAGGGGAAGGAAGAAATTGAGCCTATAGCCACTACTTCGAGAAAAAAGGGAAATTCAAGTTTTTTTTTGGTATGTCCCTTCTACCTTGATCTTTGTAGTTTTTATTTTGTCATTAACATCATCTTAGTAAACTTTTTTTATGCTTTTTTTGCCACCTTAGACCCCTATGTATTTTTTATGGCTTTGATTGTGGTAGTTTAGATCTTGATGTTTTTCTTAGTAACTTCGTGCTGTTTGGTTAACTAAGCATGCTGTTTTGCATTTTCATCACCTTAATAGCCTCTGTCCATGTACTTATTGCCATGTTCCTTCCATATTCATGTCTTCATCTCATGTCTAAAATATGCATGTTAACATGACATAAGCATGCACATGCATTTCCAAGAAGCTTGATAGGCTCCATGAAATAAAAATGCCTTCTTAACAAATTTTTTTTAAACACGTTCATCCTAAGTATGTTCATGCATCTATCTATCATCTCTATGCATTTTTTGTTATCTTTTCTATGAAAAATGTCATATTTGCTCGTGCATATATATCCTCTATATTCTGCATTATTTTATGGTACTTTGCTTATGTTGAGATGCATGCTTGAGTGCTAGAAAACCTAATTTCAAAAATATCCCCAAGTTAAGCACATGCTATCTCCTATACATGGAGAATAACATGGGCTTAAGATTTTTCTAAAGTTAGTTTTTCTAACCTTGGGGGCAAAGCAAGTATTCAGTTCTAGATTCATGGAAGAATGAGTAAAAGAGTACTGGTTTTTCAAAAATGAAATGAAATCTTTTAGTTGAAAAATGTGAACCCTTGGTCCTAAGCCAACCATCTCATAGTGGCATGGTCAATGGGTTGTTCTATCCCAAACTATTCCTGGATTATGGAATGTACTCGTGATGCCTATGTCAATCTTTCATCTTGGTTATGGATGTTCGAACGTCCATGGCCTAAGCTCAACCTGAAGAAAAACCAAAATATCGAACACCTTCCCTATTTTGTTCTAGTAACACAGTGGCCTGGTCTTGAAGAATTATTAAAAGAAATAAAAATGATTTATCTAGAATGTGTTGCTATTTCTTCCTTGAAGGGTTTTAAATTATGTTTCCAATGATGTCTTATTTACCTTCAGATCATTTCGGATGAAATAGTTATGAATTTTCAAATCTTTGCTGTCTGGAACCCCTAGATCTAGCAAGTAGTTTAACGTTTAAGCTGTTTCAGCCTAACATACAACATTTTTAAATCCCCTGAATATTTTTCCCATGGAGTTCATGAAATTCCCTTTTTAGAAAGGTATTATTCGCACTTTAACAATTCTAGATGAATCCGAAATGATTTTTCAAAGTCCATTATACCTTTACCTTGTACATGTTGTCATTATCAAGATAGGTTGAAATTCAAAAATTAATCCTACCTAGAAAGTGATTTTCTAGGATTTTTGAAATATTTTTACATTAATCCTCATCAAGTCATCTTTCCAACGGTACCTCGTTTACCCCCTGGGACTTCCGGATAAGCTTGAAATAACTTTCAAAAGAGAAATGGCATTATGCTGTCCTCTATTTGTAACCTAATTTTTGAAACGTTTTTATTAAGGCATTCTAATGCCTCATGATCTACTTGGCTCATTCTCGTAACTTGAACTTTTTAGATTCGAACCAAGACTAAACAAAAAGAGGAACATTTTAGCCAAACCTTTAGCTCCTGATTTTTAAAGATTCTTATTTTCAAGAATATGACCCACTCTTCTTAATGTCGAAGATTTTTACTTTTGCGGGTACTCTAACCTTACTTCTTCAAGAGGATACTCTAACCCCGTTTTGACCTCAAAATGGCATTAAATTTTTTCTTTTAGGGATACTCCAACCCCACTTTTCTGAGGGGATACTCTAACCATGCTCTTCGCATTCCTTATAAAATCCACATATTTTTCTCGAGATATCCCTGAGTCATCGAAAACTTTATTCCTCCTCAAATTTCCATTGAATCTAACAAGTCTCAACATTGTCATCTCGGTTATTCATTAATAATCAAAGATAATTATGAGAAACATTTCAATCATCCCTCATTTTCATGTATTTTGTGTGGATTTATTTCTTGTTTTCTTTTCCACCTTATTAATACATTTCCTTTTGTATGGACCTCGAGCATTCATGCTTTAAAGATTATTTTCAAAATCATAAAATGATATCTCGTGTTGGTATCTCTCCAGTGCCAGACATGAAATATTTAATTGTTTTTCAAAACCTATTCGGAGGTCATTTTCATTAAAAACCCCTATGATTCTCACCTCTCTAAGGCGCATAGGTGATAAAATTTTCATTAAAACCAGGACTTATATTGTTATAAAATTTTATGCATTAGAGGAAATTATATTTAAATAATGATAAAAATAAAACCAAGAAAATCGAGATTCAAGTAAGATATAGTTAGATGTTACCGATTTTCGGGCATCATGGGGGATGTTAATCTTTCCCCACATGTAACCAACTCCCGAACCCAAAAGAATGAATCTCTGGTATTATTTTCAATGGGCATCCAGTCATGCCTAACTTAAAATGATCTGTGGTGACTCCAAGTTTATGGCCACTTTATGGTGGCCATCCAAGACTAGTCGGATGAGCGATTCATCCAATAGTCTTTCACTCTTTCATGTCAAACATCATTATATTTTTTAAGTCGAGCACGCTTTGGCCCTTCAGATCATCTGAAGTTCGTAAAGGCCTGGTACGTGGAATGTTGACACTACTCTTTATCTAAAGTTTGAATTTTCTCTCCCTTGAAACTTTCCAAAAGGGTTTTCAATCAAAACCTTCTTTTAAACATGTCTAAAGTCTTTTTCCCAAATATCCCAAGTCATTGTAACCTAAAATCTCTTTTTTTGTCCCTCAAGTTACCACTAAATCCAAACTTGTCTCAAAGTTATTCATTAATTATCGAAGACAATTATGAGATACATCTCAATTGTCCCTCATTCTCTTTATTGTTATTGTGTGATTTTTCTTATATGATATGATTATATTCTTTTTGTAATACTAACACGTTTCCCCTCTTGTAGTGACCATTGTGTATTCATATTTTAATTTTTTTTTTCAAAACTTACAAGCCAATATTCCTAGTCAGTGTCTCTCCAGTGCTTGACATGGAATATCCAAGTTTTCAAATTTTAATTTGAAAGCTAGTTTCAGAAAAAAATTACCTATGTTCTCCACATCTTTAGGGCTTATAGGTGATATAATTTTTTTTCAAAATCTTGATTAGCAGTTTTCACAAAAATGCATGCATTAAAAGGGATTTTTATCAAAATAATGGTAAAGTGAAATTGACCAAATCAAAATTGAAGTGGAATATAGTTAGTGGGTATTGATTTTGGGCGTAGGAGTGCTAATACTTCTGCACGCATAACCAACTCCTGAACCTAATCGACGAATCTTTAGACGTTATAGACCTTGAAATTGATGTTCTGAATTTTATAACTCTAAATACTATTTTCAACAAACAACCGATCATGCCTAGCCTAAAATGATCAGTGGTGACTCTAAATTTATGGATGCTACACGGTAGCCTCCTGAGACTAATTAGATGAATGATTCTCCTGACGGTCTTTTTCCTCTTTATATTACTTTGCTAATTCAAATCTCGATCAAGGATAACCCAAAGGCTCAACCATACCACCATAGATATCTTTTAAATTATGCACGCTCGTTTCGATTTGATGAAAGATGAAAGGGGCACGTAGTGACAGTTTGGCAACTACATTAGGGACTTAATTGGAGAATTAAGCCTATAATTAGCTATGTCTCTCTCGGTTTTTTGTTTCTTTGGCTTCAACATTATTTAGATATAATCCCCTTTTATCTTTGTCTTTTAAGCTCACGTTTTTCATGGTTTTTGTCATATAATCATCAAGGATTACTTTGTTCTCTAAAACCTATCGATTTGAAAATGTATGGTAATATAGGGGTAAAATAAAAGGTTTGATTGTTTCCTCAACATACATCATGCACACGTATTTGCATTAGATTCCAACTAAACTCCATGGTGAGGTTAGTAGCCTAATTATTAAGAGGAAGTAAGCTATCTACTTTCATGGATAACCTTTTACATAAGCATGCAAGACATTCTGGTGTGTAAATTACCTATGTCTCTTGTTAATGCCCCTCTGCATTTACATAGGGAATTACATCCACTGAGTCAAAGTTGTTTCGCCAAACTCACTATAGGTTTAGGATCGAAGTGCCTTCATTGTCTTTATCGAACAAAAAAGTGATTCGAATACCAATTTAGGCGTCAACTTAAACCTATATAGTGAACCTTATGAGCCAACTCATGTTAAACTATACCGAAGTGATGTTAGAATAACTTGAAAAATAAGGTCACTCAAGGAAACGCTTTATAGCTTTACTTCTATATAGCATGGTAACATAGGTGATGATGGATGGATATTATCGCCCATATTTGTTGTTTTATTTCATGATTATTTTTAGCATATGTTGTTATGCCCTACAGCTAACATTTTACAATAAGTGGATGACGACAAGCTAATGCTGTCACCTAAAATGCCTTATATGATCTTACAAGATTTATATCTAACTTAAATAAGTCATCACGCTCTCCAAATGATGGCTTTATGTGTCCTTGGCATTGGTGGTGATGAACAAACGTAGCCACTCAATCGGTTAGTTTTGTCCCGGTGAGGTACCAAGTTACCTCATTAAGGGCAGTTTTTGCTCGGATACACTGTTATGCTGTCCATTTCTATCACAATTGACATATTCACTCCTAGGAATTGTACTGCCTGTTGTTAGGGCAATTTTTGTGATGTATTTTTGTTACTTTTCTTTTATGTCCTTATTCTTATTCTTATTGTTTCGTATGGTCACTAACTTGTTCCCCTTTTATTTTTTATTTGATGCATGCATCATTTTATCATAATCATCACCATCATGGGACAATTGGTCAATGGTTCAGTGTTCAGCAAGAGATGTCTATCATGTACCAAGAGTCTATTTCTAATGTGAAGTCTTTTTAAGAAATCTGAGCATCATCGGTAGTGAAAAGATGGAGACATTTTTAAATTAGGGTATGTTTCAACGATGATGAAGGGGTAAACATAGGGTACTGTTAGAACGGTTGGCAAGATCTGAAACACATACGGGCTAATTAGAATGATACCAAGAGGGAATCATTCATGAAGAGATACATAGACTAGCCCTCTTACTCTAGGTCCATTTGGATAATGACCTATTACGAGTAGTGTCTCAGTTTTGGAACCCAGCATACTTATGCTTAACTTTTAAACATAAAGATTGGGTCCCCATAGATGATAAATATACCGCATTACTCAAAATTGAGAGAGTCAAGACTGACAGAATATTTTGTAAGTTTTTACAACATCCAACCTTCAACATTTAAGAAAAGATTAGCTTAAATTCTTGGGACAATGGAGTCCTAGATCGAGAGTCATATTAAGAAAAAGGGTAACAATGAGTGCATTTCATGGGCCAGTTTGAAGATAACAATGGTGAGTATTATTGACATTTATAAAATCTAAGACATCCATGCTCTGGCAGTATATGGTCTGGTCATATTTTCAAAAACACAAGGATATGTTGAAGCAATAAGAGCATATCTTTTTTCCTTATTATGCTGCAACATTAATCCTGCACCCTTATCATTGCTAAAATTATTTGAGCTCTTAGTTTTTGCAAGAAAATGGGTAGAGGTTGCTTCATTGGATATGTACCATTTTTTCACATTTGGCTTGTTAACATTTTTGCCTTGAAAAAAGAAGAATGCTATACAATTTCTTGTCTAGCTTCAGTCCTATCTCCAAATTCCTTGAGAAGGAATGGCCCTAAGACTAGTCCAAAGAGTAATGAGTCAAAAAATTTTGAAATCTTAGAGGGGACGAGGTGACATAGAAGGCCCCTTGGTTTTCACCATAAACAATCATATACTAATATGGAAATTATAGTTATGTACCACTTATGGGATTATGGGAAAGCATTAGCTATGCGCTTATCTTAGTCTTGCAACAATTCAATGCTGACAATTTATTCTTTTCATCTAAGACCTAGAAATACTGGGATTTCAAATATGGTTGAGCTTGATTACAAATCTAAAGTTCAGCTAGCTTTCCATGGAGATAAAGTAGTATGACTCCAGGATATGATGAATAGAGGAGGGTTCATCGCATCAATAATGCCTTACCCTTACTTGGAACATCACAAGTGTTAATTAATGAATTCCCCTTCATAATAAAACTACTAAAGTGAAAATTTGAGCAAGAAAAGGCAACCTTCGTTAAGGAAATCACTCATTTAAAAGAAGAAAAGAGTCAATTGGAAATGGACCTTTATCTTTAGGATGGTGAAATGAGCTGAGTTGTTAAGGAGAAAAACTACTTCAAAGAGGATCTTAAAAGTCTAAAAAAAAGACTACATGGCATTTAGTAAAGTGAGTAAAGTTCATTGCCTTGGTAAGTCATCAGTAGAATGGAAGGTAGAGATTGTTACCATCGAAAAAGATCTGCATCAATGAAAAGAGGAGGCTAGGGCCAATAGGGAGAAGCTTGTTAGAAACCATGCCCTCATGTCACCTTATTGAAGGACGAATGAATGCCTATAAGCTAGATACTGAGACTTGAGAGTAAATCAAGTGGAGAATGAAGTGCTAACACTTAGAATCCAAAATTTAAAGCACACTTTGCAAGCCTATCAAGACCAAGTTGATGAACTCATAAGGGCCTTTGAGTGGCGGGAATAAGAGTGGCTACAGATGGTTGGTCAGGCATGCCATAATTATTAAGACCAACACTGCCATTTTACTTAGCAAATTTTGGCGGCCTAGCTAGAAGCTAAGTACATGATTGATATAGCTTGATCCTTGACATGTGACATCCTGCCCATCAGAGCCTATGAATAAAGATTGCTATATTTCTTAGAACATATGATCAAATAATGTAACCTTGTCTAGCATTTCCAAATGTAATTAGAATATTTTGTTGCTTTAATGAAAGACGCTATTGGTGAAGCTATCCCCTAATCCAATTGTCCCTTTTCCCATTTGTATGACTAACTCAACTCTGTCATTGCTTTATTCTTATATGTCATTTATCACCATGACTGCATACTCATCATCATCTTATCCAACATGCTCATAACATACCATAACAATCTAATCTGGTAATAATCTAAAGTGAAGGTGCTCTAAAACATGGAACCTAACATTTGTCATCGATATAACACACGCAATCGTTAGAAAGCCATGGAGAATGATCACCGAGCCCATATCGAATGACTCGAGCTCATGTATAAGGAATCTTAAGAATAATCACTTTATAAGAATGAGGAACTGTAAGCTCAGATTGCGGAATTGACTAACCTATTCTCTGAGGTTTTGAAAGTAAAAGGGCAAACAGGCATCGTTGATGCAAGAAAAAAATTGGTTAATCCCGAGAACAATTTGAATGGTGGTGTTGAAGCCAGTAACACTTAAGAAAGGGCATCACAAGGTCAACATCTTTCAGCAATGAAAATTCCATAACCATTTATTTACATTAACCTATCAACGGTGCCTTATTTGGTTTAAGGGTTTCTAAGAGCAGGTTCTTCACTAGCAAAACCCATAGTCCTAGATCTTGATGAGCAAATGGAGTAGGAAAGAGCAAAAAGGTCTTTAGAACATGATGAAGACTTAGACAAGTGTCAGTCATAGGGAAATGTCTTTGCGCTGTCGTAGGAAGTGACAAGCTTGGGATTATAGATATAAGTCTTTAAGACTGGTTCCCCTTAAATTTAGGGTGTCAAATTTTAAAAAATACAATAGAATTACTAACCTTACTGCCCATCTTTATATATACTGTCATAAGATGGCAAGATACGAAGAGGAAAAAAAGCTACTAGTTAACTGTTTCTAGGATTACTTAAATAGGGTAGCCATCTATTGGTATATAGGGCTAGATCCTGAAAGAATTTAGACATGGGTAGGTTGGGCTCATGCTTTCCTTGATCAATGTAAGCACACATCCTACTCATCCTCAGATCATTTTTCCTTTACGAACATTGAAGAGAAAGCCTCTAAAAGCTTCAAACAAGATGCTCAAAGGTGAAGGAAGAAGTAGCTTAAGTTATCCACCTTTGACTGAGGAAGAAATAATGGTTATTTTATCGGCACCCTACAAGCTCCTTACTTTGAAAGGTTGGTAGGAAATGTCATGAAGAATTTTGCCGACATAGTTATATCAGGCGAAATGATTGATAATGCTATAAAAATGGCACAATATCCATTGGAAATCATCTCGGTCAAGGAAAAAGTCAACAGCTAAGGGTAAGTAGAAAAAATGAATGCTATTAGCAAAAGTCTTGCTAAGGTCACCCGAAATCCATATTCGACCAAAAGTACATACTTTCTAAACATGATGTATACAAGCTTTAACTTTTACTCACTAGTACCACAACCAGCTAATTCTATCGAGTTTGCTCTAACAATGAGCTTCACGTTGAACCCATTTTAAAACATAACCCATAATACACAATCCTGAGCTCCAAAGAATCGACAAGCAACTCAAGAAATGGAACACTTTAAACCACTTCCTTACTCCTACAAAGAGATTTACTCTCATCTATTGGTAGGCTAACTAGTGGCCCTGATCTTCATAAACCTAAGATCACCATCGTATCCCAGATGGTATGATGAGAATGCTTATTGTGAGTACCATGTTGGAGCACAAGGTCACCCTGTTAAAAATTGTATCTTGTTCAAAAGAAAGATGTAGAGTTTATTAGAAAAAGGTGTAATCAAGGTCAAACAAGGGCCTATACCTAATATTGGAGCCAATCCACTTTTTAACTATACGAAGACAATAATGAATGCAATGATTGAAGGGAAAAAATGTTGGGTCAAAACAAGCATTAGAAAAGTTAAAACCCCAATGAGTAAGGCATGGCAAGCTTTTTTAAGGCTAGGATAGTGTTGAGTGTTGAAAACCAAAGTAAAGAAACCATTGAACCATTTTACTGCCACTATGGTAAAGGGCACATTTTGCAACATTACCCATTTTCCCTAGAGATGGTCTGAGGGATAATGGACTGGTCCAAAATTAAGTTTTATGAGGAACGGGATAATTACATTGGACCATCTATTAATGCCATAGATGAGGAGAGACCTACCATCATGGGGTTTCAAGTTGTTATTCTCTTATGAACATGGAAAAGAGAGCTAACGAATGCTTTAAGTAGTATGCATTGAGATGGATGGAAGAGGTTGACTAGATTAACCCTTTATTAACATAAAAAGAGATGATTGTTAAGTTAGCTGGCACATTACAAACCCTTATCATGAGTAGATGGTAAAGAGCCTCCTAAAGATATTCGTGAATGCAGTCATATTAGGTGGAATGATCAATAAGGCCTTGAAAAATGACTTAAACAAAAGAGATACCACGAAAGGCAAAGGAAAAGGGAAAGTTAAGGCTGAAAAAGGTTGAAATCCGGTGTTGGAACTAGCTTATCCTAGTTCCATACTGAATTTGATGCAAAAAAATGGCTTTTGAAGAAGAATATGAGATCATAAAGACAATAGACGAGGTCAATATGCCAATAAATCTGGTTTGGAAAATCTTGGTACAAGCTGATTTGGTTATCAAGGTCGAAAAGATAGGAGAAAAAACTAACTACTTTTACGATTTCCATATCATATATGGCTAGACTTTGTAAATGTGCAAATAGTTTATGCTATGATTCAAAGAATTATGAATAAAGGCAGCATTGAATTCTATAATAAAAAGTGAGCTCACATATTCAGTTAGGAAATGCGGTAATGTCCATCAGTACCATGGAAAAAAAAGAGTAATTATCCTTACGGGGTTGGAAAGCTATTGGTTTTATTCAATAATCAATTGAGAGTCAAAGCTACCTTTGTTTGACCTACACTGTAGATGATCATTTAACTTTTATCCCCTTTCCCTTATAACAACAACAATATAATTCATTGGAAATGCAAAAGTAAACCTTTAATCTTTAGAGAATCTAGTTAGTAAGCAGTAAACATTAACTTTTCAGAGGTAAGCCATTTAACTTAAAGTGGCAGATATTATGCTTTAGTTGCACCAGGAAGTGAAAACTGGTAAAAGAACACCAGTCTTATTTCTCTAGCCCTAAAGCTTATAGCTCAAGAATCAGACTTGATAGCTATTAAGGAGCTAATAAAAGAGAAAGAAGCTATGAAAGTCTTTAAATTTATCAAGCACAGAAAATATAACATCTTCAATCAGTTAAACAAGCAACCTATTAAGATATCTGTGTTGTCACTGCTATTGAACTTTAAAGCTCATAGGAATGCTCTTCTTAAGGTCTTGAATGAGGCATATGTCCCTTTCAACATCTCTATAGCTCAGTTGGATCATCTAATAAACAAATATCACTACTGATGACTATATATCTTTTAGCAATGACAAAATCCCTCTTAAAGGAAGAGGAAACTATAAAGCCCTTTATATCACTACATATTGCAAAAATAACATGTTGACCAAAGTGCCCATTGATAATGGGTCAGCTCTAAATGTAATGCCCATATCATGCTTGAACAAGCTCCCATTGATGCGTCTCATATTTAGAATCGTCACACAATCGTAGAAGCATTTGATGGAATTTGCAAAAAACTCATAGGAAATGCACTATTCCAATCCAAATCGGCCCATGCATTTATAATGTTGACTTCCATGTGATAAATATCATTTTATCATAAAATCGCTTGATGGAAAGGCCCTTGATTCACTCTACGAGGGCAGTGCCATGTCGATGCATCAAAAGTTGAAATTCATCATTGAAAATAAAGTTGTTAGCATCAGAGAAGAAGTTATTATTGCTGTTACTTCCACCAATACCTCGTATATTAAGCTCAATAAAGATGTTTCAAAATTCTTACTTCCAGTTACTTTAAGTTTGTCCATGCCACTTATGTCAAAAAAAGGTTGCTAATGGTTGGACCTTATTTATCGAAAAACACTCATTTGGGTTTAAAGTTAACCATCAATAAGGGCACCCGAGCTAAAATAGGACTTGAAAAACATCTTTAAGGAATTGCTAGAGTCGTGAAAGTTGTCAACTAGACTAACAAAAAAGGATTGGGGTTCAAGCTTAATGCACAACAAAATAAAAAAACAAGCTTAAAAGAACCATGAGAAGAGGATAGCCCTATATTAGGACAAGACTTAGGGCAAGAGTCAATGATATTTCCATAACTCTAGGAAAGTTTTTGTCCAAAGCGATGTATGAATGTTACCTCTAACAATTTGCGCTCATACTAAATGAGGCATTTGGAGATTTCTAATGTGACTGATGAGCCAAAGACATCAACAATAGTCTGGGAGACTAGTTTGTGCTTTCCAAGTTTGTTCAAGTGTTTGGACTGAAATCGTGATTCTTTTATTGTTCAATTCTATTTCAAAATAATGTTATGAACTAAACCTACATGCTTTTGCCCAAAAACATTGTGGGATTCTTTGCATGTGCACCCTTTTATTAAGTATTATCAATGAAAATGACTAAGCATTATGCACTTCATCTTTTATGTCCATTTCCATAACCCTTAGACCTTGCTTCATATATTTTTTTGTCTATATTGTTCTTTTTCCATATTTTCAGGTACCTGGATGGAAGTGACATAAATATTTATCCTAAGATTTCGAACATTAATTTTGAGCAACCAATCTATATCTGTGAAGTTGAGTCTGAAGGAGATTATGAAGAGAGTCTCCTACCCCCAGACCTGCTGAGATTAATTAAACAAGAACAACAGATATTACCTTACTAAAAGCACACTGCTGGGAATAGAAAAAGATAAAAAAAAGTCATAAAAAAAAGTCATAATTAAAACTTCCATAAATCAATCAATTCTAGCTAAACTAATAAACCTCTTCAAGAACATTCAGATGTGTTCGCCTGGTCATACTAGGCCATGCTTGGATTAGACACAAACATTGTGGTCCATAAACTTCTTTTCAAACTTAAGTACAAGACAATACAAAAAAAGTTTAGAAGGATGAAATCAAAGATGCTTTTAATGATTGAAGAGGAAGTAAAGAAACAATTTGAGGTAGGATTTCATGAAGTAGCTAGATATCCTGAATGGTGGCCAATATAGTCTTAGTTTCTAAAATAGATGGTAAGGTGCCGATGTGTGTGGATTATAAGGACTTGAATTGAGCCAGCTCAAAGAACAATTTCATTTTGCCTCACATTGACATTGTAGTAGACAACACTGTCAAATCATGGATTATTTACAGGTATAACCAGATTAAAATGAAAGCTGAAGACATGGAGAAAACCACTTTTATGAATATGTGGGCACTTTTTGTTATAAAGTAACACCTTTTGGGCTTAAAAGCACTGGGGTAACTTATCATAAGGCAATGTTAACTTTGTTTTATGATCTCATGCACAAAGAATTAAAGGTCAATGTGGACGATATAATTGCCAAATCATTAAAAAATGGTAAGCATATTTTCAACTTATGAAAACTTTTCAAATGGCTTCAAAAATACTAGCTCAAGTTAAATCCCACCAAAAGCACCTTTGGTGTCACATCCATCAACTCTTGGGCTTCATTATGAGTGAAAAAGGAATAGAACTTAATCTCGACAAAGTCAAGACCATTTAAAGCCTTGTCGCCTTAAACCCAAAAAGAAGTGAAAGATTTTTTAGGAAAGTTGAACTACATAGCTTGATTTATATCCTAGCTAGCTGACAAATGCAATACAATCTTTTGGCTACTTTGAGAACAAAATTGTAAAGAATGTAATGAAGAATGCTAGGAAGCCTTTGATAAAGTCAAGCACTACCTTTTGAACCTGCCAATACTTATGCCACCAGTACCTGGTTGATCTTTAATCTTGTATCTATCAGTTGTTGATAGGTCAATAGGCTGTGTATTAGGTTAAATGATGATTCATATAAGAAGGAAAAATCTATCTATTACTTAGCAAAAAGGTCAGGAGTATAAAAATAACTACCGGGCAGTAGAAAAATTATGTTGTGCTTTGGCTTGGGCCATCTAGAGGTTAAGGTAATACATGCTATACCATACCATGTGGCTACTTGCCAAACTAGATCCCATCAAGTATTTATGCGAGGCCCCTACCTTGTTAAGGAGATTAGCCAAATGGCAAGTCTTGCCTTTTGAATACGACATCATGTATGTGAACCATAGGCCACCAAGGGTAGTACAACTGTAGACTTCTTAGTAAGTCAAGCAATGGATAAGTATCAACCTTTGGATTTTAAATTTCCTAATGAAAACCTGTTATGCATATTCGAGGTAGAAGATGCTATCTATTATAGTTTATCTTAAAAAATGTACTTCGATGAAACTTTAAATGAATTATCAAAGCGATTCTCATCTTATTGGATAGAAACTACTACCTCTTCACCATAAGATTGAACTTCGTTTATACTAATAATATAGCTGAATAAGAAGCTTGCATCATAGACTTCAAGCCGTTATTGAAAGAGGTATCAGGACTCTGTGAGTATTTAGAGACTAAGCCTTGGTCATCTACCAACTAAGAGGAGAATAGCAAATGTGTGATGCTAAACTGATTGATTATAAGAAGTTAGTCTAAAAACTCGAGAAGATAACCAAATAGCCAATGCCTTGGCCACTTTATCATCCATGTTTAAATTAAATTAAGAATCAGATATTGATCCCATTCATATGAGCATTTATACAATTTTTGCACATTTTCAGAATGTCAAAGAAGAGAAAGATGGCCTGTCATGGCATCATGACATCCTCCAGTACATTAGAGATCAATAATGCCCTAAGTGTGCCACTAAAACTGACAAGAGAACCATACAAAGAATGGCTGTGAACTTCATTTTGGATGTTGGAATTTTATAAAAGAAAGGCTGGGATCAGGTGTTACTTTGCTACATGGATGACTTCAAAGCTAAAAATTTTTTTTGAAGAAGTCTATGAAGGAATTTGCAATACAAATGCCAAAATATTGAAACAAGTCATGTGATCGAGTTATTATTGGTTAATTCTCGAAAAAGATTGCATTGACCATGCTTGAAAGTGCCACAAATGCCAAATCTGTGCAGACAAAATCCTTGTCCCACCATCACCTTTGCACGTTATGACAACTCCATGGCCTTTTCTTATGCGGGGTATAGATATGATCAGACCGATTACCACTAAAGCTTTTAGCGAGCATCACTTAATTCTAGTTGTTATTGATTATTTCACTAAGTGGGTTACTAAGTCCATTGTGTGCAAATTTGTGAAATAGGACATCATCTACAGATATGGGCTTCCTGAACAAATCATAATAGATAATGCATCCAACTTGAAAAATAAGATGATGTAAGTAATCTAATCCCAATTTAAAATTTAACATCATTACTTGGTGTCATATCATTAAAAATGAATAGGTTAGTCGAAGTAGCCAACAAGAAATTAAGTGGATAGTTAAAAATATGGCTAAAAATATAAAAATTGGCATGAAAATTTACCATTTGCACTACATGCCTATCTTATAGTAGTTCAAACTTCTACAGGTGTCACCCTATTTTCCTTGGTTTATGGCATAGAGGTTGTTCTACCTATCGAGGTTGAAATCCCCTCACTCAAAGTCTCGATGGAATCATAACATGAAGAAGCTAAATGGGTTAAGAACTGATATAAATCGTTCAATCTCATCATGGATAAAAGAATGAAACCATTTTCATAAGCAAATGTATTAAAAATGCATAATGAGAGCCCATAACAAAAAAGTCCATTCTCATCAGTTTCAAGAATGTGACCTAGTGCTCAAACAAACTATTTTGATTCATAAAGATGTTGGGGGAAAATGGACTCCTAATTGGGAAGGGCCATATGTGATTAAGCACATGTTTTTTGGAGGAGCATGGATTTTAATTAAGATAGACGATAATAATTTGCCTAATCCTATCTATTCTGATTTTGTTAAGAAATACTACATCTGAAAGGATTCTAGTTTGAAGATTCAAAAGGCATCTTATCCTTTTTCTTCTTCTTCTTAAAGAAAAAAAAAAGAACATCTAGGAAAGTGAACCTGTTCAAGTTCAAAACCTGAAAAGTAGGCATAAACTACCAAAATCTCCTTAAGATTTGACCCAATCTAAAGTTGCCCTTTTTTGACCAAAACATAAATTACAACCTGACCCATATATTTTATGCTGACCTACTATTGAATCTCATTTTTATCTGTACTTAAAAATGATGTCTACATAACCATGGGGCAACCATCACACTATGGTGCAACCCAAAGAATCTTCTTGTGAGTTGGTCAACATCGAAAGGATTAACCACTTGAGAAAGATCTTTGAAAGCATTAGATGAAGGATTCACATTATCAGCGTCAGGGGCTAAACAGCCAGATAGACCACTCTTAACTCTTTTGTAACTTCAAATCTTTGTGATCTCAAAATTTTTTATAACTTGTACCATCTTTCTTTTGAATACAATCACTTCATTTATCTCGAAAGTTCTTTTGTAACTGTTGTATCCTACTTTGCATCATGTTTATTATTTAATTGATTATGCTCGATAAATGAACAGAACTAATAACAAGAGTTCTTACCATTACTTTGAAAGATGAAACTTCATAGGAATTTTGCTTTACATCTAAAGATCAAGAATAAACCTTAGAACCACAACTAGTCTTACCCTTAGTTCTTTACATCCTAAAATCATGTTCAAAACTTTCTTCCTAGCAAACCCAGCCCAAAGATAATTGGAAAATTTTCTTTTCTAATATTATCAAAATAATTAAAATTAGATCAATCCACTTGAGTCACGAAAAACACCCCCAAATCAAAATTGACAAGAGAAATCCCCTATACTTGCTAGTAAGCTTAACTCAATAAGAAATTCCCAGGCACGGGCCACTCAAGCTCAAGACCTTTCCTTCCTTTTACAATCAAAAGGCTATCCACACCCTCTGAAAATAGCATTAACACTCAAAACCTTAGGAAATCTAGGTCAAGTTTATTGAATCCTAGAAAAGAGATCATCCTATCAAACTTGATAAAGAACAAATGATTGAAACAGCCAAAATAGATCATCAGATTAGGATTTTAAAATCATCACATTTGCATTTTCATGCATCATTCATAAGACAAGTATAAACTTTCATTCATAGAAATCGCGCTAGTAAAGAACTTTAAGTACAATTTTTTATTTTTAAAAAACCCTAAAAAGTTCCAGATAAGAATTCTTAACCTCATAAGCTCACAAATCGAAATGCTAACTAAGAAAGGTACTTAAATTTATATCATTCAGTCCATAAAGAGTTGAAACATTTTTTTTTTAGTGCACCAAGATTTAGACTTTTTTCTTTGTAGTCCATAAATAGCTGGATGTATTTTTCTTTCTAGTCCATAAAAAGTTGGACCTTTTTTTCCTGTATAGTCCATAAAGTGCTGGATGCTAGTAGATTTTAGGCTCAAAGAGCAGGGCAATCAAGTCTAGGGCATCAATCGAGTTTATCTATAAAAAGTTGGGCACCAATCGAGTTTAGCATGAAAGAACCTAACTGAGTCTATCCATAAAAAGCTGGGAACTAACCGAATCTGTCCACAAAAAGCAAAGCACAATCGAGTTTGTCCTTAAAGAGTAAGGCACCAATTGAGTTTATCCATAAAGAGTTGGGTGCTAATCAAGTCTATCCATAAAGAGCTGGGTGCCAACCTAGTTTACTTATAAAATGTTGAACACTTATAAAGTTAAAGTCCAAATTAGTCGGGGCCTATTTAGAGAGGTTAAACTTTAGAAACGAATAAAAACCTAGCATTCAAGGAACATTATCCTACCTCAAACAAAATGGTGTCTATTTATCTTTGCTCTATTCCTTATACTCAACCATGGCCAAAGAGGGGCGACTGTAAAAACTTATTTTGTTAGAGCTATCATCTAAGGCATCGAAAGCCACCATTTTAAGCATTGGAGGCCATCATCTAAGGCATCAAGGGTCATTATCTTGGCATCCTTGGATGGGTCAATTTTCCATCACTTTCGACCAAAGTGAGGTAGTTCAGAGAGCCACAGCTACATGCAAGTCATATTAGTGCATTGGTATTGATGCTCCTATATTGCTAAAAATTTAAATTTTCACATGTAATATCTATATAAGAGGCTTTGGCATCGAGACCTAATGAGTGGCATTGATACTTAGCATGTTTGTATTGATACAGAGCTTAGCAGTAGTTAAAATTGTGATTTTTGGCCAAATGTATCGATACTCAAGCAAGAATACTGATACAAGCCCATGAAGTATCAATACATACCTCTAAGTTCCAATATTGGAAACTTTTTTAGCTCTTGGTATTAATCGATACATGCTTCATTATATTAATACTCATTGGCAAAAATTACCTTGCGTATTGATGTAAAATGTTTTAAATCAATACACTAAGGCATTTATGTCTAGTTCGAGCCATTTTTCAGCCATTGTACCATTGATTTGAAAATTCATTTCAAACATGTTTCTTGCAATAAAAATCATTAAAATTCATGCCTTAGCTTTGGGCTTGTGATTGGATTTAAATAAATTTTTAGGCCTAAATAGCCAATGACATTTTATGAAATTATGCAAATTGCTAAAGGGTAAGGCAGATTTTTCTCCTTAGTTGTATAAAATGGCCTTGATCCACTTTTTTTGTTGAGCAAACCAACAAGTTTGCATGGTCGCTGAGCATAATACCTTGACTCTGCATGAGATGCATGCACCAAAACCCTATAATGCCCTTGCTCTATGCATTTTTTGTCTTCATGGTCACATGAGTATATATGGCAACTTTGGCTTAGCTGGGATAGACAAATATATATACATTGATATAGAGAGAGTAGAAAACCATACCAGGCAAACATTCTAAAGCAAAGAAAACACTCATTTTCATACATTTTCCCAACACCTTATAGCCACCAAAAAACCAAAAATCGCTCTCTATTTTGGCATCTATTTAAAACCACCGTTAAAAACCTTCCAAAACCCTCCATTCCATTCATATTTCCTTTTAAAACTCCTTTTCATCCACATCTTAACTGAAATACTCCTTTTTTGCATCACTTTCTTGCTGTCCAACATCAGAATGAAGGAAGAAGGTGAGTTCAAAGTTGCTTCTATAAGAAAAAAGCTGAAGCTTAAAACTTTTGGTATATTTCTTCCCCTTGCTTTGCTTATTTTCTTATTTTTCAGCATTTACATCATCCTAGAAGCTTTTTTATATGGCCATAACCCTTCTAAGATTTTCATGCATTATTATGGCCTTGTTTATGGTAATCTTAGGATTTGATGATCCTATTAATGCCTTGATGCTGCTGGATGGTTAAACATGCCATGCTTTATTTTCATCATCGCAATAGCCCTTGTTCATGCATTTCTTGCCATGTTTCATTTATCTTAACATGTTTATCTCATATTTGAATGTTCAACCTAATATGTTTTGGGCATATTCATGCATTTTTCTTGCATCTAGGTAAATTTCATGAAACAAAATGCCTTCTTAAAGATTCTAGCATTTTTTTTTCCTTTGTTTAAGCATGTTTCTTACCAACATTTATACTAACATTTTCATGCATCTTATTTATCATCATTTTACATTTAGCCACCTTATCCATTGCCAAAATATCATTTTTGTTTGCTTGAATGTGTTATTCATGTTCATTGTTATGGATGATACATTTTATTCATAACATTTTTATCAAGATATATGCTTGTTTGTTTCAAAATTTGATTTAAAAAAAGGCCCCAAGTTAAATCTATGCCACCTCCAATAGATGGAGACTAGCACGAATATAATCTTTTCACTAAATTGGTCTTTTAATATTAGGGACAAATCAAACTTTTCAGGTTTGGATTCATCGTTCAATATACTTCCAAATGTTATTTTCTTAGAAAATGATCATTTTATTTGATAAAAATTAAGCCTTGATCTTGAGTTTAACACCCTTATTTATGGTATGGTCAATGGGTTGTCTCATGGTCCCAAAGAACTCTGGGATTGTGCAATTAGTTCATGATGCCCACGTTACCCATTTTCTTTGTCACAGATACTCAGATGTCCTTGGCTTGAGTCTAGTCTTTGAAAACTTAAAAATAGTGAAAAACTTCCTTGTTTTGCTCTTGTAGGATTATAAACACGATTAAAAAAATTATCCACGAGACTGAGTATATTTTTTTTTGGATTTTTCTAATATTTTTCCTTGAAAGAACATTGAATTACCTTTCTAGCAATGTCTTTTGCACCTGTATCATTCCAAATAATAGAGTTATGATTTTTTAAACCTTTGTTGTCTAAAACCCTTAGAACCAATGAATTGCATTTCGTTTGTGCCATTTTACCCACCAGATGATTTTTTTGAATTTTTAAAATAATTTTTCTAGAAAGGTTGTGAACTTTTCTCTCTAGAAAGGTATTGTTTGCAATTTAATGACACTGAATGAGTCCAAAACGATTTTCCAAAGTCTACTATGCCCTTTCCCCTACATAGGTTGCCAGTGTTAAAATAAACCCAAGTGTGATTTCTAAGATTTTTGGGATATTTTTATATTAAACCTTATTGAGTCACTTTTTTAATGGTACCTTGCATGATTCCTAGCACTTTGAATTTACCTAGAACAAATTTGGGAAGGGAGACAGCATAATGTTGTCCCCTGCTATTAGAATTAAAGTCAACCAAACTTTTGGACTACTTCTATTAAGACATTCGATCTTCTCGATGTGTACCCTATTGACTCCTCGTGAAGTCACATAATATAACAAGTCATCAGACTTAGATGAAGGCCAAAATAAAGAATAATTTTATTTAAACTCTAAGTTTTATTTTCAAAATACCTTTTATCCCAAAATATTCTTTTTCTTTATAAATATTAAAATTTTCATTTTCAGGGATACTCTAACCTCACTTTTTAAAAGGATACTCTAACCCTGCTTTTTATTCAAAACTTAAATTTTCTTTCTCTCTCTCTCTCGGACATTCTTGGGACTACTAATCAAAACTCTTTTTTAACAAATCTAAAATTTAACCTTTGGGGGTACTCCAACCCCACTTTCTAAGGGGATATTCCAACCTCGCTCTTTATTTAAACTTTGAGTTTTCTTTTTCCTAGAATTTCCCCAAAGGGCTTTCAATTAAAACCTTTTCTTAACACATCTAAAACCATCACCATTGGGGATACTCTAACCCCACCTTCTGAGGGGAGACTCCAATCCCGCTTTTCACAAAAAATTAGAATTCTCTCTCCCAAATATCCTAGGTCATTTTAATCAAAATCTTTTTTTGTCCTTCAAGTTACCACCAAATCTAAGCATGTCTTAAAGTTGTCATCTCAGTTATTCATTAATTATCGAAGACAATTATGAGATACATCCTAATCGTCCCTTCTTCTCTTTACTGTCATTGTGTGATTATTCTTATATGATATGGTTATATTCTTTTCGTAGTATTAACACATTTCCTTTTTTGTAGTGACCATTATGCATTCATATTTTAAAATTATCTTAAAAAATTACAAGGCAATATTTCTTCTCGGTATCTCTCAATGCCTGACATAGAATATTCAAATTTTTAAAATTTAATCTGAAAACTATTTTCACCAAAAGGATCCCTATGTTCTCTACATCTTTAGGATGCATAAGTGATAATTTTTTTTCCAAAGCCTGGTTCTATAGTTTTCACAAAAATCCATGCATTAAAAGAGATTATATTGAAATAAGAATGAAGTAAAATTGATCAAATCAGAAATGAAGTGGGATATAGTTAGCAATTACTGATTTTGCCATCGTGGGGTGCTAATCCATTCTCATGCATAACAACTCTTAAACCTAACCAACGAATCTTTGGACCTTGTAGACCTTGAAATTGATGTTTCAAGTTTTGTAACTTGAAATACTATTTTCAAACGGCATTTAATCATGCCTAGCCCAAAATGATGGTGGCGATTCTAAATTTATGATCACTATATGGTAGCCTCTTGAGACTAGTTGGATGAGCGATTCACTCGACGATCTTTCTTCCCTTCGTATTGCTATGCCCAATTCAAATCTCGATCAAAGGATGACCCAAAGGCTCAACCACACCACCATAGGTATCTTTTAAGTCACGCACACTCATTTCGATTCTACTAAAGATGAAACAGACATGTGGTGACACAAAGATTCGATTTTTTTAAAACATAAAATGTGGGAAAACAAAATGAACAAAACTAGGTTTATAAAAACTAATTCCACTTAAAAACATGAAAATGTGGACACAATATTAACATGAGACACGACAAAACTAGAGGTTCTTTTTTGACATTGAAGTCTAAAAATAACCCTAAAGATTTGATTTTCTTAAAACAAATATAGGGGAAAACAAAATGGACAAAACTAGGCTTATAAAAACCAAATCCACTAAAAAACATGAAAATGTGGACATAATATTGACATAAGACTTGATAATACAAATAAAATAAAGCCAATGCCAATACGTACATAAAATAATAAATATAACAATATGAAATAAAATAGAACATTAAATGAATTAAAAAGAGCGTAACATTAATATAAAATAACAAAGCATATCAAATTAAAACAAGTACAACAACAACTTAATTAAATCATCAAGAACATTAAAAAGTAACCTTTTCTCACGCTTGGCCACTAAAAAAATTTAAAAACCTTTAGCTCAAGCAAATCACATAAGCCTAAGCTTAGAATAATCAAGCTTTCAACTTACCACTTAAAGTAAATATTGCAACAAATTAAATAAATTAACAAGAAATTTTGAAAAGAACAATCTTGCTTAAAATAACATAATGAAAGTGAAATTAAAATTATAAAATCATAAATAAAATAAATAAAATAACAAGAACAAAATATAATGCCAATGCAAACAATTATACATAATGCACAAGGGTAAACATATATATTATTTATTTTCCTAAAAAAACTTTTTATAATTATTTTAAGGGACTTGTTAATTTTTTAAGTTTAACCAAATATTAATTTTTATTTGGTTCAACTAAAATTTTCATTGAAAAATGTCTCTAATTCATTGAAAATAACTTTTAGCAAACTTAATTCCATTGCAAAAAATCTGCAAAAAATGAAGTCACTTATAATATTTCTCTCAGCAATATAGTTTTCATCAGAAATAATTATTTAGTGGATATTCCATCGAAAATGTATTATTTTTTACCTAAAAATTGAGTTGCTAAAATTTTTTTAGTGTTTAAGACTCTCAATCAAAAAATACTTTCATTGACAAAAATTTTGTATCCCTATTATTTATTTACGATGAAAAATTTTATCTCTAAAATTTATTTTCAACTGATTTTACATAATGAAAATGCATCAAAAAATGTTATATAGTGATGAAATTTTTTGCTGCTAAAAATAAATTTTAATTATTTTTATTACATTTGTTGTATTATTTTTATGTGGTATTTAAATGCTTTTAAGTTGAATAAGTAATTTAGAAATAAAAATAAATTGCATTTATTATAAGTAAAATGTAAATATATAGTAAATAAATACAAATGAATGTACAGAGTTGACATCCAAAAATAAAAAAATAAAAAATACAGAAAAATAATTCTTTATGGATATAAAGGAGGGAACGGTGGAATACTATAGCTAGAACCAGTTAATTGTCCATCGAAGAGATGCTAAAGTGCCTATTGGTTCCCTTGGATCTACAGGATTGTGTGCATTGCAGTTGCTCCTATGCTGCCTATATCTGCTACTGTAGTTGGAGAATCTACTGGTCCTGATTCTTTTACTGCTGTGACATGGTGAATAGTGGTTGCTAAAGTTGACCAACAACATTAGTCAGATTATCTATCTTTTTATGTAAACTAAGATTCATTGCAGGTGATTATCGTGTTGGCAGCTATGCCTATTGGGTAATGGCAGGAGTCATTAGGCTATAACTCACAGTATCCAACATCAATGACTTACTGATAGACGAAAAATGTGCCATGCTTTTAGCTTGGTTGTGAACCTATATACATGTGTTTGAGTAGTCTCCACACCTCTAATAGCTTGAGACCAACTTTATGGGTCGAGATTAGGATACACTGATGGATTATCCCTAAAATTATGTTTGCAAATTTACATCACAGTTTTCCCATAAAAGCAATTAAAAATATTAATTAATTTGTCATGAAAAATAATAACAATTATAATAAATCTATAATCAATTGATATTTATCACTAACATTGATAGCAGACTTTTTGTCCATGTAATCTCCAATACCTTAGGTATTTTGATGAGTCTGCATAAAGACTTCCAAAAAATGTTGGCTCATGTTACAGCTGTTGTCACCACAATGAAAGAAAATTGATATTTTGAATATTATAGGATATAATTACGAGATTATTATATGATAAAATTTATGTAAGAAATTGTTTAATTACATACCATCCTTTAGTCAGTCACCAGAAAAAGAACTAATTAACCAATGTGTTTGGTGATGGAACCTTTCTTATCTGTGTTCCAATTTGCCGATGCCTTCATAGATTTCACCTTCCAAGCATCTGAACTCTAGAGGTCGACAAGCGATCCAATATAAGGACTGTGATCTAATCGCATTGGTAACCCTTGCAATCTTCAATGTAGGTAGTTGCATTACATGTTAAACGTATAATTGAACCGTACTCTTTCCAGTGGCCTTGAATAATTGTCGTATTGGTTAGTGTAAGCCTTAGAAGCTAATCATTGTCTCTTGTAAGGCATTAGCATTAGTGATTTCATGTAGTCAAACATTATATTTAATTAATGTTATAACGATATTTCTTTATCCATATGGTTAAATTGTATACTTGTTATAAATATCTTATGAGATAAAGCTTATGAAACACATTTCCTTTGCATGGGAATTATAAAGAGTTATAATTATGAGATCTCCATGAATCAAAGTCATGTTTCTCAAAATGTTCTTGGTCATTGTATTATTAAGACAGGGCATTAACAATGCACAAAAAGTTGCATATATCAGCCTTGATGCATATGTTACATGTAACTGATCTCATAAGTTGAAGTATAAAGATACTTAGGGATAACATATAAGTTCTTAGTATGGTAACAAGTTCACTGAACATGACCCACTATGAGAGTTCCATATGGTATTTCACCTAGGTGTTTATGGAAGTAATCTCTTATGTTAGTAGTGTAAGTGATCCTTAGACTTTTGACACTAGGTTATCTCATATGAAGAGTGTCATGCTTTGATTCCATAGGTTCACAATAGACAGATGCTTATGGAAGGATGGCATAAATCATATGGTAGGTGAATGTGGTGGTCTAGAGAGGACTTATCACCCTAAGTGATATAAGGGGACATATCTCACATGTACTTGGCCTATGTCAACTTAAAGTCCTTGATTAAGGCAATATTGATTATGCAATTAACACATAAGGGTTGCATACTAATATGGAATGGGCTAAGAGTAGACACTGAACCATGTTCTCACTAATTCGAGGATATATGATGAAAGGATATTTATTACATTGAGATATTAAACATTAATGGGCTTGTCAAAATCATATTGACACTATTTGCATGCTAGTGGCCATGATGCATTGCTAGATGCCAATCTTGGTCTATAAATATAAAATATTCTTGATGGGGCTATTTTATATTTATTACCAATAGGTTGGGGGCCTAATGGGTCACACATATAAGGGTGATTAGTATAAATTAAATTAAAACTAGGCTTATATGACTAATACAAGTAAAGGTTACTTAGATCTAATTTGACTGAATTCACATGGACTAGAGCCAAAATTATAATTTTTAAAAATTAAAATTTTAAACCTTAGTTATATAAACCCTTAGTTGCTTTCCCATATAGGTCATAAGAGACTTAAAATTTTGGCCAAGAGACCTTTGGAAAACCTAGATTGCAAAAATTTCCCTAGAATTCCTAAGGGAGTTGATGCAATCTTGGTATTCTTGGAGAAAATTTATTTTCTTCATACCATTTTGATTATTGAATCAATGTGTTCTATGTGCAAGGGAAGATTTATTAAAATCTAAGTTGCTAGTATGGCTATCAATAATAAGTCTCATTCTTATTGAAGGTTGTTTTCGGTAACTTGTGTGGATAATCATTAAAGGTTGGATTCTTGGACAACTTTGATTTATGACAATTGGGCTCAATATATGTGTTCTTGGATCATAGAATTGGTAGAAAATCTTCTCAAGATTGAGCTATGTTTTAGTGTTGAATAATTCTCTAGGTCTCTTAATCTTAAAGATTAATCAAGATAATGCAAGATGATCCTATTTGTAAAGTCTTGGATTAGTTTGTTTGATTTTTTTTTGCTGCCTTGTTTATGAATTATTTTATAAATTTTTTGTAATCTGATTACTTGCTGCCTCAAGACTTCCTACAAGTGGTATTAAAGCCTCCTTGCATTGATTTGATTAATTTTGTGTTTTAGTTGTTACCAATTAAGGATTTTATTGTTTTTATCCTATCTTGATCTATTCTTAAATTTAAAAATTAAAGAAAATTCTTTTTTTTTTTTAATTTCTATCATGATAATTCATGTTTATTATTCAATTTTAATAAGTTAAAGTATGATTTTATTAATTACAATGATATTTGAGTCATCAGTTGACAATTTGGTGTTGACTCTGCTAGGTTGGCTCTGTTTGGGTGTTTTGATGTGCCTAATTTCTTGGGCAACCATTGCTGTGATTTTTTCCTTGCTTTCGACCTTGAAAGTGTCATGAAAATTTCATAATACTTGCAGGAAAAATCATGTTCAAATCAGAGTTGAAAACATTCAATTTTGGGCTAAAACGAGTGCATTGGGTATGCTTGAAGCTTATGGCATCATGTCTTCTTTCTTGGATCTTGGTGCCGCAACAATAACAAGAAAGATTTGCTGTAAATTTTCTGTATTTTCAGAGGTTTAATGGGGGGAAAACAATAGTTTTTATGTTGGAGTAAGATGGCTAAGATAGCCATGCATGGGATAAAGTCCTAGTAGAACTAGGATTCCTTCAAATTTACACAACCACTATCCTACTTAGAGTAGGACTATCTCAATTTTTATTTCCATGAGATTTAAAATCTTATATGATTAGATTGAATTAAAATTAAATTAAAATAAATTAAAATAAATACTAAAAGTTGGCATGGTTAGCATAATACACCTCCCTAAGAGGTTAAACCAATGAAAACTTTTACTAAATTTAATTAAAACTTTTACATATCATCAAACACATAATTATCCAATTATATTATTTTTCATAAATTATTTAATATATAAATTGGATAATAAAATAAGCATAGAATTAAAATTCAATTAATTTGATTAATTGAAAAATATATTTAATTTAAATGATAAAACGTATTTTGAATAGGATTTATTCTAATATGATTGAAATAAATGTTAATCACGTAAGAAAATTATTTTCTTAATTAAATTAAATATGGATCAATTTTTTAAGTATAAAAAATTGGTAACTTTAATTTAAAACACATGCTTATATACATATATTCATAATTGTTATGGCTAAATGGGATGATTATGGACTAGGCCTAATATGATTATGGATGTTGGTTAATTGTTTATAGATGTTTTAATTTTTTCAGTAGGGTGTATGAACATTGGCTTATCTCTATTTTCTTCGAGGTTCTAAAATTCTTTGCTCATCTAATTCCCCTCAAATGTAACTTATGGTTTCTTTATTAAAAATGTAATTAGATTACATAAGTGTAAAATTAGGGTTAGTTAAGAAAGATTTTGTAACTCAAAGATGGAAATCCAAGTGAAGGCACCACAAAGCCCAAGAGATTATAGAAAGCTTGTGAAGACTTTGTATGTAATCACCTAGGAATTGACCAAGCAATTTCCTTTGATGTCTTAAAAAAATTGCATTAGATAGTAGTCCATAATAATCCAAGTAGTATGAATGATAGTAGATTTTATTTTATGAGATATTATAAATGTTGTGCATGCAAATATGATGAGACTGTAAATAAAAGATATAATGAACAAACGAAATCCCCCGTACAATATTGAGTCACCTGCATCACTTGATAAAGACACCTTCCATCGTTCATAACAAGATACCTAAGTTCCTATTGAAGGTGATTTGTTGAGTCATTCAAGGTCCTTTCCTCTTGTCGCAACATGGCTCAGATACGAATCTTGACCAACCTAACTTAAAATGGCAGGTGTACCCATTGTTCCTATATATTTTTGTATATCATTTTGTATTTAGGGCCCACAATAATTCTTTATTTTCCATATGTGGGGACTGAGTTGTCGAGATGAATCGTTCACTCGACTTAACTCTAAATAGTTGTTATAAAATGATCATTTTTCTAGAGTCACCATGAATCTTATTTTGGCCAGGTGAGATTGGTCACCTATTAGAGTTTATATTTTAAGGATTAAGAAACCATAAAAACAAGCTCCGAGGTCTGTGCTCATACTAGAGATCACATGAAAGGGTCCAAGAGTCAGTTACAATCACAAGTAAGGATCTACCTTCTTGTGATGCCTAGTAATTGGTACCTTATTAATCATGTGTTAACATAAATTTTAGTTTTATTCAATTTCAATATTTGATATTTATTTATAGTTTCCATATATCAAAAATAAAATTTATGAAACAAATTTATTTTTTCAGATGAGAAAATCGGGTTTTAAGATCTTTGAAATTCAAAATATCTTTTGTACCCTTTCGGAGAATGAAGAGAACACAAAAGTTTTCTATCATTCTCTATCATATCCCATTAGAAAGCCAGTGGAATACAACAAAATTTAAAAATCAAAATATCTGTTGTACCCTACCAGAGAACCTTTGGAGTACAAAAGGTTTTATTTTTCCAAAATTTATAGAAAATCTTGATTTTTCATTTTTTTAAAAGGATATCTCGTTATTAAAATAATTCATGAACCCTTCTCATATGTTAGGTGAAATTCCACATATTATTTAACATCGGAGACATTGCCTTAATTTATAGATATTCCAATTTTATTATGAATATTAAAAATTATCCTAAGACTCAGTTTAGACAAAGTGTACTATACTCCACCCTAAGGATTCTAATTTAGTTGAAATAACCAACATGTCCCCTAAAGTACACCTTCAATTTAGAAGTATTTTGGTGACCTTAAAGGACTCGGTTATAAAAATAAACTAATGAAATGTTACTAAGTTGTACCTTCGACATATAAGTATCTCGGTACCCTAAAGATTCTAAAACTTTTTAAACAAATGAACATATTCCTGGTATACACCTTTGACGTAGAAGTATCCTAGTGATCACATAGAACTTGGTTCTAACGTAAATTACTAATATGTCCTTAAGGTCTACCTTTGACATCTAGCTATCTCGGTATGCCTAAAGGATGTGATAACTTCATAAAAAGATGAACCCATCCCTCTTATGTACCTTCGACATATAATTATCCTGACGAGTATAAAGGATTCTATTCTAAAAAAATTACTAAAACACTTTTAAGGTTTCCTTTCGACATATACATATCTCGGCAACCTAAAGGGCTGGATGACATCATAAACAAAAGATCCTACTTTTACTGTACACCTTTGACCTATACGTATCATGATGATCACATAGGACTCGATTCTAGAAAAAATTACCAAAATACCCTTAAGGTATACCTTTGACCTATAAGTATCCCGATAACCTAAAGGAATCGAAAATGGTATGACATGACTATTATACCTTTCATGGGTAATTAAATATTAAGATAGACCTAAAATGCAAAAAATTACTAATAGGTCCCTAAAATTTTTAAAATTACATTTCGTACCCTAAAAAAATGAAAGAATACGAAAAGTTTTAATAATTTCAACACCTCTAGAAAAACCATAAAAATGTTAGAAATATTTTTAAAATATCAAAAACATCACATTAATCCCAAAATGCAAAGTTTTTTAAATGATCCTTAATATATTTTAACTTTGCAATTTACTCCCTATACAAAATAAACACATAATTAAACACAAAATTCATCACAAAAAAATTATGGAAATCATGCCAATATTCATATAATAAAATTGACCAAGTACCTATGGCCTTAAAACAAAAATTTTGTAATTTTGTAAATAAGTTCCTAAACTTTCTAAAATTACAAAATAGCCACATAATAATGAAAAATACATATAACATATTCATATACATCAAAATAAACATGGAAACACTTTCACAAGTATACACAAGCAATCAGCCAAGCATGGATGGCCTTGAAACAAAATTTACATCTTTACAATTTAGTCTTTTCATAATAGTAAATCATAAACTAATACAAAACACATCATAAAAAAATTACAAAAATCATACCAAAAATCATGATAATGATTCGGCTAAACACTTATGGCCAAAAAGCAATTTTGTTCACATTTTGTAAATTAGTCCCTAAACTTTCTAAAATTACAAAATGGCCCTAAAATGGTATGAAATGAATAAAACCCATTAAAATATGTTAAAATAAGCATAAAAATACTTCTAAGGCTATATACAAGGTTCAGCCAAGCTTGGATGACCATAGAAAAACTTTTGCAATCCTAAAAATTCTAGCTACCATTGGACCATTTGTATCTTTATGCATTAGGATCCCAATTCATGGATCACTCAGTTTGAGAAATCAAAATAAGAGGATCAACCAGCTTTTTATATTTGCAAAATAAGTTAAATAAAATTAAAACATCACAAAATTAGCCCCTACATGATTCTGCCAGCATAATATTTTAGCAACAAATAATTTTTTCCAGTACATATTTTTATTAATGTTAATATATATACATGTTAGAATTTTTACTAAGCATGCATAAGCATAAAAACATAAAAATAATGAATAAATCAATACAAAACAACACGAAAATATTAAGACAAATTTTATAAATATGTATTTAATAAAATAACAATATATACGTCAACAAACACAAATAATCTTAAAGAAAATCAAACTATTTCTGACAAAAATTAACTAAAATAATCAAAATAAAAATTTTAATCATAGCCATCATACTTGGCCTTTCAACATGAATCCAATTTCATGAATAGAAGTATTTATTTGGCTCCCTAAAAAAAAGATCCAAACAAGAAATAAAGAAAAATAAAGAAATTTACAAGAAATTACCTTAGAAAAGCTTGAAATATTATGTATTTTGTTTTTTTTTCTTTTTTTTGTCTTCCTAAAGCCTAAAGCCTTGAAATGAAGAAAGTCACCCCTATTTAATATGGGATAAAGTCGGCCAAGAGCTAAAAAAAAAGCCCTTGGCTGAATCCTCGAGGTTTCTAGCATTAATTTCTTTGTTTTTTTTTACGTATTACTATTTTATTTTTTTCTTGATTTTTTAGATTGATTGAATTTAAATTAATTATTTTTGTCTTTTAGTGGATGTGTCATCAATGACATCATCAAGGTGTAGAAAGTTTTGGAAGATATTTATATAATATGTAAAATTATATTATAAAAATTAATTAGAAAGACTAAATTATAAAAATTAAAAATTATGTGCTTAAAATAACATTTCATATGATCAATTTAATTTAATCCAATAATAAAAACAATTTTTTAAATACAATAAACAAAATTAAAGATTAGCAAACTCGTAAAATTTTACGAGAAAACCCTTATCAAAAAAATTTTTTATATGTAAAAAATGTAAAACTCAAAAATTAAATTGAATTTTTACAAACAGAATTAATATTAATTCAACAATGATATTTGAAGAATTTTAATAATTATAAACTCAAAAAAATCCTCTCAAAAAAATTTACAGAGTAGAAAACTTTGTATTTCAAAAATAAGAAAGTTATGAAAGAAAATGCATAACTCATAAAATAAAATTAATTTTTCAAAACTAATTTAACATGAATTAAAAATAATATTTGAAGAATTTTAAAAATTATAAATTCAAAAAAATCCCCCCAAAAAAGATTTATGGAGTGAAAAACTCTATATTTTGAAAACAAGAAAAACTTTAAAAAATAAAACAAAAATCAAATAAATTGAATTTTAAAAAACTAATTTAATGATGGTTAAATGGAAATATTTAAAGAATTTTTAAGTTCAAAACTTGAGAAAATTTCAACTAAAATTTTACAGATAAAGAAAAGCTCATATTTTAGAATTAGGAAAAATAAATTGAAACTTATATAAAATGGATTAAATACAACTTATTATTCAAAATATTAATTCACAAAATGGTAAAGATGAAAATTCAAAATCCGAAACAAGTCTTTACTAGAAAATTTCACAAGTATGATTCTCGCGGTATTATGAAAATTTCAAAATAAATTACTAAAATGAACAATTTGACACCTTGTGGTATAAAATGTCAATATGAATTTTTCCTTAAATATTTTTGATTTTTTGAAGTGCATATAACATAAATACCACTCTGGTATTAATAAAAATATACGATAGTCAACTTTCCAAATTTAACAAAAAATTCTAGAAAAATTCTTAGAAATTGGAATTTTGACCTTAATAACATCCGTAGAAATAAATTTTAAAAATTTCATAGGTATAAAGTTAAAAAGCTAATTTCTTACCTTGATATTTGTCCTTTTATCTAATTTTATTTTATACGACCCTTGAAATGGCGCTAATTTTATTACGTGCACTTATGGTCATTTAAGCACAATTAAATAGACTTCAAAATATCTACTTCACCCTAAGGAATTCTACCTTTAATGGGTAGCCACAAATCCTTCACCATATGACGTTAGAATGATGGTTAGGTGAATATGTGATGCATTTAGGCAAAGAGTTGCCACCTAACTGATTTGGGAGTTGCATAAATATGCAATTGGAAAGTTATGTTATATACCTAACTAGCCTTGTTCTAATTTGTTGAGTTGCTCAAGGTTGCAACATGCTAAAAGGAATCTTAGCCCACTAGAAATACCTTGAAGAAATTTTTGAATAATAGTGATGGGAAGACCAATAAAGGTTTAATACCTTGTCATTATTAGTTTAAAACATAAATAACTAATTATAATTATTTCATACTAGGTTGTTCGAGATGGTAAGTATAATAACTATATTGAGAGGCATATTAGATGCAATAAACCCAAAGTGTTTGGACTGGTATGTTAAATTGAAAAAAGTTCTCAACCAAAGGAAGGTTGCTGACTTTCACATTAACATGATTGAGTTAAACTATTTTACTACTAATATTACCTCTTGGATAATAGATTTAGGATGTGGATCACACTTATGTAATGAGAAAAGCTTGTTAAATAATAGTAGAAAACTAGTCTTTAATGAGCTAATTTTGAGAATAGGCAATGAATCAAAAGTTGAAGCCATTGCCATCAAAACCCATACCTTTTTATTGCCTACAAGCATGACCATGGAACTAAAAGAATGTCTTTGTGTTCCTAGATTGTAAAGAAACATCATTTTGGTTTTATATCTTAACATAAGTGATGATTTTGAATTTAGGATAAAAGCAAGAGTTGCACGATTTTCTAAATAATATGGTTTATGGATTGATCTCATCATAGATTAGGCTTTATGTATTGGATATGAAGAAGCAAGAAGTAATGACCTAAGCAAAACTATATTTGGCATTATAGACTTGGTTATGTCAATAAGACTTGGTTAGCCAAGTTATACAAACAAGGCTACCTAGAACAATTTGATTATGAATCATATGAAACATGTGAATGTTGTTTCATTGGTAAGATGACAAAGTCACCCTTCACTGGTAAAAGTGATAAAGCTACAAATTTATTAGGCTCGGCATATTTAGATGTATGTGGACCAATGAATAGAATGTCTAAAAATGGGTATTTTTACTTCATTACCTTTATCGATGATTACTCCAGGTATGGATATGTGTACTTAATGCAGTACAAGTTGGAAGCTTTTAAAAAGCTCAAAGAATATAGGGTTGAAGTGGAGAAAAAATTGGAAAAAGTATTCTAGCTTTTAGATTTGATCGAGGAGAAGAATTCTTAATTCAATATTTCTTGGATCATTTGACTAAGAATGCGATTCTATCACAATGGACTCCACCCAAAACTCCATAACACAATGGAGTGTCTGAAAGAAAAAATCAAACTTTGTTGGACATGGTTTATTCCATGATGTCTAAGGCAGACTTTTTAATATCTTGTTGAAGATATGCCTCAGAAGTTGTGGCTGATCTTCTAAACAAGGTTTCTTCCAAATCTATTGATAAGACAACACATGAGAATGGAAAAGTAAAAAGCCAATTTATTTTACATAAGGATTTTGTGATGCACTACTTAAATAAAGCATTAGGTGATTGATAAGCTTGGAGCAAGGTCAGTCAAATGTAAGTTTGTTGGCTATCTTGAAAAAACCACTAGATACTATTTTTATAATCCCAATAAGCAAAAGGTGTTTGTCTCAAAAACATTGGCACTTTCTAAAGGTAGAGTTTCTACTTGAAGGGTCTCGTAAGAGTAAAATTGATCTTGAAAAAGATCAAGAACTACAAACAAACATTCCTATGGAACCTAAACCAATAGCTAAAGCATCAGATGCTCAACTTGAGGGTTAAAAGACACAACTACTCCATCGATTTGGTAGGGCAGGTAAGCTTCAGAGAGATACAAATTTTTCATGGACTAAGAAGGCTTGCCTTGTGATATTAAACCTACCAAATTTAATGAAACAATGTCTTACATTGATTCTAATAAATGGCTCAATGCTATAAGATCTAAAATGGATGCCATGGAAGTTAACCTAGTATAAACTCTAGTTGATCCATCCGAAGGTATAAACCCATAAAGTGTAAATAAGTTTTTAAGAGAAAAATTGACATAGATCGCAACGTATAGATGTATAAGTCCAGATTGGCAGCAAAAAATTATAATCAAGTAAAAGGCATTAATTATGAGGAAACTTTTTTACTAGTTGCCATGGTAAAATCCATTTGGATTATGTTCACTATAGTTGCATATCACAATTATGAGATATGGCAAATGGATATAGAAATTGCATTCCTTAACGAGAATTTGTAAGAGAAAGTGTACATGACACAACTTAATGGTTTCATGTCCAAGTTAAATCCAAATCCGATATGTAGATTAAGAAAGTCTATATATAGGCTGAAGCAAGCTTTATGGATTGGAATATTAGATTTGATGAAGTAATTAAAGAATTTGGCTTCATAAAAAATCCTAAAAATCCATGTGTCTATAAGAAGGTAATTTGGCAAGCTATTATTTTCTTAGTGATATATGTTGATGACATATTGCTCATAGGAAATTACATACCAATGCTGCAGGCCACTAAGGTCTGTCTATCCAGACAGTTCTCCATGAAGGATTTATGAGAAGCTGCATACATTCTAGGAATTAAGTTATTTAGAGATGGAATTAAAAGACTATTTGTCTTATCCTAATCCACTTACATAGGTAAGCTGCTAAAAAGGTTTAGCATGAAAAACTCTAAAAGATGAAACCTGCCTATGGTACATAGTTTACATTACTCGAAAGAGTTATGTTCTAAGACATTAGCTAGAAGGATACATATAGAGGGCTTAAACTCCTTGTTAGAGGTTACTTTAATGCTAGCTTCTAATCTGATTGGAATGATAGTAAATCACAAAGCGATTTTGTATTTACCCTTAATGGTGCTATAGTTAATTAAAAAGGTTCCATACACAAAAAAACTATAGACTAAAAAACTAATGCTGGATACATCCCCATATCTAAGGCCATATTGGATGAATTTTGGATGGATAAGTTTATTTGATAAACTTGATGTGGTTTCAAGCATTGTTAACTGATAATAATGGAGCTATAGTGCAAGTTAAGGAACCAAGGTCTCATCACACATCCAAACATATGTTATAGCAAATCACGTCATTAGAGATATTATAGAGACATATGGTGTTGTTATGGAATGAGTACCCATAAACAGAATTTAGCTGATCCTTTAAAGCTCTATCCCAATAGAAACATGATAATCCCATAGAAGGTATGGGACTTAGACATATGGGTGGTTGGTTTTAGTGCTAATGGGAGATTGTTAGTGTTAGCCCTGCAAACCAATCATTGTGGCTTGTAAGGGATTAGCATTTAATGATTCATTGGAATCAGACATTATATTTAATTAACGTTATAAAGGTATTTCTTTATCCATAAGGTTTAATTGTATAATTATTATAAATATCTTATGTAGATAAAGTACATACATTGGTATTGCAAGAGAATTGTAAATATTATAATTACAAGATCCTTATGCATTTAAACTATGTTTATAAAAATGTTCATAGTCATCGTATTATCAGGATAGGGCATTAATAATGCACAAAGACCGGTATATGTAAGCCTTTATGCACATGATGCATGCAACTAATCTCATAACTTGAAGTATAGAGATACTTGGGGTTATCATATAAGTGCTTGTTATGGTAACAAGCTTAGTAAACATGACTCATTATAAGAGATTAATTTGGTAGTTTACTCAAGTTTCTATGTAAATACTCTCATGTGTCAGTACTGTAAGTGATCCTTAGACTTATGGCACTAAGTCATCTCATATGACGAGTGTCATGCTTTGATTCTATCAAATAGGGATCCATAATTGATGGATGCTTATGGTAGGGTGGTTTTGCTTATGGTAGGAATCATATGGCAGGTAAATAAGTGGTCAAGCAAGGATTCATTACCCCAGGTGATATAAAGGAATATATCTCATATGTACTTGGCTTATGTTAGCTCAAAGTCCTTAGCTAAGGCAATGTTGATTATGGAATTAACACAAAGGGGTTGCATACTAGTATGGAATGGGCTAAGAATCGAAATCAAACCATGCTCTTGCTAATTTCAGGATATATGATGAAAGGATATTTATTAAATTAAGATACTAAACATTGAAGGGCTTGTCAAAACCATATTGACACTCGTATATGTTAAATGGCTATGTTGCATTGTTATATGCCAATCTTGGTTTATAAATATAAAATATTCTTAATGGGACTATTTTATATTTATTAATATGATAAGGGCCTAATAGGTCACACACATAAGGGAATTAGCAGAAATTAAATTAAAACTGTGCTTATATAACTAATATAAGTAATGGTTACTTAGACCCAATTTGAATAAGTTCATATGGGTCAGGCGTAACTTGTAATTTCTTAAAATTAATATTTTAAACCCTAGTTATATAAATCCTTAATTGATGTCCCATATAGGTCATGAGAGCTTAAAATTTTAGCCAAAAGACTTTTGGAAAACTTGGATTGTGATTTCCCTATAATCTTTAATGGAGTTAGCGCAATCTTGATATACTTAGAGAAAATTTATTTTCTTCATACCATTTTAATTATTGAATCAAGGTCTTCTAAGTGCAAGGGATGATTTATTGAAATTTAAGCTGCTATCATGACTCTTGACAATAAAGTCTCATTTTTATTGATGGCTTTTGGGTTACCTATGTGGACAATCATTTAAGGCTGGATGCTTAGACAGCTATGATTTATGACAACCAGGCTCGGTGTACCTATTTTTGGCTTATGTAATTGCTAAAGAAACTTCTCAAGATTGAGGTTGAATCTTGAATAGCTTTTTAGGTTTCTTGATTTTAGACATTAACCAAGACATGCAAGGTGATCTTATTTATGGAGTCTCGGATAATTTGTTTGATTTGTTTTTATTGCCATGTTTATGAATTATTTTATAATTTTTTTGTAATCTAATTACTTGCTACCCTAAGACTCCCTACAGTACCATAGGTGTTTGTTCCACAGGCCAATGGCATTTACCTTACAATGAAAAAGTACAAATTAATACATAAAAAACATGGATTATGTTTTCAAAATTATTAAAATCTTTGATTATGAACTTGTTTTATTTAAAAATTTACCTTAAATATATTGAACATCTAATCCTTTTTCATAGCTGACATTTTTTTTAGGTCGGCCATGGTGCACTATAACGTTGCCTAAGTACTGCAGCCATAATGGTTTTCACGATTAACTCAATGAAAGTCCTATAATAAAATGATATGATTTTTAGGATACAATTTCTAGAAATAGTGAATTTATCGAGAAAAATGTGCAATAAACTTACAAGTTTCTCAATATTATAAGTTGAAACCTATTAGTAAGATCGGTTAATGATAAAATGTTTTTGTTTGACCTCCACCCTATCTCCTCGTTCTAGTAGAAGGACTGTCTACCTTAGGCTAATAAGCAATGGGAGAATTAGTCACTTCAGCTAGAGTTGTAGGTAGTGAGGTATTAGCAAGGTCCGATTAGCCATCATCAATCTGTAACTCTAGGGGATCACACAAGAAATATTGTCAATGTTATCCCAAGTGGTGGAGGTGTAAAAAGGGAAGGAGATAGATCTTGCTCGGTAGTGATAGACGTCTTTGCATTCATAGATAAATGACGAAGGGATGTTGACACTACTCTAAAAGCGCTGAATAATGCCTTTTATTGGCTTGGGCGACCATTTCAAGCTCTACTCTGCCAATGGCTCGCATCATACCTATAAGAACAATAAGATGAAGGTTAATTTATATATAAGACATATAAAGAATACAAAAAATAATTGAAAATAAGTACATAAGTAATTATTTATTTAAAAGATAATTATTTAAAAAATACTTAATTAATTATATATAAATTATAAGGAAAATTATTTAATTAAAAAATAAATAATTTAATTTTATGTATTAACGTTAATTTAAAAGGTAAATTAATAATATATAATTAAAATAAAATATATAATTCTATGCATATTTTACACAATTATTTTAAAACCATAAAAATTATTTATAATTTGTAAAAATTTAACTTATTTATTTGTCCTATAACACAATAAATCATGCGACGAGTAACTAACCACCGACGAGAGAGAAGATGCCATAGCTTTAAAAATAAAACGTAAATATTTACATGAATATAAAAAGTAATACAAACAAAAATCATATTTTAACTGACCAACCATTAATCCTGGTTAGAACTACACTAAATCTATCAAAAATATCCTAAAGATTATATCTAACTAATAACATAATAAGCCTAAAAAAACATATATACAAATATCAACAAAAAATAAATTAATTTAAAGGTTCAACATATTTGATAGTTTTTAGGTCTCAGGGTTAATATTTTTATTAAAATCGGATATATTTTTAAAATTAAGGCAACTCCTAGTTAAATTAATACATGGAATTCCTACCAGAATATGCGAGGGGTTCACCAAATTATTTTAATAACGAGACATCCTTTTCAAAATAGAAGTTAGGATTTTTTTATTTTTGTAAAAACAAAACCTTTCGTATTCCATAGGTTCTCCAGCAGGGTATAAAAGAGAATTATAAAAAGATTTCATGTCCTCCGGAAAGGTGCATATGATATTATGATTTTCAAAAATAATAAAACCTAATTTTTCATCCAAAATAATAAAATTTGTTTCATAAAATTCAAATTTTGACATATGAGAATTATAATTAAATATCAAATATTGAAATTGAATAAAAATCAAAATTTAAGTTAAAACGTGATTAATAAGATACCGATTGCTTGGCATCACGAGAAGGTTATTCCTTACTCGTAACTACAACTGACTTCTGGATTCTTTTAAGCAATCTGTAGTATGAGCATAAACCTTGAAATTTGTTTTTAAGGGTTTCATAACCCTTGCAATAGAAACTCTAGCAGGTGACCAATCTCACCTAGACAAAATAAGATTGCTGGTGACCCTAAATAAATAGTCATTTCATAATGAGTATTTAGAGAAGTTGAGTGAGCGATTTATCTTTACAACTTAATCCCAAACATAAAAAATAAAAAATAATATTAATAATGATATAGGCTTAAATAATAAAAGAAAATAAGATATAGATATATAAAGGAATATGGGGTATATCCGCCATTTTAAGTAAGGTTGGTCAAGGTTTTTATCCGAGCCATGTTATGATAGTTTTTTTATATTGAGATAGGCCTTAGTATTAATCTTTTTATTGAGATTGGCCTTTGAAATGAAACTTTTTCTATCCTGTGCACCTGTAGCCATTTAGATATGACCAAAATAGTTTTGAAAACATCTAGTCTACCTGAAGGAAGTCTACCTTCACCAGGTGGCTACTAAGTTCTTGGTCTTGAATATTTCAAACTATTAGAAAAGAAGGTCTGAATGAAATTCTATCTCTAGAGAAGGCTTTAAGGTATCGGTACAATGGTTGCTACATCACTAAATGCAAAAACCCTGAGTTGTATCGATATGAAGTGGGCATGTATTGATACATTTGCTTGATGCATAAATGCATTGGGCAAATGAATTGATACAAGGCTTAATAGTAGCTAAAACATGATTTTTGGTCAAAACGTATCGAAACATAAGTGATTGTATCGATACATTCTAGAAATATATCGGGACAATCTTTATTGTATCGATACATTTGGGCAATTTTGCCCAAATTTATGCCATTTTCTCCCCTACGCTGCATTATTACAAAAACATGAATTTAGCCATGATTTTGGTTCTAAAAAAATCTAATTTTAGACCAAGCTTCATGAAAAGTATTTTAAGGTTTAAGAATGGATCAATGCATTTTTAATGGTCCATTAAGATTGAAAATAAAGGCATTTCATGATATAATTTAGATTAATGAAAGGTAAGATAGATATTGGACCTGATGTCAACCCATGCATGACTATCTCAGCTTTAAGAATAGTACATTAACCAATGAAATATTGTAAACTCAACCCTTGGTACAATGACTCATCAAATTATGCATGAAAAATTTTCTAAATGCCCTATTTTACTAAGTTTTTTTTTATGGTTGAAAACTCCCTTTATAGAATAAATAAGTTACATTCAGCCAAAAAAAAAAACGTTGGGCTCCTCACATGCCCTTCTATAACTAGAAAATTCAATCCCATAGCTCCCTATAGAAACCTTAAAAAGCTCCAAAAACCTCATTTTCAGTCGTTCTTCCTCTCAAAAACCCTTTTCCATCTATCACACCAGCTTATAGCTTATCTTTATTACTTTTTTTTGCTAATCCATAGCAAGCAAAGCAAAGAAGGTTAGTTGAAACTAAAAAGGAAAACTAGAAAGAAAAAAACTAAGAAAACCTTAGGAAAACTTAAGCTTGGAACTTTAGAAAGACAATAAACAAAGTATAAAGCTCCTTTGCTATAGCTCTATGTCCATTTTCTTATTCATTTGCATCAAAACATACTTCATGACATTTTACAATCTAATATTCATGAAGCATTCATCTTTGGGTTTAGTTTGATGGTATTTTAAGTTTATGATATTTAGATGATGGTTTGGTGTTACTTGAGAGCTTAAAAATCTCATTTTTCTTTGCTCATCTTAGAACAGCCATTGTTTCATTGATCTATGACATTTTCCTCCACTATCCATACTTAATCCTTGATGATGCATTATTATTTCAAAATGTTTTCATGTTCCCTTAAGCATGATAATGATTTATGATGAGTTGATGACATAAAAATTATGTTTGTCTTTCTACATAAATTTTCCACTATGTGCTCCATGCCATGAAAATAGTTTCTTCCATGGTCATATCATCTTTCATGTTGTTACAAGTGTGTTCTTAAGTGTTCATGCATTATAGACGTATTTCTTTTATTTTTTTACATGTTTTCTTCAATAAAGATGTTGTCTTGTTAATGTTCTAACATATTTTTTGCATTTGATGCCATGTTTGAATGCTCTACATAATTAAAAAAATTCTTTCTTGCTTGGTTTGTTGCCATGTTCTATTTTTATAAAACCTTTCTATGTTAGGCTCATATAATCTCAGACAAATAAGATTAATGTTGAAGTAAGTTTTTCCAACAAATCACTTCTACAATCTTGAGGCAAAAAAATAAGCACTTTATGTTTGGATTCATGGCCTAATAAGGCGAAATAAAATATTTTGACTTTTAAGAATTTGCTGTTTAAAATATGCTTGATCAATGCCTTGGTTTCGAGCCTATGTTGTGATTCGATGGCATGGGTAATGGCTCATCCACTTGCCCAACTTGTTGGTACTTTAGATGGACTCATGATTCCACTGCCATAGACCTAATAGTTAGACATTCGTGTGTCTGACACCTTGATATGTGTCTACGAATCCCCAAACCCAAAAACTCCCCTATTTTGGTATTGGCAGCTTTGTGGCCCTAACTTGAAAATTTATTTTTTGAACCTTACATGATTTTTCTAGAATTTTTTGATATTTTTTCATTAAATGGCATCAAATTACCTTTCCAAAGGTATCTTCTTTGCCCCAGATATGCCAGGATGAAAGAGTTGTGATTTTTTGAATCTTTGCTATTTGGAACCCCTAAAATTAACGATTAACATTTTGTTCGGGCCATTTCAACCCATCAGATGATTTTTGTAGAATTTTTAAATATTTTTCCTAAAAGCTAAATGAAATTTCATTTCTAAAAAGGTATCTTTTGTAATTTTACAATTCCAAATAAGCTCATGACAATTTTTCAAAGTTTGTTGCACCTTGCAGGTGCTACCAGTGCTAAACCAAACCTGAGTTCAAAGATTATTTCCTCCTACAAAGCAATTTTATGGGATTTTTAAATATTTTATTTTAATCATTATTGAGTTAACTTTCTTATTATATCTTGTTTTCCACCTAAAAATTTAGGATAAGTTTGGAATAAATTTGGAAAGGCGGATAGCATGAAATTGTCCTGTTTTTAGCATTAAACAAAATCAATTGATTTTCCCGAATCACCTTTTCCAAGCAAGTCAAGGGTCACAATATGGGTCCCACTAGGCTTGGATCAAAGCCAAACACCTTGAAAAAGATTAATTAATTTTGCTTTTATTAAAATTATTTTTAAACCCATCTTTTTATAAAAAAATAAAAAAATATTTCATTTTTCAAAATTACCCAATTTCCCATCCATAGATTTTTCAACCTCATTTTCTCAAAACTTCGTCCAAAATCTAAATTTTCCAACAACATTGCACTTTCTAAAAACTACCAAAATTTTCTATGCATCTATGCTAGCACTCCAATCCTTTTTTTTCAAAACTTCATCCAAGATCCAAATTTGTTTTCTCCTGAGTCACCCCATATTTTTCAATCAAAACCTTAGTTTTCATGCCTTAAGTGACCAATAAGTCTAAACATGTCTCAAAATTGTTAATTTGGCTGTTTCTAAGTAACTGAGGATAATTATGAGATACATCCTTACTGTTCCTCCTTTCTATGCTTTTGTATATTTATTTTATGTTTTTTATATTTCTTTACGATTTACTAATACATTTCCTTTGTTAGTGACAATTTGCACCTTCACATATTTAGTTCAATATTTTTTTAAATATATGAAGCTATGTTGCATATCGGTATCCCTCTAATGCTCAATATGAAAAAAACCTTTTAAAATTAAATCTAAAAATATTTTAACCTTATGTTTCGCCACTCTTTTAGGTTACGTAATGATGTTAAATTCTTTTTACAAAAACTAAATTTGTTATTTTCAAAATTCATGCATCATAAAAAGGGAATTATATACAAATAATGATGTAATAAAACCTAAAAAACTGAGATCCAGATATTATATAGGCAAAAGGTATTAAATTAGGGTGTCATGGGGTGCTAATCCTTCCCCACACATAATTGACTCTTGGACCCTCCAAACGAACTCTGGAATACAAAGACTATAAAATTGAATCTTTGAGTTTTGTAACTCGAGATACCAATTTTAATAGGTGTCCGATCATACTTAGGCTAAATGATTAGTAGCGACTCTAAATTTTTGGTTACTTCATGGTGGTTGTTAAATACCAATCAGATGAGCCATTTATCTGACGGTCCTCCCACTCTAGTTATAAGAAACAATAATTTTCTCTCTCACCATCATGTTAGATAAAATCCTAATCAAGCGATTTTTTAGTTGGGCAAGTCTCATCTTATTATCAAGGTAAAGGCATGTTAGTGATAGCTTAGCAACTTGATTGGTTGAGAGTTAGGCTTACTGTTGGTCATATGTTACTCAGTTCTTGATTTTCTCTTGTTTTTGATTATTATTTGGCTATAGTTCTCTTCACTTTGTTTCATATTTCATTAACCTTTATCTACTACGTTTTATTCATACGTCTTTGTTTTCCTTATGGTTGCTAGTGGTTTCATTTTTATCCAAAAAATTCATATTGGTTTTTAATGGTAATAAGGAGTAAAATAAAAAAGTTTGTTGTTTTCCCAACATACATTAAGCACTTGCATCTACATTAGTCTCTTGGCCATATTTTCTTGGATAAAGAATAGAACCCTGAATTTAGGTAGGAATGAATTGTTCGCTTCCATGGCAGTCACTGACTAATGAGGCTAAGGATATTTTCAAGGTGTAAATTACCTATACTTTTGTGATTAATAGTCCACATAGGCATAGGGAAATACATCTACTTAAATTGAAGTCTTCTACCAAGCCTTCGATGGGCCTAGAATCGAGGTCCTCTATTATTCTTACTAAATTGAGGAATGGTTTAGGAATCGATTTAGAGTGGTTTGGGAATCGATTTAGAGTCAACCAACCCCATAAAATGAGTCGTAAGCCTATACTATGTCAAACCATATCAAAAAGCTACTAGAATAACCTAGAAAATAGGATATTTTGGGGAAACACTTTTTACCCTTTTACTCTCTTTGTCATTTGCTCATGGGCGATGATGAATAAACATCACCGCCAATGTTTACATTTTATGCCCCATAAGACACCATACATTTCAATAACTTGCCGAACAAGCCATTATGCTATCTAGTTGATGGTTAACACTCATTTTGTTACTATAAGTGATGACGTACAAATGTTGTCACTTAAAATCTCGTGCAAGGCTTGGCATTGCCTTCAAGAGAATGAAAGTTGACCCAATTGAGCAGTCATGCTATCTAATTAATGGCTTGATACCAATAACCTTGAGGTAATGATGAATAAATATTGTCACATGCATTCTTAATTTTATCTCAAAAAATGCCTTGTCATTGCAGCATTTTGACTTAAAGGTGTCATTATATTGCCTGTATCAATTCTTGCCATAAAGTATTGGCCTTTCTAGTTACCTTAAGGTGACATCATGCCTATTATCGAGGTAATTCATATTTTTTTTATAATTTGTATTTAATTTTATTATTTTGCTAAGTGATATTTATCTGCTATTGACTTAGTGCTTTTTTTTGGTTTGTTTGCATGCATCATATCATTGTATTCATTCTAAGATAGTTAGTAAAGGGATAATGTTCTTCAGAAGGTCTTATAATGGAGTCACTGTAAAGACTAATAGCCGAAACGTATAAGGTAGTTAGAGAAAGGTCTAAAAAGAATCAATGATATGTCAAGAGTTATGGAGTGAGTCAAGATAATCCTTAAATACAATGAGCTCAGTTTTTTGAGGAACATATGCAGTTAATGGCATAATACTAAGATAGATCTTTTCAAGCAAAAATATGATGACATTGCTCTTTCGCTTTATGTTCATACTGATGACCAGCTACTCTACGCTACCACATATTTTTAGAACCTAGCCTACAGATGTTTCACTTTTAATTAAGAAAATCTAGTCCTAATAGTTGAAGAGTATGCTACTTTAGTTAAACTCAAAGGTATTCAGTTTGACAAAATCTATTTCAAGTCTTTGATACCATCAGCATATAAGAAAAAGCTAGCTAGCATCCTTGCAATCCCATAACCATATGTATTAATGCATAAAGTCAACAGTGGTAATAGCAAATATGTTTCGTAGAATGAAGTGAGATCAATGATTATGGGTATATTTGATGGAGGAAGAATAAAGGACATTTTTGCCTTCATATTTATGGTTTGGTCACCTTCCCAAAAACTTTTAGTTATGTAAAAATAGCTATGATTGACTTACTTTCGAGATTGGATAGCTATTTATGGTTTGCTATTCTCACTAAAACTATCTTGTCTCTTTCTCATTGCAAACAAGAAGGAATAGGGTATTTTGTTAGGTGTGCTCTTCTCCTCTATATTTGGCTCAACAGTCACTTTCGGGTCGAGACAAAGAGGCTATTTCATCTTTGCATGACTAATTTCAACCTTATCACTAAATTCCTTGAGAAAAATTGAATGTCGAATTAACTCAAGAATAATGGATCAAGAAATTTAGGGACATGCTTGGTGATAAAATAGTTTTGAAAGTCTTTTGGACTATCTTGGATCCACTCATTTACAAGTATTGGACTTTTAAATGGGTTCCTTTTATTGGCATTTAGGGAGGCATTAGCTATGATCTATTTTTGGATCTCTGCCAATTTGAGTGCTTACCATTTATCCTAATTTCATGCAACCTTGACGATTAAAATTTTGAACATGGTGAAACAAGTTACATAGGAAGGGTACAAGCAAAATTGGATGCATGAAAGCAAGTGTACTGCTTCAAGCCATAAAAGAATGATAATAAGGTAACCTCGAGGTAGAAGGAATGGTAAATCCATTAAATCAATGACACATTGGTCTTGTCAAATAATAAATTAGCTTAAATGCTAGTGGGTGAATATCTTTCTAAATGAAACTTTTGACAAGGAAATTCATACAAGAAAGGGCTAAGCTCAAACATGAAATCATTCAACTGAAAGAAAAGAAGAGCAACATAGAGACCGAGCGACAGATTCAACACAAAAAATGGAAAGCATCATCAAAAAAAGGACAATATTAATAAATGCCTTTGAAGTTTGCATGAGGAGCATAAGACACTATTGTTCAGTAAGAAATATTAAGGAGTCAACTAATCCCTAGCCAAAAAGAGAGTCGAACTTGTCACCCTTACTCAAAAATGAGAATCTTGGAGAGATCAGGCTCAAACCGATGAATAAAGCTTTACTAAGGTCTAAACATCTCTATAAGATAGTCGAAAGAAGTATGGGTGTTTAGAAGCCCAAAAGCATCTTTTAAGCAAAAAGAAAATTAAGAATAAAACTCTATTACTGAGGATTCAGAAATTGGAATAGTCTCTCTAGAGCCAACAAGATAAGGCCATTGTAGCATTGAAATCTTAAAGGAAAGAGAGTGAGAATTGGGAAATGCAAGGTTTAAGTTTGATCGAGCTCATCATGAGTATCATAAACATTTTCGATACTTCACAGAACAAATTCAAGTGGCCTAGTCAAGGCAGATGACATGGTTGAGTAGGCCTGATCTTTGAGGTGAGATTTCATTCTTGTGGCATGAACGGCTAAATTATCTTGAAGATATGATCAAGTATTGTAACTGTGTTCATTATTTCTAGATATGAGGGGATGTAACCAAAGATGTTTCTATTTAATGAAAGAATTATGATGGAGTTGTTGCCAAAATCTAATTATCTTTTGCATTTGCATACTAGCTTATTTTTCATGTCTGTTCATGCCTTTATTAACTATGTCATGCAACCTCCATACATGAGCAGGTTGCATTCTTATCATTATCCATCATACCCATTTCATTAGGCATACTTTTGACATGCTATAAAAGTCTAATCCAACATAACTCTAAAGTGCAAGGTCTCTTAAAACACAGATTTAACCATCCAACACCAATATAACACTTGAAATGCCACAAAACTATGGAAAATGACCATCAAGCCCATATTGAATGAATATTGCTCTTGTACAAGGAATCAGAAGAATAAATGCTCTAAAAGATTAAGGAACTATGGGCTCAAATAGCAAAGCTAATAAAGTTACTATCAACATCTTTGAAAGAAATAGGGCAAGCAAGCACTGTCAATAGATGAAAAAAATTAATTAACCCTAAAATTAACCTGAATGGTGGTACTATAGCCATAAATGATAATGAAGGAGTATTTTAAGAACAATAACCCTTAAGAACATTGACTCACCAGTTTAGCCATTTATCTACATAAACTTGACAAACACACTACATTTAGTTTTTTAATATCATGGGGTAAATATCAGGTCTTCACTAGCTAATCCTTTGGTCCTAAATCTTGATGAGCAAATTGAGCAAGAATGGACAAATGGTCTAAAGACCACTAAGACTGGTAGAGATGCACACAAGTATCAATTGTCAAAAAAGAGCTTCATAGCTATGGAAAGAAGCAAGTGTGGAGTTTTAGACTCTAAATCCCTAGGTCTAATCTTTAACCTTGTTATCCTACTACAATTCAAAATAGCTGAGTTTGAAAGATATAATGAAACCATAGATTTGACAGCTCACATTTGGATGCACTATCAAAAGATGGCTGGGTATGAGGAGAATAAAAAACTATTAATTCAATATTTTTAAGATAGTCTAACTAAGGCAGCCTCTCAATGGTATACTAAAGTTAACCAAACTAGGGTTTAAACATGGCCAAAGGCCTGAGCTTTTCTAGGCCTGTATAAGCATGTGTCTGATTAGGCTTTGGATCATTTTTTTCTGAGTAACATGGAAAAAATCGACGAAAAGCTTTAAACAATATGCTCAGCATTGGAGAGAAGAAGCTACTCAAATTCACTTTCCCTTGATTAAAAAGGAGATAATAGTCATCTTTGTTAATACTCTTCAAGCCTCTTACTATGAAAAGCTAGTGGGAGTGCAACAAAGAATTTCACTGATATGGTGGTATCAAATGAAATGATTAACAATACTATAAAGTGTACGAAGATGTCAGAAGGAGAATCATCTAGCAATGCTAGACCAAGTGTGAGAACTTACCTCTTTCTAAACCACACAAACCAAAGATGAATGTGGTCATTGGCAGAAAGAGTTGTTGGGTTAAGAAAACCATCGAAAAGGTCAAAAAACTAATGAATAGGGTTTGGCAAGCCCTTGTAAAGGCCAAAAATGTGTCAAACATACGATATCAAAATAAAAAAATATTGAGTGTTGTTGCTATTTTTATAGGCAGAAGCATAGCTCACAGCGTTGTCCAAATTTTTGAAGGTTGGTCCAAGGAATGATAGATTGATTAATACCTTTTTTAACACCATAAAAAATAAGGGAAAATGACCTCTTTATAGGATTGGGAGGTCGATGATCTTATATGCTAGTTAATAAAATGTCAAGGCAAATTCTCGTAAAATGCTAATTTAGCTTTTATCTCTTCTCCCATATAAGGATGATAAAGCGTTGCCTTAGAAATACAAAAGCAAAATGTTAATCATAAGGGAATCCAATTAGTAAGTTGCCATTTTGACCTAATAGGGTAAGCAACCTAACTCATAGTGGTAGATAATATGCCCTAGCTACACTAGAAATAGAAAGTCAAAAAAGAATACTACCCCTAAAGCTAAAGCACCAAAAACAATGATGAAGGGATCAAATTTGAAAGTCATTAAGGAATAGGTGAGTAAAAAAAGGCAACAGCGTTCTTTAAGTTTAGCAAGCACAGTGAATACAGCATTATCGACTAGTTAACAAACAACAGACAAAGATATTAATATTCCCACTACTCCTAAGTTTTGAGCCATACAAGAATGCTCTTTTGAAAGTTTTGAATAAGGCTTATGTACCTTCTAACATCTTGATAGACAAACTAGATCGAATGGTAAGCAACATCATTGTCAAAAATTATATAAACTTTAGTGATGATGAGATACTCATTAACTTTAATTAATGTTATATATTCTTCCATATCACCACCTATTAGAAAGAAAACATCATGTCAAAGGTCTTTATTGATAACAAATCTATTTTGAACATTATGCTAATAACATGCTTAAAGAAACTTCCTATCGAAACATCTCACATTTAGCGTAGTCGCAAGATGGTGTGAGCATTCAATGAGACATGCTGAGAAGTTGTTGGGAGTATCATTGTCCAATATCAAATAGGCCTATGCACCTATGAGATGGACTTCAATATATGTACATTACTCCATCATATAATTACTTATTATGAGAGGGAAAATTTAGGCTCATGAATGTCGATAAAAGTATAAAAAATTTAATCAAAATTAAACTTACATAGTGGAATTAGACCAATAAAAAACTAGATTTTCTCATGATCTTAGAATAGATGTAGATGTAATTAGATGGTAATTTTAAAACACAGATCTATTAGAAATAATATCTGCTAAAAGACTCAAAACTTTAAGCATGCCGATCCTTATACAAAATACCATAGTTGGTTACTTAATCTCTTCTTGAGGCCAAAAGTAGTCTAAGTCTCCTACCTCTAATGCTGATCTATATAGATGCCTATTAAAGCCTTCTTGAGGTCCGGTGGTTTTTCGATACTAGCTAAAAGGCTTCTTAAGCCTTAACCAAAAGATAAATAGCTAATAGGTTCAGATCTAAATTGATCCGAGAACAATTCCTATGCCAGTTACGCTAAAAAAGGAAAAGACATCTCCATAAAGAAGTAGTCATTTTTCATAGATGTAGGAAAACGAAAAGACATATTCGTAAGGAAGTAGTTATTTTTCATACATGTAGGCAAATGAATCTAAAAATCCTAATTTTGTTTTAGTTTGGTACCTTTAAGATAGAAAACTAATTTTCCATCTTTCATTGTAATAAAAAATACCACTTAGAATGCAAATCTGCATAACTAGGCTTAGAAAAAAAATTTAGGATTTAACCAAATTCACAACTTTTGTGAAAATTAATTTCTTAATGCTAGGAAATAATTTTTCTAATTTTGTTTTGTCAAGAACAAATTCAAGAACACTCAAAAAATCCTTGAAAATGCAAAGACAGCTTAGGAAAGCATAAATGTTACACTAAACCCCTTAAGGAAGTCTAAGGTTGGTACCTAGGGTTTTTCTAATACTTTTAATAAGCCAAAAAGTCTTAATAATGTATTTAAATAAACCTTGGGCTAGGTTAGGCTTGAGTATTGGGTCAACTGAGCCGAATACTAACATACTTAAAAGGTGGCCCTATCTTAGAGTGCTTCTTAAAGCTCGGTTAAAACTATTTTAATTAGCTTGTCCAAGATTAGGCTTTAATATTAATTTATTAATATTTTAGTCCAATAGCATATCAAAATTAGCTATTCCATGTGCTTAGCCCATTAGTAAGCACAACTTAGAGTAGTTCACAACTAAACTCTCTTGGCTTGATAATTAGGGCTTTTGACCCAACTTTTAAATTTACATGTTAAATAATTTAATTCATAATTAAATTTTTTAACCCAAGTAAAACAATTTTACTTCATGTAAATAATATTAAATAATTAATTAAATAATTATCAAATAATTATTTAATTTTCTAAATACAATTATTTAGCTTTATTTAATAGAATCCTTAAACCATGCCTACAATATATATTATCTTGATAATACATTCTTATCATTATTGTCATATTAAGACATCTCTAATTTGATTTCTTAAATATAATTTATGTTTTAAATTATTCTTAATTGAACTTATTCAATTAAGTCTTCTTCATTATACATTTTATTTAATTAAGTTGTACTTAATTAAATCGATTTTAATCCAATAGATCATCTTATTGTGTGTGACCCATTAGGCTTTCATCATAACGGCAATAAACATAATTATCCAAGTAAGTGTATTTATATTTATAGATGAAGATTTTCCTCTAGCAAGGCATCATGGCTGTCTAGCATACAGGAAAAGTGAATATAACCTCCTAAGAAACCTTTTAGTAACTGGCCTCCCAATGTACTTCGATCTTTTCACCAGATATCCTGGAATAACCATGCCCATGGTGCAGTGTCTACTCATATGTTAATGCATATTAGTTGCTATAGCTTTTAGTTAACCTCATGAATTTAGGAAACAATTTCTCCTAAAATCATCATCTGTTGGCCAATAACTTTATCAATAGGGAGAAGCTCATTCAGGCCCACGTCTTTGCATTGACTTACCAAAGAATAAACAAATGTCCCAAAGCTTGAGTGTAAGATTTAAGAGCAAACATGGATGAGAACAATGTTCTAGCACTTAAGGCTCAAGACTTAGAATAATCTTTTCAAACTTGCCAAGACCACATTAAGAAGCTAGTCAGAGCCGTAGAGCAACAAGAATGAGAATGGCAACAAATGTTGATCAAGCACATTATAATTATCAAGAACATCATCATTGCCTCAATGAGTAGATCTAAGTAGACTAGTTAAAGGCTAATGACATGATCGAGGTGGCTAAGTCCTTGAGACAAGATATCATGCTTATTGAAGACCATGAATAAGAGTTGTTGTATTTCTTGGAACACGTGATTACATAATGCAACATGTCATACATTTCTAATGTAATCATGTGTAATCGAAATATTTTGCTGAAAGATGCTATTGGTGACGGTATCCTATGATCCAATTTCCCCCTTGCATATGCATAACTAACTTAATTCTTTTATTTGCTTTTATTCATTTATTCATGTCAACAATCATTTACTATTATGAATGGGTACTTATCATCATCTCATAAATCATATTCATGACATATCATAAAAGTTTAATTTGGTAATAATCTAAAGTGCAAGATGCCTTAGAACATGAAATCTACCATTCATCATCGATGCAATACTCATAATCATCGAAAAGCCATGGAAAATGACCATTAAGCCTATATTGAACTATTGGAGCTCTTGATTAGGGAGTCTTAGGAACAAAAGTTTCAAAAAAAATGAGGAACTACAAGCTCAGATCATAAAGCTAGCAAAGTTATAATCTGCTACTTTGAAAGATAAAAGGCAAGTGAGCACTATTGACTTGGATAAAAGATTGGCTAATCCTGAGAGTGATCTCAATAGTGGTACTAAGCCACTAATGCACATGAAGAGGTATTACGTGAACAATAAGCCCCAACAGCACTAATCCCATTAGCACAGCTATTTATATATTTAAATTCGACAGTAATACCTCACCTAGTTCAAGGGTATCAAGGAGTAGGCTTTTCACCAGCAAAGCCTTTAGTCCTAGACCTTGATGAATAAGCAGAGCAAGAAAAAGCAAAGGGTCTGAAGTCTTTTAAAATCACTGAGGATATGAATAAGTATTATTTGTTAGAAAAATGACTGAAAGCTATGGAAGGTATTGACAAATTCGAGATCATAGATGCTAAATCCTAAGGTTTAGTCTTAATCTCATTAACCCACTTAAGATCAAGGTGTCAGATTTTGAAAAATACAAGGGGCCTATAGATCCTACTGCCCATCTTCGCATGCATTGTAGGAACATTGCTAGGTATGAAAAGAATGAAAAGCTGTTGATACATTGTCTCCAAAATAGCCTAACAAAGGTAGCTACTCATTGGTATATAGAACTTGATCAAGTTAGAATTCAAACATGGGCAGACTTAGCTTAGGCCTTCCTAGACCAATAAAGCATATGTCTGACTAGGCTTTAGATTAACTTTTTTCATGAATATGAAATAGAAAGCCACCAAAAGTAATGCAAACCTTAGGCTAAAAAGACAACCTAAAACTCGATTGGATAGAATTAGACATCTAGGATCATCTTAAAAATCAAGTAAAAAGAACTTGATCCTAATCAAACCTACTAATTAAAACCAAAGTTATAAGAATCTTGATCGCAACAAGTTACCTTGATAAGATCAATTTGAGTCCTTGTTTAAAAAAGAAAGAAAAAGTTCTCACAAAGTGAAGAAACCCTCATATATTTTTTTATTCCAATTTGTTGAGTTGCCTGAATAAGGTAGCCTTATATTGGCCTAAAATATGTAGAGTCCTAACTAAACAAGGAGAATCCTAAGCAATAAAGATAAAGTCTATTACTTATCCTAATATGATTAAGACTTATCGAAACAACTAAAAATCCTAAACAAAATCCTAATAGTAATCAATAAGGATAAAATCCACTCATTATCATAATCTGATTAGGAATTATCTAAACAAATTAAAATTGAAACGTCAAACTCTTATTCAAAAAAAATCAAAAATATGAAATTCTAAACTATGGCCCATGAATACATGTAAATTATGCTTCATTCATCCTAAACATATGCATCTAATTCATCTTGAATAGCCTTATTTGCTTGCATTTCCATAATTAATCCTTGCAAAGCTCGCTTTATGCATCTAGTCTCTGCCCTAGTCATTGGACCTCCAATTCCTTGCTAAGGATCATAATAATGGATGGAAATAGGTGTTTGTGCCAGTTGATCTCCATCACTCCCTTCTTCCTCAAAAGGATTCATGCTTGAATCACCTATATTATACAAAGATAAATCAGTAACATTAAAGATAACACTCATATTACCATAGCTATTTGGTAAATCTAGTTTGTAGGCATCATCATTGATCTTTTCTAACATTTAAAAATGTCTATCTCTTCTAAGCTGTAACTTAGATTTCTTTTAAAAGGGAAACCTCTCCTTAGGCAAATGAACCCAAACCCAATCTCTAGGTTTGAAGACAACCTTAATACACGCCTTATTGGCTTGCCTTGCACATTGCTCGTTCTTCTATCTATGTTAGCTCGAACCCTAGCATGCAAATCCTAACAAAATCAGCCTTATTCTTACCATCCAACTTAGCATGTTCATTAGTAGGCAAATGTAAGATATCCAAAGGAGTTAAAGGATTAAAACCATACACAACTTCAAAAAGAGAACAAATAGTAGAATGAGCAGCCCTATTATATGCAAACTCAATATAAGGCAAACATCTATCCCATTATTTTAAGTTTTTTTGAATGATAACACTAACAGTAAGTGTCCTAGTAACTATTTTAGTTTGTCCATTCATTTGACGATATGCAATAGTAGAAAACAAGAGTTTAGTTCCTAAATTATTCCATAAAGTATGCCAAAAATGACTAAGAACTTAACATCCTTATCACTTAGTATTGATGTAGGCGATCCATGCAAACGTACTATTTCTTTAAAAAAATTAGCAATATGTGTTGCATCATTGGTTTTTGAACATGTAATAAAATGCGCCATCTTACTAAACTTGTCAACAACAACAAATATGCTATCCTTACCAATTTGAGACCTAGGCAGCCCTAATAGAAAATTCATATATATATATCCATCCAAGGTTGATTTGGCACAGGTAAAGGTGTATATAAACCATGTGGCATTACTTTAGATTTTACTTGTTTACATGTTATACACTCATCACAAATAGATTGCACATCATGTTTCATGTTAAGCCAATAAAAATACTCATGCAATATATCTAAAGTCTTTTGCACACCAAAATGCCCTATTAGATTACCTCTATGACTCTCTTTAAACCAACATTTCACACAAAGAACATATAAGCACACACAATTTATCTTTCTTAAACAAGAATCAATCATGCCTACAATACTCACCATACATACACTTAAAACATGCATTTCATACTTGGCTAAAATCAATATCATTAATATACAAATCTTTAATAAACTCAAAATGAAGTAATTTAGTTTACAATGAAGTAAGCATATACCTTCTAGACAATGCATTATCTATAGCATTTTCTTTTCCACTCTTATACTTAATTATATAAGGAAATGTCTCAATAAACTCTAACCATGTGGTATGCCTCTTATTAACCAATTTTTTGAATTGCCTTTATCAATATGTTTGAACATCTCAAAGTGTACTCGATTGACTTCTAAAAAAATACCTAATATAGCACAAGCCCTCTAAGCTTGAATCAAGGCTAAAACAAAAAAATTTTATTCAAACTTTCGGATTCTATATTTAAATACCTTTTATCCAAAATATTTTTTTCTTAATAAACATCAAAATTTTCATCAACGGGGATAGTCTAACCACTTTTGTCCAAGGGGGTACTCCAACCCTGCTTTTCATTCAAATTTTGAATTTTTTCTGTAATTAAAACCCCTTTTTTAAGAAAAACATAAAATTTTCATTTTTGGGATACTCTAACCCCACTTTTCGAAGGGATGCTCTAACCTTGCTTTCCATTCAAAGTTTAAATTTTCTCTATCCTCGATCATTTTAGGATTCCTAAGCAAACCTTTTTTAAACATAAAATTTTTAACTTTGAGGATACTCTAACCTACTTTTTGATAGGATACTCTAACCCTATTTTTTATTTAAAATCTAATTTTCTCTTTCTCAAAACTCCCTAAAGTTTTTTTATCAAGACTTTCTTTTGAACACATCCAAAACCATCACTATTAGGGATACTCTAACCCTACCTTTTGAGAGAATACTTTAACCTTATTTTTTTAAATTTCACCTGAGATTCAATTTTTTTACCAACCACCCTGGGTTCACTGATTAAAGCTTTTTTCTATTGCTCAAGCTACCACTGAATCCAAACACGTCTTAGAATTACCATTCCAGTTATTCATCAATAATTAAAGATGATTATGAGATACATTCCAACCATCCATCGTCTTTTATGTTTTTTTGTATTTAATTTATGCAACATTATTATATTCTTTTTCGTTTTACTAATATTTTTTCTTTTGTAATGACCATTTACATTCATATTTTAAAATTTATTTTCAAAAATTACAAGGCAATGTTCCGTATCGGTATTTCTCTAGTCCTTGACATGGAATATTCAAATTTCTAAAATTTAATTCAAAAATTATTTTCATTAAAAAGTCCTTATGTTGCCCATAACTCTGAGGTGCGTAGGTGGTCCAAGTTTTCTCTCAAAATCTAGATTGTAGCCACATGCATGCCTTTAGAACTTTGAATAATTCGAAGGGTATAATATGTTTGACTTAAAAATAAATAATGGTTGGTTGTGGTTGAGCCTTTGAGTTATCCCATGATTGGGATTTGGATTAGGCATAATAATGGGAAGGAGAAGGAAAAGATCATCGGACGAATCACTCATCCAGTGAGTCTCGGATAGCCACCATGAAGTGGCCATAAACTTGGAATTGCCATCGATCATTTCAGGCTAGGCAGAATTGGATGCCTATTGAAAACAATATTCTAAATTATGAAACTCAAAACATCAACTTCAAGTTCTACAAAGCTTAGAGATTCATTTGTTGGGTTCGAGAGTTGGTTAAGAGCAAGGAAGGATTAGCTTCCCCATGATGCCCAAAATCGGCATCTACTAATTATATATCTCACTTTGGTCTTAGGTAAATCAATTCCATTTAGTCTTTATTTAGATATAATCCTCTCAAATGCATAAAGTTTTGATGGAAATACAAATCTAGGTTTTTAAAGAAAATTAAATCACCTATGCAACTCGAAGATGTGAGGAACATAAGGCTTTTTGTGAAAAATATCCGGATTGGATTTAAAAAATTAAATGTTACATATAGGCACTAGAGAGATACTAACACATAGCATTACCTTGTAAATTTTATTGAAGAAACAAATTTTAAACATGAATGCATGATAATCATTACAAAAAGAAACGTGTTAGTAAGACTAAGAATATAATGATATCATAAATCAGCAATCACAAACAAAAGAATGTGAAAAAGATGGACAATCGAAATGTATCTTATAATTGCCTTCAATTATTGAAAAATAATCATGGTGACAATTCTAAAGGCAGGTTTGGATTTGATGGTAATTTAAGGATAAAAGATGATTTTAATCAAAACAGTCTGAGGCACTCAAAAGAGAGAAAATTTTGGATTTTTTGAGGTAAAGTGGGGTTAGAGTATCCCCTCGAAAAAGTAGGTTAGAGTATCCCCAAAGATAGAGTTAGGAAAATATATAGGAATAAAGAGAAAATGTGAATCTTTAATTAAAAATAGGGTTAAAGTATCCCATTAGAGTAATGAGGTTGGAGTATCTCAAAGTTAGAGTTAGGAAAATATTTAAGAATAAAGAGAAAATTTAGATTTTTAATTAAAAATAGGGTTGAAGTGTTCCCTCGAAGTAATAAAGTTAGAGTATCTCTACTAGCAAAAATTTTAATATGAAATCATTTTTTATATTTTTGTATTTTAATCTTAATCTGAGTCAAAAGGGGCTGGTGTTATGGGAAAACCAACCGGATGCATTTTAAGACATTCAAACATCTCGATAAAAGAAGATTTAAAAATTAAGTTGAAAACAGGGGACAACATCGTGTCATATCTATTTTCAAATTTTTTTCAAGTGCATCTGAAGGCTTCAGAGGGTAAATGAGGTACCATTGGAAACTCGATGAGGTTTAGCATAAAAATATTCCAAAAATCTTAGAAAATTATTTTCCAGGCAAAATTAATTTTTAAAGTTAAGTTTATCTTGACAATGGCAGCATGTACAAGGAAATGATTGAATTTAGAAAATCGTTCCAAAAGGTAGTTTTGTGAACTTTTTAGGAAAAATATTTGAAAATTTTTTAAAAACCATTGATGGGCCAAAATGGCCTAAATAGAATTTGCACGCTAGTTCCAAGGGTTTCAGACAATAAAAGTTCAAAAAATCATAACTCCGTTGTCCGAAATGATTCGAGAGCAACTAAGACACCGTTAGAAAGGTAATTCAATGCTCTTTAAGGGAAAAATATTAGAAAAATCAAAGGAAATATTTTATGGATCGAAAATGATTTTTCAAATCAAACTACAGTGTTGCTAGAGTAAAAACATGGGGTTTATTCGATATTTCGAGTTTCTTGAGGGTCGAATTCGATTTATGGACATCTGAATATCTATAACACAGGGGAAAGAATGGCATAGGCATCACGAGTTTAGTTCCTACTCTCAGAGTAGTTTGGGACAATGAACAACCGTTGACCATGCCATGAATTTTTAAGACTCGAGATCAAGGCTTAGTATTTTTTTGACTAAAAGAAGGTTATGTGTGCTTGAAAAAACAACATCTTTAAACTAGTATTATTATAAATCCAGAGCTAAAATATTTGCTTTATGCCCAAGATTGGAAGACCAATTTTATGAAACCATTAAGTCCATGTTATTCTTTATCTATTGAAGGTAGCAAGAACTTAACTTTGGGATTTCTTTTAAAAATTAGATTTTTAACAAACAAGCATGCATTTTCATAGGAATGACATAAACAAAACATAACATGCACTAAGATGAATAGGGACTAAACATGCAAATGCATATAAGTGACATATTAACATGGAAATAGGTGACAAAAATGTGAGAAGATGACAAATAAGGTGTATGAACATATTTAACCAAAAGAATGCAGGCTGAAGTTGTCAAGAAAGAAATTTTATGTCATAAGACTCCTTAAAACACAAGAAAATACATACACATACATAAGACATGTTAAGGTGAACATTTAAGCATGTGTTAAGCATGACAAGATATTTGGCCTACCATGCAATATCAAGGCATCAAGAGAACATCAACACTCTAAGACTACCATAAACAAGGCAGCAATAATGCATAAGAACTTTAAAAGGGTTATGATAACATGGAGAGCTCACTGCAATGATGAAAATGCTAAAAAATCAGAGAATATGCAGAGTAAAGTGGAGAAAATATAGCAAAAGTTTCAAGCTTTAGCCTTTTCTATAAATAATAGTTTTGAACTTCACCCTCTTTTTGGGTTGAATAGCAAAATAGTGATAAAAATGAGATGCTTTTTAGTTAGATATGGATAAAGGTAACTTTTGAGAGGGACTATGGGTGAAATAAAGGTTTTTAGGAAGACTTTTTTTTATGGTTTTAAAGGGATCCAAAAATAACGAAGAGTTTTTTAGTTATTGGTAGAAGTGGGAATATTAAAAAGATAAAAGAATGATTAGAAGTGGAAGCTTTTCTACTTGAAATTTCCTTTTTTCTCCTTATTCTTTTCCTCCTTAGCTGAGTCCAAGGTTGGCTTATATAACCATGTGGCCGTGAAGATAAAAGATGAAAAAATAAAGGCATTTTGGGGTTTTGGTGTTTGTACCTCATGTAAAAGCCAGGTACAGTGCTCAGTTGCCATGCAAACCCATTGGCTTGCTGAGCAAAAATAGTGATCTAGACTATTTTATACAGTTGAGCATTGGGTAAGTTCAACCTCACCCTTTGAAAAATTGCCTAACGTCATGAAATATCCTTTGTCATTCGCTATTTAGACCTCAAAATTTTGTTCAAATCCAATCATAAGCCTTAAGAGAAAGCTTGGTATGAATTTTTATAATATTTGGTGTAAGAAATGAGTTTGAATCAGATTTTGAATCAATGGCGCAAGGGCTAAAAAATGGCTTGAACTAGGCAAATATGTCTTTATGTATCGATACAGAACATTGTGTACCGAAACACAAGCCAATTTTTACCCATAAGTATCAATACAATGAAACATGTATCAATACCAAGAGCAAAAGTTAGTTTCTAGTCTTAAAACTTAGAGGCCTGTATTGAAACTCTATGAACTTGTATCGATGCACAAGCGGGTGTATCGATATATTTTGTCAAAAATCATAACTTTAGCTATTCAAAGGTCTGTATTGATACAAGCACACTAGGTATTGATACCACATCTTAGCTATCGAAACCAAACCCTCTTGTATCGATACTATATATGAAAATTTAAGTTTTTGCACTATAAGGCCTCGTATCAATACTTGTGCACCAATATAACTTGCACGTACCTATGGCTCCCCAACCCACCTTAACTTGGTCATAAACAGCAAGAAATCGATCTATGTACTCATCCAAATGACTCTAATTACATCATGGAAAATGACCTTTGATGCTTTATTTTATATTTTTCTTTAATGTGACCCATAGGCATTTCAGACCTTCCCAAAAAAGTTTTTTGCCTGGCGCTTAATAGTGCCTGATGACATAGCACCCAGCAATTATTCTCTAGTTTTTATTTTAATTTTTAATTTTATCATCCTTCAATTAAGTCTTTGGGTGCCAAAAGTGGGCTAGACAAAATAAAGTGTCTACAACTACCCCTCTTTGGTCATTACTAAGTTTAGGAATAAGGCAAAGATAAATTGACACCATTTTGTTCGAGTGAGATGACAGTTTTGTGTGCCTACAGAAAGTAAAAAGTTATTTTAGTATCACATCGAGATAGGTTAAATATACTTGCAGAAAAAAAGATTTCAATGAGTGTTGTAGGGTTTGACCTCTCTATTATTTTTTTAGGTTTAACCCTAAATAGGTATCATCAACTTGTGTAGGCTTTGAGGGAGGTAAAGAAATACGTCCAACTCTTTATGGACTGAGGTAGATAGATGCCATTAGCTTGTGTGGGCTTTAAGGTAAATAAAGAAAGATGTCCAGCTCTTTGTAGACTAAGGTAGATAAGTGCTACTAGCTTATATGGGCTTTAAGGTAAATAAAGAAAGATCTCGAGCTCTTTATGGACTAAGGTAGCTTAGTGCCAACAGCTTGTGTGGACTTAGATAAGTGTCTTGCTCTTTAGGGAATGAGGTAAGTAGGTGCTAACAGCTTGTATGGGCTTTGATAAGCATCTTGCTATTTGAAGACTAGGGTAGGTAAGTGCCTCCAACTTGTGTGGGCTTCAATAAGGGTCTTGTTCTTTGAGGACGGAGGTAGGTAGATGCCACCAGCTTGTGTGGGCTTCGATAAGTGTCCTACTCTTTAAAGATTGAGGTAAGTAGGTGCCACCAGCTTGTGTGGGCTTTGAGGTAAATAAACAAAAATGTCTAGCTTTTTGTAAACTAAGGTAGATGAGTGCCAGTAAATTATGTGGGCTTAGATAAGCATCCTACTCTTTGAAGACTAAGGTAGGTAGGTGCCACCAGCTTGTATGGGCTTTGAGGTAAATAAAGAAAGGCATCCAACTCTTTGAAGACTAAGGTAGATTGGTGCAGCAGCCTGTACGAGCTTAGATAAGCATCTTGCTCTTTGACGATTGAGGTAGATAGGTGCCACCAGCTTGTGTAGGCCTTGATAAATGTCTTGCTCTTTAAGGACTGAGGTAGCTAGGTGCCATCAGCTTGTGTGGGCTTTAATAAATGTCCTACTCTTTGAAGATTGAGGTAGGTAGGTGCCACTAGCTCTTTGAGGACTAAGGTAGATAGGTGCCACCAGTTGGTGTGGGCTTTGATAATTGTCTTGCTTTTTGAGGACTGAGGTACGTAAGTGCCACCAGTTTGTGTGGGCTTTGATAAGCATCCTGCTCTTTGAGGACTAAGGTAGGTAAATGCCATCAACTTGTATGGACTTTGAGGTAAATAAAGAAAGACATCCAACTCTTTATGGACTAAGGTAGATGGGTGTCAGTAGCTTGCGTAGGCTTAGATAAGCATCATACTCTTTGAGGATTGAGGTAGGTAGGTGCCACCAACTTGTGTGGACTTTGAGTAGGTAAGCGTCCTACTCTTTAAGGACTGAGTGGGTAGGTGCCACTAGCATATGTGGGTTTCATGGTAAGTAAAGAAAGGCAACCTACTCTTTGAAGACTAGAAAAAAAATAAGTTTATATACCCTTATTGGGTGATTTTCAATGATCATGTAAGGTCAAAGGTACTTAAGGCCTTACGAGGTTTTTCGAAATCAAGAAATTATACCTTAGATTTTCTACAAATTTGACTATTGTATATGGGAGCTGATACCTGTAAGATGTTAAATGCTACATAATGCATGGGGATGCAAATGCCTATCCAAATGATGCAAGGGTAATGACTTTAAAAGCCTAATACAGTGGTCAGTTTTGGCCTTTTGTCCAGGGTTTGTCAATCTTGCTCTATATTTCCAAAGGCTTTGAAATTTAAGGAAGGTATGGAGTTCCATGATCACTTACTGGAAGGAGATTTTAAGCACATTTTTAGGATACGGGGTTCCAATGTAAGACCAATTATGGTCCCAAGAGTTTATTCTTAGTCTTAAAACATGAAACAAAGCTCTTGCAAAGTTTTATCTTTCCAAGTAATGCTAGGAAATCCTATTATCAGTTTTGTTTGTCTCTCAAGCATTACCAACTTAATGATAAACATAATGCGACATGGAATATAATATTATTAAAAGATTTTGCAAGAAATCTAGTAATTATATTTTCATTCAAAGAAAAAAGGTACAAGTTATGGCAAACTTTGAGATTCTAAAAATTTTTGAAATACAAAAGAGATAAAAAAAAGTCTTCCGGGTTAATTGGCTTTGATGCTAGTGACATGAATTCTTCACTGAGTGCTTTTGGAGATTTCTTTTGAGCAATTAATGCTTTTGGTGCAAGCTGACTCATAAGAAGATTCCTTAGATTACCTCGTGGTGGTATTGGGGCCTCAAAGCTAGGTAGTTTCCATTTTTTGAGTGTAGGTATGGATGAGGTTTGGTTTTGGTCAGCATTGAATGAATGGGTTAGGCTATGACTTAGTGTCTTGATCAGAGTTGTGAATAAGGGGTAAAAAGGTTTGGTCACTTAAGCCGCCCTCTTGGGTTTTTAACTTAAGATAGTTTTTTTCTTTTTTCTTCTCTTTTTGTTTGTTTTGTTTTGTTTTTGTTTTATTATTATTTATTATAGAATGGTAAGCGAAGGAATAATAGAATGCCCTTTTAGGTTTTCATCCTAAAGTTTTTCAGGCATAGTATTTTTTAATAGAATCAAAGTTCACGGGGTTGGGTAGGTCACTGCCATCCATCTCAGTTGAGATTAGGGCTCTTCTAGAGAATACATGTTTCAATACATATGGCCCTTCCCAATTTGGGTCTATTTTTTGCGAGTATCTTTATGGATTAGGAGAATTTGTTTGAGTACCAAGTCACCTTCTCAGAGCTGGCAAGGACAAACCTTTTTGTTCTAGGCTCTCATCATCCATTTTTTATACAACTACCTATGACAAATGGCATTAATTCTTTTCTCTTCAAGGAGATTGAGTTGCTTATATCGACTCTTAACCTATTCAACTTCTTTAAGTTGAGATTCCATTAAGACTTTAAGTGAAGGGATTTCAACCTCGATTGGCAAGATAGTCTCTATGCTGTAGATGAAAAAGAATGGGGTAGCACTCGTGGAAGTTTATACTATTGTGCAATAAGCATGTAAGGCAAAAGGGAACTGTTCATGCCAATCTTTGTATGACTCGGCCATCTTTTCGATTATCTTTTTGATATTCTTGTTGGCTGCTTCAACTGCCCCATTCATTTTCAGATGGTATGGGACAGAGTTTTGATGCTAAATCTTAAACTGAGAGTAGACTACTTGCATCATATTATTCTTCAAATTACATGCATTATCCATGATGATCTGTTTAGAAAGACCATATCTACAAATGATATCCCATTTTACAAATTTTCACATAATAATAGATCTGGTGACATTGGCATAAGAGGCTACCTCTACCCACTTGGCGAAATAATTAGTTACGACCAAAATAAAGTGATGTCCATTAAAAGACTTAAAAGGAATCGGTCCAATCATGTCCATGCCCCATATAGAAAAAGGTACGGAGCTATCATAACATGTAAAGGTATCGGTAGAATATAGATTTTGTCAACATAGATTTGGCATTTGTGACACTTTCAAGCATAGTTAATGCAATCCTTTTCTAGAGTTGACCATTAGTAGCCTGATAGCATGACCTGTCTTGTCATTCGATGTGTATTGGCGTGTGCACCATAAATTCCTTCATGAACATATTTAAGTATTGTTTTGGCTTTAGAGGCATCCACACATCGGAGTAACACCTAATCCCAGCCTTCCTTGTACAAAATCCCACCATCCAAAATAAAGTTCACAACTAATTGCCTGATGGTTCTTTTGTCAGTTTTGGTGGCATCTTTTAGGTACCATTGATCCTTGATGTACTAAAGGATGTCATGATACCATGACAAACCATTATTTTCTTCTTTAACATTCTAATAATTTGTGAGGGTTGTATAGATGCTCATTTGAATAGGACCGACGTTCGATTCTCGATTGACATTGGACATAGATGATAAAGTGGCCAAGGTGTTAGTAATTTGGTTCTTTTTTCGAGGTAAATGTTGAATGCTAATATCATTAAACTCTTCTTGAGCTCTGTTATTAGATTCTCGCAGTGGATTAGTTTAGCATCACATGTTTGCCATTCTCCCTTCAGTTGGTAAATGACGAGGGCTGAATCTCCAAACACTTGCAGTGTTCGAATGCCCCTTTCAATGGCTGCTTGGAGTCCCATTTTGCAAGCCTTATATTCAACTATTTTATTTGTGTAGTCAAAGTTCAATTTGGCTATGATAAGGAAATGGTTTCCTTCAGGCAAGATGAGAATTGCCCCAATTCCATGCCCTAGTGCATTTTAAGCTCCATCGAAGTACATTTTCCATGACTAGCTACAATTGGCAATGTTCTCTGCCTCAAATATGCACATCAAGTCTTTCATTAGAAAACTCAAAGTCTAAGGGCTAGTAATTATCTATGGCTCGACTTGCCAAAAAGTCTACTATTGCACTACCTTTGATGGCTTTCCAGTTCACATACATGATATCATACTTAGAAAGCATAACTTGCCATCTGGCTAACCAATTGGACAAGGTAGGAGCTTTGTTTAAATACATGATAGGATCAAGCTTAGTGATTAGCCATGTAGTGTGGTACAAAATGTATTGCGTTAACCTCCGAGTTGTCTAGGCTAAAGCACAATAGAGCTTCTCTATGAATGATAAATATTTTCATATTCTGTAAACTTCTTACTCAAGTAATAGATAGCATGTTCCTTCTTTCATGATTTATCATGTTATCCTAATACACATCCCATTGACTTGTCTAGAACTAATAAATACAAGATTAGCAGATGGCCAGGCACTGGTGGCACAAGTACTGGAGGGTTAGAAAGGTAATGTTTGACCTTATCAAAAGCTTCTTGGCATTTTTTATTCCATTTTCTAGGATTTTGTTTTTGAAGCAACCAAAAGATTGGATCACATTTGTCGATTAATTAAGATATGAATCAGGCTATGTAGTTCAGTCTTCCGAAGAAACTTCTCACTTGCTTTTGAGTTTAAGGTGGTAGCAAATTTTGAATGGCCTTAACCTTATCCAGATCAACTTTTACTCCTTTTTCGCTCATAATGAAACCCAATAGTTTGCCAGATGTGGCACCGAATATGCATTTGGAAGGATTTAGCTTAAGCTAGAATTTGTGAAGCTTCTTTAAGAGTTTTCACAAATTGGCCATATGTTTACCCTCTTTTAGCTACTTAGCGATCATATCATCCATATAGACCTCGATTTCCTTATGCATGAGATCATGGAACAATGATATCCTAGCCCTTTGGTAAGTTGCCTTAATGTTCCTTAGCCCAAAGGGCATCACTTTGTAGTAGAAAATGCCCCACATGGTTATAAATGTGGTTTTTTCCATGTCTTCAGCTGCCATTTTGATTTGGTTATAGCCTAAAAACCCATCTATGAAGGAAAATAGTGCGTTTTTGGTAGTATTGTCTACAAGGGTGTCTATTTGAGGTAAAAGGAAATTATCTTTTAGGCTAGCTCAATTTAGATCCCTATAATTTATACACATTCACACTTTACCATCCTTCTTAGGATCTGGATTATATTGGCTACCCATTCAGGATATTTGGCAACTTTGAGACTTTTTTTTAATCTTTAGAAGCATGTCAAGTTTCATCCTTCTTAACTTTTGTTGTATGGGCTTACACTCGGGTTTAAGAGGGAGTTTATGGACCACAATGTTGGTATTTAATGTAGGTATGTCTTGGTAGGACCAGGTGAACACATCTCAATATTCTTGGAGGAGACTTATTAATTCAACTTAAATTAATATGGAAGTTCCAATTTTGACTTCTTTCTTTTCTTCTTCTATTCCAAGATTTATGATTTCAGTGGGTTTTTTATGAGGTAATATTTGTTTTTTTCCTATTTAACTAGTTTCAAGAAGTCAAAAAGAATGGGGTTCTCTTTAGGATCTTTTTAAGATTTAACCTTATCGATATAGATAGGTGGCTTGAAATCGATTTCTGAAGTTTTGCTATGAACATTCATGTCACCTTTATTTGGGTACTTGAAAATATGGAAAAGGAACAATATAGATGTAAAAATATGTAAAGAAAGGTTTAAGGTTGACAAAAACTATGAACACAAAGAATGAAATGCATAATGCTTAGTCATTTCCCTTTATAACACTTAAAAAGAGATGCCTATGCAAAGGATCCTACAAAGCTTTTGGGCAAGAGCATGTAGGTTTAGTTCATAGCATTACTTTGAAATAGACTTGAACAGTATAGGAATCTCAGTCTTAGTCCAAACACTCGGGATAAATCCTAAAGGGCACAGACCAGTCTTTAGACTTGTGGTTGACATCGTTGGCTTATCATTTGCATTAATGGAGATAGCTTCAAATGCTCTGTTTAATATGAGCATAGCATTAGCGAAGCCAATATTTACATGTCCTTTGGGATGAAAACTTTCTTGAAGTGGAGGGAATATCATTAGCTCATTCTTCATGCTTGGCTTGACAAATAGGCCATCCTCTTCTTTTGCTTCTTTTGAGCTTGTTTTCTTTTCTGCTATATATTGGGCTTGAATCTTAGCCCTCTTTTGTCAATCTGGTTAACAACTTTTAATGCTTCAGTAATACCTTAGAGATGTTTTGCAAGTCCCTTTGTAGCCTAGGCACCTTTGCCAATGTCAACTTTAAACCTATGTGAGTACTCTCTGATAGGCAGGGCTAAACCATTGGCAACCTTTCCTTGATATAAGTAGCATTAATAAACTCAAAGGATTGGAAAGAAAATTTTAGGATATCTTTGTCAGGTTCAACATATGGGGCATCAGTTGAGGTAGCAGCAATGATATCTTTTTCTCCTCTGATACTAATGATAAATTTTAACTTTTGGTGCAAAGACGATGGTACTGCCTCGGCAGAATGAATCCAAGGCCTTCCTAACAAGCAATTATATGATAAAGCAATGTCCATCTCATGGAAGTAAACTTCATAAGTACATGGGCTAATTTGGAATGGAATGGTGATGTTCCCTACAACGTTCTGGTAAGTTTCATCGAATGCCCACAAAATCGTATGACTATTCTAGATATGAGATATGTTGACGGGGAGCTTGTGTAAGCATGATATAGGCATTACATTTAAAGTTGACCCATTATCGATGAACACCTTGGGCAACATGATGCCTTTACAATACATGGTGAAATTGAGGGCTTTGTAGTTTCCTTTGCCCCCGTGTGGGATTTTATCATCGTTAAAAGATATGTAATTACCGAAAATGATGTTGCTCACTAAGCGATCCAATTGACCTATAAAAATGTCGAGAAGGACATAGGCCTCATTCAAAACTTTGAGAAGGGCATTCATGTGAGCTTAAAAATTCAACGATAGTGACAACACAGATATCTTGACGACTTACTTGTTCAACTGATCGATGATGCTGTATTCGCTATGTTTGATGAACTTGAGGAATTATCCAGCTTTTTTCTTATTCACTAGTTCCTTGAAGACTATTAAATCTGAGTTTTTGATTACAGATTTCAATGCTTGAGGAATATGACTAGTATTCTCTCACTGAGTTTCACTTTTTGATGCTGCTGAGGCATAACATTTAGGTGACTTACTCCTAAAAGATCCACGCTTGCTGCTTGTTGACTAGATTCCCTAATTATTAAGTTTTTGCTTTCACAGTTCTAAGGAATCGCCTTATTGTCCTTATAAGGGAAAGAAAATGAAAATTGATCCTTGGCATGGGCTGAACAAGGGCAGCTTTGAGTCTTAGTCGATTGCCATACAAGATCAATGGCCTTTTAACCTATATAGAGGATTACCCTCTTCTTTTTCTATAGTGTTTAAGAGACATTATTGCATTTGCAGACTCGATATGCGAGGTTTGCTTTTTATAATAGAATTTGATGCTACCTTCATTTATTATTCTTTGAACCATAGCATGAAACTCTTTGCATAGTTAAAGAGTATGGCCATAAATAGTATAAATATCACAGAAGTCATCCATTATTTCCCCTATTTTCTCAGTTGCATTAAATAGTTTAGCTTGCACCAGGATTTGCCAAACCAAATTCATTAGCATTCTAACTTCTTCTATGTTTTTTACATTCTCATAATTTTCTTCAATGGCTATTCTTTTTAGGTCTAGCTCAGCAAAAGTTTGAAATGAATTGGCTTTAGTGCCAGATTTTGGTTGTTGACCAGCTTTCATTTTTCTTTTCCTTTTTATCTTTGCAAATATTTTTCTATCTGATTCATTTTTCATGGCCTTATCAATTATCCCACAGAGTACAACTCATTCGTAAAGCTTTTTGGGAAGCTTTTCATTACCTTTTCCTAGTAAAAGGATTGCAACGTGCCAATGAATCTAACAATCATCTCTTTTTTCATCAATAAAGGATGAACTTAGGCAACCTCTTCCATCCATCTCAAAGTATATTACCTAAAACTATTATTAGCTTTCTTTTTCATGCCCATAAGAGACAAATAACTTGAGATCTTGTCATCAGTAGTCCTTTTCATCTATGGCATTAATAGATCGATCAATGTGTTCATCCCTTTCCTCAAAGAGCTCAATCTCAGATCTATCCATCATTTCTTCGACCATTTACAAGAATGATTAGCAATGTTGCAAATCATGCCCTTGATCTCAGTGGTAGCATGATGTTTCAGTGGCATTCCTTCTCTGATTTTTATCATATATTACTATTCTAGCTTTCACAAAAGTTTGCTCATCAGGGTTTTGACTTCTTCAATGCTTCTTTTAACCCAATAACCTTTTCCATCAATTATCACATTTACTCTTGGTTCAACATGATTAGGGAGTAGATTGGCTCCAACAGTTGGTCCAAGCCCTTGTTCAACATTGATCACTTATTTTTCCAATAAACCATGCACTTTTCTTTTAAATGAAGTGCAATTTTCAATGGAATGGCCTTGAGCTCTAGCATGGTATTCACAATAAGCATTCTCATTATATCATCTAGGGTATAATGGTGACTTAGGTTTGTGGATATTGGGGCCACTAGTTTACTTGCCAATAAGCAAGAGTAAATCTCTTTATAGAAGAAGGGGAGTGGTTTAAAGTGTTTTTTTTCTTGGGGTGCTTATTGATTGTTTGGTGCTCTCACGTTATTCATGTTGCGAGGTTGTGCACTCTGGGTCATGTTTTATGGCTTTTGCTACTAGCCTTTCATAGTAAGGAGCTCACAAGGTGCCAACAAACATGACCGTCCTTTTTTTTTTAGTTAGAGGGGGATAAACTTTAGTTGGCCCCTCTCTCAATCTTTGAGCATACTGCCTAAAACTTTCAAAAGATTTCTTCTCCATATTCATGAGGGAAAGATGATCTGGAGCCTACTCAGACACATGCTTATACTGTTCAAGGAATATGTGTGCCAATTCTGTCCATGTTTGAATTCTTACAAGATCAAGCCCTATATACAATCGTAGAGCTACCCTAGTTAGAATATCATGGAAACAATGGATCAATAGTTTCTCGTTCTCTTCATACCTTGCCATTTTTCGATAGTACATGAAAAGATGGGTAATGGGGTCAGTAGTCCCATGATATTTTTCAAAATTAGGCACTTTAAACTTAGGTGGGACAATGAAACTTGAAACCAACCTTAATGATTTTGCGTCTACAATTTCAAATTTGTTACTTCTTTCGATAGCTCGAAGAGGCTTCTCTAGTGACCAATACTTATCTGAGTCCTCATCATTTTATACGGGCCTTTTTGCTTTCTTTTGCTCCATTTGTTTATCGAGGTCCGGGACTATAGGCTTTGCCAATGAAAAGCCTGCACCTTGAAATCCTTGAATCAAATAGGATGTTGTTGTAGGATTGATATAAATGAATGGCTAGGTTAGTGGGATGTTTGCCATTGGAGGATGCTACACATACAATGCCGCTTCCTGGGCATTGGTGACTTTAGTACCACTATTCAATTTTCTTTCAGGATTAGTCAACTTTATTCCCACTTCGACTGTGCTTGTTGCCATTTTTTCTTTAATACGTTAGATCGTAGCTTGTTTAATTTAGTAATCTGAGCTTGAAGTTCCTCATTCTTAAGGAGTGATTGCTCTTGAAACTCTTTATACATGAGTTCGAGTCTTTCAATGTGGGCCTAGTGATTGTTTTCATCGCTTTTCGATGATTACAAGTGTTATACTGATGGCAAACTTTAAGTTTCATGTTTTAAAGCACCTTCACTTTAAATTATTACCAAATTAGGCCTTTATGATATGTTCATGCATATTTTTGATGTAATGGGAGTGAATATGTGATTATGAAGATAAATGAATGAATAAAATTATGAAAAAATTAGGTAGTCAAGCAAATGCAAAAAGGACAACTAGATTAAAGGGCAGCTCCACTAATAGCATCTTCCATTAAAGCAACAAAATCTCTTAATTATATATGATTACATTCAAAAATACCTGACATGATTATATTGCCAAATTACATGGTCTAAGAAATATAACAAGTTTTGCTCATGGGATTTAATATGGCAAGATATCATGTGCCAAAGATCGGGCTTTAACTGAGCTACTTGAATTTACTCTGTGAGATGGTGATGGTAGTCCTGATAGTTAAGGCATGCATGATCAACCACTTGAAGCCATTCTTGTGCTTGCTATTGGAAGGCTCTCACCAGTGCATTGACTTGATCTTGGTGAGCTTAAAGAGAATGCTCTATATGTTGAATTTTGAGTGTCAAAGCTCTATTTTCAACCTAGTTTACTCTCAAATCCCAAACTCAAGCTTCTAATCGTTCATTCTTCCTTTGGTAAATTGATGCAAGAGCACGGGTTCTAACAAGATTTTCCTTATTGACCCTAGCTGCTTCTCTTTATTGATTTAGTTCCTTTTCGAGAGTAGTAATTTTTGTTCTCTATTTGACCAATGACTTTCCAAGTCTTCGGGACTTGCTTACTTTGTTAAGAGCCACATAGTCTTTCTTCAAGCTCTCGAGATCCTCTTTGAGATGGTTTTCTCCTTGACAGCCATATTCACCTTGCCATCCCAGAGGTAGAGGTCCATTTTCAATTGACTATTTTCCTCTTTTAATTGAGTAATCTCCTTAGCAAAGGTTGGCTTTTCTTGTTTGAACTCTTGCTTAAACAACTTAATCTCAGAGGGAAATTCGTCAACCATTATTTATGATGTTCCAATACCAGACAGGGGCACCACATCATTAATGCGATGGATCCTCCATTTATCGTATCCTCAATTCATACTACTCCCTTTTCTAATATCTCTCCATGCAGTAAGTTTATTTCCATGCATGAAAGATTAGCTGGACTTTTGACTTGTAAGGAGGCTCACCATAGTTAAAATCCTATAACTCTATGTATTGGATGAAAAAGATGAATTGATGACACTAGAATTGTCAAAAGGCTAGAAGGGGTGCATAATTAGACTTCGTTATAATCCTATGAGTAGCATGCAACTATAATCTCCACATCGGTATATGAATGTTTATGGGGAAAACCAAAAGGCCTTCCATGTTACCTTATCCCCCTCAAGGTTTTGGAATTTTTGGACCCATTACTCTTCAGATTTGTCTTGAGGCCATTCTTTCTCAAGTACCTTGTAGATAGGCTAAAGTTGGGTAAGAAGCAGTATGACATTCTACTTTTTTCAGGGCCAAAGTGACTGATAAGCCAAATGTGAAGGAGCGATGCACATCCGATAAAGTGGCCTATACCCATTTTCTTACAAAAATTAAGAGCTTGAATAGTTTTGATGATGATGGCCAATGCAAGATTGATGTTACAGCACAAACTAGAAAATACATCTGTTATCGTAGCTTTAACATAGCCTAATGTCTTAGGGAATATAACTAGACCATATATCGCCGAAGCATAGATATCTGGGATTTTTTGGATGTCAATGGTACTCGCCATTGCTTCTTTCAAACTAGCCCATTTGATGCATTCATTGTTCCCCTTTGTTTTGATATGACTCTCAACCAAAACTCTATTGCACCGAGGATTTGAGCAAATCTTTTCTAGAGTTGGAGGGTTTTATCCTTTGCAATATATTCTATCAACCTTTGCTCTCTCAATGTTGAGTAATGCAATGTATTCATCAACCATGGAGGCCAAAGCTTCATGATTGAAAGTGAAACACGATATGCTGGATTTTAAAACTAAAAGGCTGCTTGCAACAAACTGACATCTAAACAAACTTGGAGCAAAAGAGTAATATATTCACATCTCTTAGTGAATAATTTCCTTTTAGTATTGTTCCAATTGGTCCATATAATCCCTAGATCCTACCAATCATTTTGACGGTATCTATCTTGATCCTTTCATGCACCATTGAGACATACCCTAGTTTAAAGACATCTCCATCTTCACGTTGTTGATGTTCTGACCATGCTCGAACTTCTTCAAAGGCCTTTATCTTTAAAATGGATTGGTGCTCCATGATAGACACCCCTTGATGAACACTGAACCATTAACCAATTATCCCATGGTGATGGCGATTATGATGAAATGATGCATGGTTAAAAAGAAACGCAAAAAGGGAACAAATTAGTAACTAATATGAAATAATAGGCAAAAGATAAAGAAAATAAGGAATAGCAACAGAAACATATCACAAAATTTACCCCAAGAATAGGCGGTATGATGCCTAGGGATAGACATGATGATCATAAATGTTAAGGTATTAAACAAGCAGCAGACTAGGATGTTCGCATTAATATTGCCTTTTCACGAAGTAACATGATATCTTGCAAGGACTACGACTAACCATTTAAACAGTGACGTTCATTCACCACCATCTATGTTAAGTACATGCTAGGCCATTGTTCGAGCAGCATGATGGCTTATTTCGGTTAGATATAACCATTTTAAAATGGCATTGTAAGTAATGGCATTCCTTTGTCCTTACCCACTTACTAACGAGGATTTGCCATTGAACGTAATGTTATATCCTAAGGGAATGATCATGAAAATAAAAATGACAAACGCGGGTGACAATATTCACCCATCATTGCCCGTGTAACCAAGGTATATAGGATAAAGGTAAGAAATGTTTCCCCAAGTGATTTGACTCTTTAATTTATTCTACCAGCATCTGATATGGTTTGACATGGTTTAGCTTGTAAGGTTCACTATATGGGTTTAAGTTGACACCTATTTTGGTATATGAATCACTCCTCCTTCCAATAAGGATAGCCAAGGCACCCTGATCCTAGGCCCATCACCGGTTTAGTGGAACGGGTTTGGTCCAGTGGATGTATTTCTTATGCAAATGAGGAGGGTACTCATGAGAGACATAGGTAATTTACATCCCAGAAGGTCTTGCCATGCCTATGCGAAGGGTTACTTGTAAAGGTAGATGGCTCACTTCCTCCTAATAATTAGGATACTAACCATACCAGGGTGTTTGATGGGAATCTAGTGCAAATACAAGTGCATGGTGTGGGCCAGGGAAACAATCAAACCTTTTGTTTTTACTCTTATATTGCCATATTTATTTAGATCAACATTTAATTGGGCATAAATAATCCCTAACAATCACAGGACAAAAACATAAATAATAGATATTAGTAGGCAAAAATAAAAGAAAGCTATATCTAAATAACTGTGGGGACCGAAAAACCAAGAAACTGAGTGAGCAATAGCTAATTATAGGCCTAACTCTCTAATTGGTCCCCAATGGAGTTGCCAAGCATCGCCATGTGCCCGCCTTTAAAACCTCAGATGATTTGAAGGGCATAGCGTGCTCGACTTAAAAATAAATGATGGTTGGTTATGGTTGAGCCTTTGAGTTATCCCATGATCGGGATTTGGATTAGGCATAATAATGGGAAGGAAAGGGAAGAGATCATTAGGCGAATCGCTCATCCAACTAGTCTCAGATGGCCACCATGAACTAGCCATAAACTTACAGTCGCTACCATTTGTTTTGGGCTAGGCAGAATTGGATGCCTATTAAAAATAATATTATAAGTTACAAAACTCAAAATATTGATTTCAAGGTCTACAAAGCTTAGAGATTCATTGTTTGGGTTCAGGAGTTGGTTACACGCAGGGAAGGATTAGCATGCCCATGTTGCCCAAAATCGGTACCTATAAATTATATGTCTCACTTTGGTTTCGGTTAAATCAGTTCCATTTAATATTTATTAAGATATAATCCTCTTAAATGCATGAAGTTGTGGTGGAAATACAAATCCAGGCTTTTAATGAAAATTAGATCACCTATGCACCTCGAAGATGTGAAGAACATAGGGCTTTTTGTGGAAACATTTAGGGTCCCCAAATTTAGGAATCTTTAATTAAAAATGAGGTTGGAGTATCCCCTTAGAGTAGTAGGGTTGGCTTATCCCCAAAGATAGAGTTAGGAAAATATTTACGAATAAAGAGAAAATTTAGATTTTTAATTAAACATGAGGCTAGAATGTCCCTTTGGAGCAATAGAGTTAAAGTATCTCCACTAGCCAAAATTTTAATATAAAATCCTTTTTTATATTTCATATTTTAACCTTGATCCGAGTCAAAAGGGGCTTGAATTGTGGAGGAACCAATTGGATGCATTTTGAGACATTCGAACTTCTCGATAAAAGGAGATTCAAAAATTAAGTTGAAAACAGGGGACAACATCGTGTTATCTCCATTCTTGAATTTTTTCGGGTGCATCTGAAGGCTTTAGAGGGTAAATAAGGTACCATTGGAAAGTTAACTCGATAATGTTTAATATAAAAATATTCCAAAAATCCTAGAAAATTGCTTTTTAGGCTGAATTAATTTTTTAATTTAAGTTTGTCTTGACACCGGTAGCATGTATAAGGAAAAGGGCATGATGGACTTTGAAAAATCATTCCAAGCTTATCCGAAATCGTTAGATCATGAACAATACCTTTTCAAAAAGAGAATTTTGTGAACTTTTTAAAAAAATATTTGAAAATTTCATTAAATAAATTAATGGGCCAAAATGGCCCAAACAAAATGTTGCATGCTGGTTTTAGGGTTCCAAATAGCAAAGGTTTGAAAAATGATAACTTCCTCATCCAGGATGATTCGAGAGTAAATAAGACACTGTTAGAATGGTAATTCAATGCCCTTTATGGGAAAAAATTAGAAAAATCAAAGGCAATATTTTGTTGTTTTAAAATGATTTTTCAAATTTGGACATAGTGTTGCTAAAGCAAAAAATAGGGAGATTATTCGATATTCTAGGTTTCTTAAGGGTCGAATTGAATTTATGGACATCTAAACATCTATAACACAGGGGAAAGAATGACACGAGCATCAAGAGTTCATTCCATAATCTTGGAGTAGTTTTAGACGATGAAACAACCCATTGACCATGCCAAGAAGGTGTTAGACTCGAGATCAAGGCTTAGTATTTTTTTGACTAAAAGGAGGTTATGTTTACTTGAAAAAAATAGCATCTTCAAACTTGTATTATCATGAATCCAAAGCTAAAATGTTTGCTTTGTCCCCAAGATTGGAAGGCCATTTTTATAAAAGCATTAAGTCCATGCTATTCTTCATCTATTAAAGGTAGCATGAACTTAACTTGGGGATTTCTTTTAAAAATCAGATTTTTAACAAACAAGCATGCATCTTGATAGGAATGACATAAACAAAACATAACATGCACTAAGATGAATAAAGACTAAACATGCAAATGCCCACAAGTGACATATTAATGGGAATAAGTGAAAAAAAATGAGAAGATGACAAATAAGGTGTATAAACATATTGAACTAAAAGAATGTAGGTTGAAGTTGTCAAGACAACATTTTTCTATCATAAGACTCTTTAAAAGAAAAGAAAATGCAGGAACATACATAAGACATGTTAAGGTGAACATTTAAGCATATGTTAAGCATGACAAGATATTTGGCCTACCATTCAATATCAAGGCATCAAAAAAACATCAACACTCTAAGACTACCACGAACAAGGCAGCAATAATCCATGAGAACCTTAAAAAGGTCATGGTAACATGGAGAGGTCACTAAGATGATAAAAATGCCAAAAATTTAGAGAATATGCAGAGTAAAATGGAGAAAATATGCCAAAAGTTTTAAGCTTTAACCTTTTCTCTGAGCAGTGATTTTGAACTTCACCTTTTTTGGGTTAAACAGCAAAATAGTGATGAAAATGAGAGGCTTTTTAGTTAGGTATGGATAAAGGGGAGTTTTAAGAGGGACTATGGATGAAATAAAGGTTTTTGGAAAGACTTTTAGTGATGGCTTTGAAGTGATCCGAAAATGGAGAAGAGTTTGTTAGTTATTGGTAGGAGTGGGAATATTAAAGGAATGATTAGAAGTAGAAGCCTTTTGCTGGGAATCTCTGTTTTTTTTTTGTTCTCTTTCTCCTCGGCTGAGTCCAAGGTTAGCTTATATAGCCATATGGCCATGAAGATAAAAGATGAAAAAGCAAAGGCATTTTAGGGTTTTGATGCATGTATCTTATGCAGAGGTCAGGTATAGTGCTCAACAGCTAAGCAAACCTATTTGTTTGCTCAGCAAACATAGTCGATCTAAACTATTTTATATAGTTAAGCATTGGGTAAGTTCAACCTTACCCTTTGACAAATTGCTTAATGTCATGAAATGTCCTAATGTCATGAAATGTCCTTTGTCCTTAGCTATTTGGACTTCAAAATTTTGTTTAAATCCAATCATAGGCCCAAAGACGAAGCCTAGTATGAATTTTGATGATTTTTGGTGCAAGAAACATGTTTGAATTAGATTTTGAATCAATGGTGTAGGGGCTGAAAAATGGCTCAAACTAGGCAAATATGTCTTTTTGTATCGATACACAAGGTAATTTTTACCCATGAGTATCAATACAATGAAGCATGTATTGAAACCAAGAGCAAAAGTTAGTTTCCAGTCTTAAAACTTAGAGGCTTGTATCGGCACTCCATGAACGTTTATCGATACACAAGCTTGTGTATCGATATATTTTGCCAAAAATCATAATTTTAGCCACTACTAAGGTCTGTATCGATACCACATCTTAGGTATCGATAACAAACCCTCTTGTATCGATACTACATGTGAAAATTTAAGTTTTTGGTGCCATAAGGCCTCATATCAATACTTGTGCATCAATATAACTTGCATATACCTGTGGCTCATGATCTACCTTAACTTGGTCATAAACAGCGGTAAATTGATTGTGCACACATCTAAATAACTCCGATAACATCGTGGAAAATGGCTTTTTATGCCTTATTTTACATTTTTCTTTAATGTGACCCATAGGCATTTTAGACCTTCCCAAAAAAATTTTTTGCTGGCAACATGTAACCTAGTAGTGCCGACGACATGATACCCGGCAGTCATCCCTTAGTTTTTATTTTAATTTTTGATTTTATCATTCTTTAATTTAGTCTTAGGGTACCAAAAATGGGCTAGACAAAATGAGGTTTCCACATGAACCTATAATTTTTACAAAAAATTCATGTATTAAAAGGGCTTATTTCAACATAATGATAAAATGAAATTAGTTAAACTAAAATCGAAGCAAGATATGTTTAGTAGGTACTAATTTCGTGCATCATAGGCACGCTAATCTTTCTCCATGCATCACTAACTCCTAAACCTAATCGTTGAATCTCTTGACCTTGTAGACCTCAAAATTGATATCTCAAGTTTGTGACTCCAGACATTATTTTCAATATGCATTCGATCATACTTGAGGCATGATTGATGTCCACTATTTTGAGGTATTTAGATGCCTTAGAATTGATCTTGAAAGTCATTTTTATATGTCCATAGTTATAGTATTCCTTATAAAGGGTCCCTATTGGCTCACATTGAAGCTTGCAATTAGAATTAAATAAATTTAATTTTTTTAATCTTGTTTTCAAAATTATGATTTGTTTAGTTTAGTCTAGGTGTACTATTTTTGTGATTTCTTTTAAATAGAGTCAATTTGATAAAAAAAAATTACAAATGGAGTCAATTAGTGAGTATTGTAGGAGTCAAATGATTTTGTGAAATTTTTCCTTTTATAAATGATTTTTACTCTAAATCGGTAGATTCAAGCCAGTCTCATAAGAGTTTTGGGATACATTTTTGTTAGCAATATTTGTTTAATTTTGATGAATAAGAGGGGGATTATGATTGAACATATATGATTGAAATTGAGGAAAAATAAATTCAGATACAAATGATTAGTTGGTATCTATCGTAACATACCCCAGGGTGGATCCTTGCGGATCTATGGGTGCAAACGACTTAAAATATTTTTCTAACTTAGGAATTTTTTCTTGACCGAGACTTTTCCTTCGCAACGTGATGAGAATAAGAAAGTGCAGATTCTCGACTTATAACACAGTGAAGGGGACCATAAGATGAATCGCTCATCTTGTTAGTCTCGGATGACCATCATGAAATGGCCAATGCTTGGAGTCGCGATCGATCATTTCAAGCTAGGCATGACCAGACACCTATTGAAACCTTTATTTTAAGTTACAAAACTCAAAACATCGATCCCGTGGTCTACATAGTACAAAGATTAGTCATTTGGGTTTAGGAGTTGGTTATGCATGATGAGGTACGAACCTCTTCGTGATGCCCGAATCGGTACCTTACTAGCTATATCTTATCTCGATTTTGATTCTTTCAATCTAACCTTGTCACTATTTCAATATAACTTTTAATGCATGAATCTTATACAAAAATAATTTCAGGTTTTGATGAAAAAGATTTAATCTCATATACGCCCTGGAGAGATAGGGAATATAGAGATTTTCAATAAAAATGACCTCTGGATTTTACTTTGAAAATGGAATATTCTACTTTAGGCACTGGAGAGATGCCCACGTGGGATATTACCCTTAGTTTTATTTGAAATGATTGGGAAAATATGAATGCAAATAATCATCACAAAGAAATCATGTTAGTAAGGCAATAAATGAAGTAACGTAACATGGATCATTCAATGCAATGATAAAGAAAAGGGATGGACTATTGGAATTGATCTCACAATTGGCATCGATTATCTGGAAAAAACCAAATCGATAATTTTTTAGATGCATCTGGGTTTCTTGATTAAATGAGGTTTGTTTGACACATTCATGGAAATTCGAGAAGGAAAAAATTTTAATTGTAGTTGAAAGACAGGGTTAGAGTATCCCCATGGATGACAAATAATTTTGACAAAGGAAAATTTTTAAATCTTGACAATTTTGAAAAGCAGGGTTGGAGTACCCCCTTGGAAGGTCGAGGTTGGAGTATCCCCATGGATAACAAATCATTCTGATAAGGGAAGATTTTTTAATCTCGACAATTTTGAAAAGTGGCGTTGAAGTATCCTCTCAGAAAGTCAAGGTTAGAGTATCCCTAAAAGTGACATCTGACACTCTTTAGAGAAGTTGAGTTGGAAAACTTAAGTTGACAAAACTTTGTGATTTAGGTAATGTGTGAGCGTTTCGACAACTTTTGGTAAAAGAAATTATTGTGAATGAGGATGGCAAAGTTTTAAAATATGTTTGTGCCTTGATATGAGCCTCTAGGAGGTCAAAGCATGTTCTCAAGTCTGATCGGGGTGATACGGGGATATTCGAATGTCTCGAGACAAAATTCAGGGAAGTAACTTAATTTTGACCATGATCGAGAATAGGGGACAACATCGCGTGATCCCATTTTTTGAATTTATTCTAAATTGGTTTGAAGGCTTTAGAGGGTGGACAAGATATCGTTAGAAAGATAACTCGATGATGGTCAATCTAAAATTATTGCCAATATCCCAAAAAGTCACTTTCCAGGGGAATAAATTTTCAAGTTTGGATTTTTGTTGCTGGTTGAGCAAACGAGGGACAAGGTGTGCCAAAATTTGACAAATCATTCCAGATTCATTTGGTATCGAGGAATTGCAAATAATACCTTTCCAGAAAGGGAATTTCATGAATGCTTTAGGAAAAATGCTGGATGGATTTGGAAAAACTATTTAGTGGGCCTAAAGGGCCCAACTAGAATGCATTTTGTTCATTTTAGGGATTCTAGATAGTCTAGGTTTGAAAAATCATAACTCTTTCATCCGGACTGATCTAGGGATGAACAAGACTCATTTCAAAGATATTTTGACACACTTTCAAAGAAAAATATATAAAATTCAAAAAAAATCATTTAGGATTTTAAAGTGATTTTTTAATTTGTAATAGTACTGCTGCCAGTAGGGGATAAAGTAAAGCAGAGGATATTTCTTATTTTTTTTACGTTTACGAGTCTGAACTTAAGTCATTGACATTCAAACATCCATGACTGAAGGGAAAGAGTGGCATGAGCATCACGAACTCATTTGCATAGCCCCGGAGTAGTTGGGGACGGTGAAACAGCAGTTGATCATACCACTTACGATTTAGTCTCAAAAACGAGGCACAAACATTAAGAGAACAAGTGAAAGGCCATTTTCATCAGAAAATCAAAAGTTTTGAGCTCATTTAATCAAGATTCCAGATTTTGAAAAGTTAATTTTCCCCAAGATTTTTTTACAACTTTAAGGAAAAATGTTAAGTTCATGCTAATCCTCATTGGTTGAGGTTAACATGCTTGGCTTAGGAAGGTTTTGAAAATCAGTTTTTGACAACCATCAAACATGCATTTTGACAAGGGGAAGACAATAAACATACAAGGGGATGGCACATAACATGAATGGGATGCTAACTTTGCCAATGGTCTACACAAAGAAAGTGTTATGCATTTTGACACAAAAATGTTATGGATGCTGAAAATGACAATGATTCATGCAAGCTAATGTATAAATGTGCGTGAAATGTTTTAGGCTAATGATTCATACATGGATTAAGGATAACAAAATCCATGGATATGGCATAAAATGCATAAGCAAGAGCTATCAAAATAATGAGGATAAAATGAGGCATTTTACACATCAAAGGGGCATTAAGGCGTCTAAATCCTAAACTACCACAACCAAAGGCCACAATAATGCATGAGAATCCTAACAAGGTAATGGAAACTTGGAGAGCTTACTAAAATGATGAAGATGCTCAAAAATAGAAAATAAAAGCAATAAAGTAGAAAGTTATACCAATAAGACTTCAATTTTACCCAAATAGTTGCAGCAGCAGAGATGGCTTGAATTTTCCTCTTTTCCTTGTTGTTAATAAGCAAGAAAAAGAGAGAAACAATGAGGTTTTGGTTCTGTTATGGATGAGGGTGATTTTTAAAACGTGTAATGGTTGGGAATGAGTGTTTTAGGGCTATTTTTGGGTGGTGAGTGAATAGTTATGGGATTTGGTTTTGTTGATGTGTGAATGTGTTTTGGAAGCTGAAAATGAGCTAAAATCTAAAGTCCCTCAGCTGAGATATAAGTAGTATATTTATACTAGCATTTTGGAGACACATTAGAGGTGTTTTTGGTCATTTCTCAAGGGGACAAAGTGATGTAAGCTTGGTAGCTATAGAGTGGCTGTAGGGAGCAACTTGCTGCCAATGTGATGACATAAGGTGGTTGGTTTAAATGCTGAAATGATTTTTTAGCAAATAAAGTGGCTGATGGTGATCTTGGTCAATCAAACTAAGGAAGAGTAGGGTGATCATGTGACATTAACCTTTTTAATCTAATTTAGACTTCAAAAAAAATGTTTTGATTTATTCAAATGTCCAAATTTGTAATCTGATATGGATTTTGATCTTTTCTGATACAAAGAAACGAGTTAAAATCGAGTTTTTGATCAATGGTGGTTAAGTCAAAAATGCTCAAATCGTGGAAAATGGCCTGTATGTATCGATACATTGCAGAATGTATCGATATATTTAGTCGAAAAACCTTGAGTTTATCGATACAACGATCATTGTATCAATACTATGAACTATTGTATCAATACATGTTAATATGTATTGATAAATTTCTTTATAGAATGCACGTTTTTTTCTTAGCATGGCCTACTATCGATACATGAGCTCCTGTATTAATATATTTACATATTGCATTGATACAAATAAAGACATTTCAAATTTTTGGATCGTTAAAGCATTGTATCGATACATGAGAACCATGTATCGATTCATTCAAGCAAAATTGTGAATTTTCTCATATCTTTTGTCTCCGAACACCTTGAACTATGTCCTTTGATGCCATATCTTTGCATTTATCTTTGATATGATCCATAAGCCTCCTTGACTTTCTCAAAATACTTTTTCATCGGGCAACGTTCATTAGCCCCTCTCACATCCGTGCCTCAGATTGCTAAAAATTAGCCCAGACAAAATAAGTTGTTTACAGTACCAAGTATTGGCATCATAAGAGGGATTGAGTCCTTACTAATGATGTAACCGTCTTTCGAGCCCAATTTATAAATCATTGATATAAGTAGGCTGTAAAATCATTCCTTTAAACTTTCATAACTCTTGAGTGAATGGTTTTAATAGGTGATCGATCACACCAAGCCAAAATAGATCAGTGGTGACTCCTTAACTCAGTCACTCTCGTATTTTGGTATGGGAGCTTTAGATAAGTGATTCGTTCTAACTGACTGAGGCTGTATGATGATTCAAAGTATTGTCTACTCTGACATAATAAGGTTTATATCTCGGTATATTACAACAAACATATATACTAAAATGAGTATGAGCAAGGTGCAATGTCTATCTTACTTCAATCCAAGTTAGCTTTTACAACTTATGGTTAACGATCAACAATCTATGAGGAACAATTCCTCATAACTTGACATGCTCTACTCAAAGACTTTAATCTAATTAACCATAGTTAAAATCATTCAAGATATGTCTTTGATATCAGTAGGAGTGATGAATCGTCTCTAAATCACTCATCTATCTTCGTATGCTTCATGCCATACCCAAAATATCCTACCTTAGGCATCCATCCTTGTTGACCCATTTTAGATAAATCAAAGAATGACACGCCATACACAATGTGACCTAGTATCACAAGTCTAAGGACTATTATACATGACTTGTACATGAAAACACATTCCATAGAAACTTGAGTGACTAGTATAAAATGGAGTTCTCATAAAGATTAGGTTTAATGAACTTTTTTCCACAAAACAATCCCTTCTATCTCATCCAAGTATCTCACATACTTTAACTTATGAGATTCATTGCTTACTTCCTAAGTAAGAAGGCATAACATGAGTTAGTCTTTGAGCATTGCTAATGCCCTATCTTGACAATATAATGACCAAGAATGTTTTTAGGAGCTAAGCTTTAATGTACAAGAATCTCATAATTACAATACTTTGCAATTCCTTTACAAGGACTTTAAAGTTCCATGGGCTTCATCTAGTTAATGGTTTCATGACAGTCAATCATGCAATTAACAAGAAGCAAAACCTTATGTAACTAAACTAATAACGAGTATACTTTGTATCCCATGTCCCAATCTGATTGGTTTAAGGGCATACATTAACATTAATGTGATGAGCTGAAGTACTAATAAACACATTATCACTATTTTATTAATAATATCCCTCCTAGAATGCAATAGAGATGATTAAGTCATATTTTCAAAAATGATGGAAGAGTTGTTAAGTATTCATTCTTCAAAAAATGAATAGATTAGGCAAAATTTTTGGACTCGTTGAATTCATAAATAAAAAAAGTACTTTCATGGCTGCTCAAAATTAAAAGGTACTGCCTATCAGAGTATCGCATTGGGGTTCGCTTTGTAAGGCTTAATACTCACTAATTTTCTCGAGAAATACTAACTTATGTGGGGATAAGAGAGTATTTCAAACACTTAAGGCTGTAGAGATGGTAATATTTGTAATAATTGGATGGGAAAAATTAATGAATTTGAATAATGGAAAACACAAACATAGAAGCCCTATATCCAAGTATTGATGTCTTAGAGAATGATACAAGGAAAGATAGAGATAGTGGGAATAAAAGCAGAAAAGGTGTGTGGAAGGTAAATAAAAATTATCAAACATGAATGTTGGAGACGCCTAATTTTATCTAGGCTTCCCAAATTATAATTCTTTGACTTTTGGTTGTCAAAATATATCTTTTTCTTAATTCCCAGTTTGAGTATTTTTAAAGAGTTAATGGAAGAGTGAAATTAAAAAAAATTAAATTAGTGAAAGGCTACAATTAAAGGAATTAAATAGTGAATGGATGAAATTGAAAAAAAAATATTTTTGAAGAATTGATAGAAAAGTGTAATTGAAAAAACTTGAAACATTAGAAAAGTGAAATTAAAGAATTAAAATCAAAATTCAAGTGGTGGAAAGGCAAAATTAAAGAATTAAAGTTAGATGAGAAATTTTGGAATATTGAAATTGAAGGGACTAAAATGGTGGAAAGATGAAATTGAAGGATTTTAAAATAGGAGAAGTGATGAAGGGGTTAAATTGAAATATCAAATAATTAGAGGAGTGATATTTTGAAAAGGATAATTTTGAATTTGAATCAAAGGAAAACAAGGGATGATGTGGGAATTCACATGGAGGAATTTTTGTAACAAAATACAAAAAAATAGTGGAGAAAAGGAATGGAAATGATAAGCTCGTAATTAAGTGTAGGGATGGATAAGATAAGATCACACAAGGACATAAGCTCGCAAAGAAGTATAAAAAGTGCCCAAGGTTAGTCAATAGGATGCAACTAAAGGACATGAGTTAGCAAGGATAAGCCAATAAGAGAAAACTTAATGAAGTAAGAGCTAATAGGATTAAAATGTAAGGAAAGCCAATAAGAAGCCTTAGTAAGCAAAAATAAGAGGGGAGAGAGAGAGAGAAAAAGAGAAAGAACACAATAGAAAATAAAAGTTTATGAACATTAATTGAAAATTATAGGACTTTTGTTTCCACTAATATGTCAAAGGCTAAAGTTTATGAACTGAGATTGATTCATACTTTTCATGGTTCTAATGTTATAGCCAATTAATTGGAAAAAATAAGAGTCAATCTTAATGAAATATTTTTGAGGTGGTGGAGATATTAACTATTACAGGTAGATTATGGAGTTTCCTAATTTTATGTTTTGCCATATTATCACTATAACAAATTTGTCAATTAATGAGAAATTTTCTAAGTGACGCTTAAAATAATATCCCAAAAAATACTATAGATGTGACAAAAACAATTAATTTTCATATTCTTTTTTATGTTATATTTTATATGATAATTTCAAAAACATCATAAGATTACGTCATCATATGTTTGGTGCCAAAATTTAACATTAGAAAATTTGGCGGGAAATACTTTCTTATGCATTAACCAATTTTTGACAATTTTTTTGTTATCAATACTATAAGACTTTATTAGTGACAAATTATTTAAAAAAATTTTTGAAAGAATATTTTTATCTTATATCACTGTTTTTGTTAGTGAAAATGTGGTTCATCATTATTATATTGCACAAAAGGTGACACATGCAATCATCATAGAAGCATTACAATATACTTTCATCACCTAACAATTTGATTTTATGACAATATGAGTAACAACATCAAATTCAAATTTAGTTTATGACATTATATTTTCATCAAAAATACAATCAAATAAATATATCATTCTTTAATGTTTATTAAAAAGTTAAACTTATCCCACATTAGTATTTAGTTTCTTTAACCATTTTATGATGATTGAAAAAATAAGTTAATAGTCAAAGAAAAAGATAAAATTTGTTACATTAATATTTGATTTTTTTAATTATATATTCTAGGAAAATTGAGAAAAAAAGTTAAAATTGAGAAAAAGATAGAAACAGCTATCGTAATGTACCCTTTTGGCAATAGAGAGACATGTCCAACTTAAAAGTATCTCTTGATTGGGGTTTTTAGGCTTTATAAGGTGAAAGAAAGGTATTTCTTGTTATTTAGGATGGGAAAGTCAGACGAATCGATCCTCCAACTAACCTTCAACAGCCATCACAAAGTGGCCAAAGATTTGGAGTCACCACTAGTCATTTGGGCTAGGTATGACCAGACACCTATTAAAATCAATATCTTAAGTTACAAAACTCAAAGATTCAATTTTACGGTTTACATGTTTCCAAAGTTTGTTGGGGGGTTTGGGAGTCATTTATGCATGGGGAAAGATTAGCACCTAATGACGCCCTAATTAGTACCATCTAGTGATACATTATCTTTGTCTCAGTTTACTATTTTTAAAGAGTCATTATTGATGTACAATCCCCTTTTATGATAATTTTTTGAAATATAAAATCTGAGTTTTAATAAAAAAAATTTTGGGATTTTAATTTCAAAAGGATATTATATGCCGAGCATTAGAGGAATACCGATATAGAACATTGCCTCAAGTTTTCTTTGAAAATTTGATTTTTAAAACATGAATGCAAAATTAACATCAACAAAAGAAGCATGTTAGTAAGAAATAAAAAAAATTGCGTGCAAATAAAAAAAACACCAAAAATAAAAGGGGGACGATTAAAATATATCTTGTAATTATTGTTGGTTATATGAAAATAACCAAATTCATAATTTGGAGACGCATTTAGACTCATTTGTTGCTTAAGGCATGGAAAATCAAAGTTTTGCTTAAAAAATCCAAAGTGACCCAGGGAAGAAAAAGATTCATTTTTTAGTGGAGTTATAAAAAAAGAACGTGAAGTATCCCCGCAAATGAAAATTTAGTAATTTTTGGGAAATTAGAATAGTTTTGGATATTTTTATGAAGATGTAGATTTTGAATTAAAGTTGATAATTTGAATAGAAGGACCAAATTTTTTTTAGAGTCTTTGGGTCTTAATCCAAGCCTAATAGGACCCTATGTGATTTAAAAATTCATTGGGGAATCAATTAGAGTTATTTAAGGCATTTGAATGCCTTAGAAAGGGAAGTTAGGGAAATTAATTAATTATGGGAGACAACATCTCACCATTTGCCTTTCTGAATTTATTCCGAATTCATCCAAAGCCTTTAGGTAGAAAATGAGATACCATTGGAAAGGCAACTTGACAAGGATCAGTATAAAAATATTTGAGAAATTTTAGAAAATCACCTTTTGGGAGAAAATAATTTTTGAAGTTAGATTGGTTTAGCATTGATAGCATGTACGAGGGAAATGCTGTAACAGACTTTGAAAAATCGTTGCAGGCTCATTTGGAATTGTTAAATCATAAATGATACCTATCCAGAAAGGAAAATTCATTTAGTTTCATAATAGAAAATTAAAAAATTCTAGAAAAATAATGTTGTGGGCTGAAATGGCCCAAACAAAATGTTGATTACTGATCTAGGGTTTCCATATAGCAAAGATTTAAAAAATCATAACTCCTTTGTCTGAACATATCTGGGGGCAAACGAGATACCTCAAAAAAAAATAAATTGATGCCCTCGAGGGGAAAATACCAAAAAATTTTAAAAAATCATTCAAGGTTTGAAAATAATTTTTTAAGTTAGGGTTGTAATGTTGCTACTACCAAACAAGGGAGCTTTTGAGTTTCGCTATCCTTGCCATGTATTAGAGAATCAAACATGTGAATGTCAATCATTTGTGGTCTATGGTAGTGAAGTTAGAGGTCTATTCAAAATCCTGAATAGCAGAGTGATATTTGTTGACCATGCCATTTAATTAAACATCAAGGCTCACAACAAGACCTTTCAACAAACACATTAAGACAAAATCTTTCTAGGTTATAAAACAACTGGAAAAACAAAGTTTATTTTGCCTAGTTACACCATCGATCCAAACAGATAAGCTTAATTTTTCCCCAAGATTAATTATTTAATAGGTTGGAAATGTTAAACTAACACTAGTCCTATTTATTGGAATAAATGTTAGCTTCATTTGGCTATTTAACTCAATGCAACAAACATTAATGTAATGATTGCCCAAAAGACATTTAAACAAACATATAATGAACAATAACACAATAAAAAATATCTCATATCAGCAACCACCACAAACAATCATATTTTTTATCATGTTAACAAACAAATAGTGATCAAGAACATTCAATGCATAGATGCCATGAAAGCATGTTTAGATGAAATTATAGCATCAAAATATATGACAAAACATGGAGCTAAGTGTGGAAAATAAAGCTAACAGTGGTTGTTCTAATGTGACCAAGGAAATATGTCATTTTTAATCATCCAAACAACATTAATACACCAATAAAGCATCAAGAACATCAATGTCATTACAAATAAGGCCTCAAATGCATGAATATCCTACTACGGTCATGGTTTCATAAATATATAGCTCATTAAGATGATTTGCTGAAAAGGATGAAAGAAATAAATGAAAAATGGATAGGACTACTAACTTTAAAACATTACCTTTATTTTTATTAAAAAAATAAATCTCCATGCTTTCAATGGATTTTTTGCTCACTTTTTTTTTCTTCTTTGCTATAGATTAGCAAGAAAAAAGTGTCACAAATGATCCGTAAGGTTGTGCTCCTAACAAAGAGGGTTTTAAAGAGGGAAAATGAGTGAAAATAGAAGGTTTTTGAAAGGTTTTTCTTGGGCTATAGAAGGAGCTATGGGAATGGAGTATTTTGGCTAAGAAGGAGTATGTGAGAGGTGAATGGAAGTTCTTTGGCTATGTGTGAAATATTAGGGCATTTAGATATTTTTCTTATAAAATATGGTGAGTCATTGTACCAAGGACAGAGCTTACTACATTTCATTGGCTAACCAAATAAAGCCATACATGGGTTGACCAAATGAGCAATCTCAACCTTGCTTTCATTAATCCATATTTTCTCATAAAATACCCTATTTCAACCTTAATGTACCCTTTAAAATTGTATTAATCCAATCTTAAGGCCCAAGATAATTTTTTATGAGATTGGCCTAAATTTGGATGATTTTTAAAGCCAAAATTATGATCAAACTTGTATTTGAGAATAATGTAGCATAAGAGAGAAAAAGGCATGAATCAGGCAAAATGGCCTAAATTTATAAATATAAATTGGTATCGTATCGATACATTGGCCATTTTTGGGTGAATGCATTGATACATAAAGGAAATATATCAATACATTCATCATACATTTAGGCCCATAAATCATATTTTAGGTACTATCAAGCCTTGTATCGATATAACACTGTTTCATTCAAATTTAATGATGTGGCAACCATTGTATTGATACATCAAGGTCATGTATTGATACATATAACTAAAAATGTGGATTTTGCTAACTTTTTGTTCCCTAAACACCTTACATTAGACAAGAATGATGGAAATGGATCTATACCTACCTGTTTGGTTTTGTTAATGTCTTTAAATGTTGTGTTGGGGCTTAGACAAGATTAAGTGTCTACATAAGACCTAGAAACCCACACAATGTTGTTTAGTATATACCTTGTTTTATTCATTGTTTCTCCTTCTTCAAAAAATTAGTTGACTATTCATCTACCCTAAACCAGACACTCAATTCCATGAATAACAATTACCATCATTGGCTCTCCTCCATCTTTGGCATTGTTTTAGGCTTTCCCCCTATATTTCTCTCTGAAGTATCGATTGGGAACACTGATAAAGAAAAGTTTATTTTTGATGGATTATTTTTGACAAAAAATTTTTGCTAAAAAATGATTGATTTCCAATAAGATTGTATTTTTTCCAATAGAATTTTCATCCCAAGAAACAACAAATACTTTGAACAAAAATTTCATTGGAGAAAGTTGAAATTTGTCGAAAATAATTTTAGTGCATAACTGTTTACATGTGCCAAAATCATTTTTGATGGATTTTAACATTCTCCGACAAAAAAATTGTCAAAAAAAGTAGCTTTTGTAATTAAATAAAAAAAATATGTTTTATTATATCGGTCAAAAAAAGAATTTTCAATGAATTTTTCATTAAGAAAAATATATTTTTCCAACAATAAATTTCATCGAAAATACTTTTTTCAACAAAAAGTTATCTTGGTGGAAAAATTATCACCCAAATTATTTTTGATGCAAAATTCAGTCAAAAAAAGTTTAAAAATTCAGTCAAAAATAACTATTTTCGACAGAATTGTCATTGAAAAGTGAAGCGATCTAGTAAAACTTTTCCAAAAGAATTTTTCATAGGAAAAATTGAAATTCCATCAAAAAAGGTTTTGTTATTTATCTCGACTGCCAGTCGGCCCTCCCTCATTTCCCTTATATTCTAAAAAGCTTTTCTCTCAATTTCTCTTTAGTTTTTACTATTTTAAATTTTTTTTACATTTTAAGGTTATTTTTGTTAGTATTTTTATTATTTATTGTATTATGATTAATTGATTTGCATTTTTGCATGTTTATGTGATTTTTTTTTGTCTTTTGGCTTCTTATTCCTGCTATATAACTCAAAAGTTTTCTTGTATTATTATTTTTAAATATTTTTATTTATATTGTATATATTTATGTTTTATTTAATTATTAGGTTTAGGGTTTATAAGGTTAGATTTCATTTTTTAGATTCATTTTTACAAATTTTTTATAATATTTTTGTAGATCACTTGAAACAAAATTTAGTTATTTTTAGAAGTATAAAAATAATTATGTTTGATTTTTTAAGCTATGGCATCTTCTTCTCTTTCTCATTGATGGTTAACTCATTGTTGAATAATTTATCAGGCTATAGAAAATCTAAGTAAGTTAAATTTTGTATAAATTTAAATAATGTTTATGTTAAATTAATTTTTTATTTGATTAGTTTATGTTATAGATATCTATGATTTAATTTATTTTTAGTTAATTTTTTAAGTAATTTGATTAATTTTTAATTAAAAATTATTTAATTAATTACGCGACGATTATTTTGTTTACATTACAAATATTTATGACTTAATTAATTGTTAAATTTTTATATGTTTACGGTATAATTTAACTTAATTTTTGTTAATTTAAATACATATTTATCTTTTACAAATATTATTATTTATGTTATAAAAATATTAATTTTTTTCAATTTGCTGTTATAGATACGATGCGATCTACTGGTAGAGGTAAAACTCAAGCAGGTCGTCAACTCCAATAGGGTACTTTATTCTAGGCATTTAAAGCAACCTTCGCACGTCGAGATACATGGATGTAGGGATGCCCATGATAGTTAAGTAAGATCCACATACATCCTTCGTGATGCCTCCACCACTGGGGGACGATATAGATCAGTATTTTTCAACTAATCTCCTAAAGTTTCAAATGGACGAGGGTCAATTAGATCCTACGATACATTGTTACTTGTAGTGACAGTGCCTTAACTTGAGGCAATTGATCTTGTTGTTGCTCCTCAGCCTAAGGTAGGCGATACATCCACTGCACCAAGGACCGAGGGTAAAAGTTGGATGAAGACATTGCCATCTGTTTCTAACCCTATTGAGAGTTTTCGTATCATAATTAACAACTGTTTTATTTTATTATAAGACTTTTGTCAAGTTGACCATGAAGACCACTATTGTTGCATTGATTAGGTAGCATTATAATGCACTACGACCAACCTGGAATAAGATCCTGGTTGTGATGAAGGATCATATGTTCACAATTTTTTAAGTGAACTTTTAATTAAAATCATTTTATACTTAATGTTTTAATAACTTTTAAAATATAATAGATTTTTCTTATGTACTAATTATGAAATTTTTGGTGTACGGTAAATGCTAGTAGTTGATAGAACAAACACATGCTATACGACGATTATTCGAGACCACTAGAAGGGACTAGTTCAAAGATGTAATGAACATCGACCACAACAAGGCAATGAAAATCTTCTAGACTACTTATATTAAGGACTGCATGGGTTACCAATGCGATTGGATTACAATCCCCATATAGGATCAGCCTATTAACCTTGGAATTTAGATGCACGAAAATTAAAACTCGCTGAGGCATTGATGAACTGAAAAATGGAGAAAAAACGTTTCATCACCAAACGCACCGATGAGTCAGTTCCTTTCCTAGTGACTTAGTAAAAAATGGTAAGTTATATCTTAAACTATTTTCAATTATAGATATTATATTAAATAATAATTTCATATTTTTCTTATATAAATTATATGAGTGACTTTGAATTAAATTTTCAATTTCCTTTCACTCTAGTCACTACAGCTATAGTATGACCCGATAGTTTTGGAAGTCTTCACATAGACTCACTAACGTGCCTTAAAAACTAGAGACTTTGTCGAGGAAAAGTCTCATACTGTTAGTGTAAGTGATAAAACTATTATACATTTATAAATATTGCTATTATTTTGCATTAAATATTAATTAATACTTTTCATTGCTTTTGTAGGAAAACTATGCTGCAAATTTGTAGCTATGATTTAGGGATGATCCATCTACTTATCATTAGTTTGACCCTCAGAGTTGGTCTCAAGCTATTAGAGGTGTGGAGACCACTCGTACACATGTATACAGGTTTGGAACCAAGCTAAAAGCATGCCAAAATTTTTCGTCTGCCGAGGGATTACCAATGTCTGATGCTACAAGTTAAACCCCAGCTACTCCAACAATTGCTCAACAGGCACCATTGCCGACACAATCGCATGTGATAGATTTGGTCCACATGAGAATATAGATAATTTGACCAACGTTATTGGTCAGATGCAGCAGGTTCTATTCATAAAATCTCAATGCCAAGAGAATCAAAAACAACACATTCTTCCACTACAATAGTAGATATGGTCAAGGTAGGAGTAGTTAAAACATATGAACTTCACAATTATTCAAGCCCAAAAGAAGTAATAGGCACTTTAGCAGCTTCTCAGTGGACAAGTGCCTAGTTCTAGTAGTAGCAACCTTCCACCATTCCTCCCTTCTCCTCTATATCCATAATGATATATTTTTTATAATTTATTTCTGCAACTTTGTAACACAATTTTATTTGTTTATAACATATTTTTGATTTATTTAATTGTACTTTATTTATTTTTTATATATTTACATTTTATATTTTTAGTACGATAAAGGCAATTTATATTTATTTCTAAGTTAATTATTTAGCTTAAAAAGATTTAAATGTCAAACAAAAATAATATAATAAATAATAAAAAAAAGCAAAAAGGATTTTTAGCTATGAAAGTTTTCATTGTTAAAAAATATTTTCAATGAATTTTTAAAATAAAAATTCATTAAAAATAGCTTTCAGTGATGGAAAATTCTATCACTAAAAATCCTTTCACAGCAAAAAATTTTTATCATTGAAAACTATTTTTTATGGATATTTTTAGTCGTAAAAGTTTTCCTTGACAAAAAATTCATCGAAGAATATTATTTCTAGTGGATATTTCCTCAAAAAACATTATTTTCAGTGGAAAAGATATTGGTGATGGAAATATTATTAGTGATTTCATTTACACCAATAGATTTTTTAACTAACTTTTTATCGAAAAAAACTTTCTTGATGGAAATTCATGTATTTTCAATGAAAACTTCCATCGAAAAGAAGCCTCTTCCTTGTAGTGCACCCCTAAATGATAACGTTAGTTTTATGAGTTCTAATTTTTTCCATTTCATATGAGATTGTGACTCTTTCAAATTAAGCCCCTTCTCTATTTCGTGTCATTGAGAACCTTATATCTTTTTTTGGCTCTTGATTCTTTGTTTGGATATCTCTTTTCTTCTCTCATTTCATATATTTATGATTGAGTGAAAAGGGTATTTTTGATCATCACCATATACACAATCTTTTCAATTGGTTTTGCTCTATAATATTAGAATTTTGTCCATCAACGAAATCAAAAACATGTATATAAGATTTTTCTTTATAGATTTATTATCTTAACATACAAGTAGAGAAATCCTTGTGTTTTAGTAAATTTCCTTTTTATCTTAAAAGTGGCAATTTAGCATACTTAGACTTGTTTTAGCCAAATGAAAGAATTGATATTGCATAGAGAACTTACAATGGAGTTCATATAGTCTTAGTACATCAAAAAATGATTTTCAAACCTATGCACTAAGCTGTACGAGTCTTATCATTATCATCATGTGGAGTTGGTGCAGCATCCTTGTCTAAATTGAAAACCAAGGATGATGGCGACTGCTGAACCTAATTATGTGGGCATATCATCCTCTTAGACTAGACTACAACTCAGTCAACTACTTGATTTGTAGTTCTAGAAATGAACTTAAACTTTAAGTGTTGCCTTTGCTGTTTATAGAACCATATGTCATTAAAGATTAGGGCTAGTTTCCACCTAACATCATTATGACCATTTTGTTCCTTGTGTGAAATCAACATCTTTGAGTCAATGTCAAAATTACCTTTTAAAACCTCCTCTTTGTCACCATTATAACCCCTTGCCTTAAAGCCTCTGCTTTAACTGTTAAAGCTTAATCAGCCTGAATATTTTCCCCAAGCCATTTATAGTATTACCATTCGCATCCTTTGCAATCAACCTTGTCAATGTTCCACGTGCCTGGCCTTTACGAACTTTGGATGATCTGAAGGGCTAAACCATGCTCGACTTAAAAATATGACAATGTTTAACGTGAAGAAGTGAAAGACCATCAGACAAATCGCTCATCCGACTACTCTTGGATGGCCACCACGAAGTGGCATAAACTTGGAGCCACCACCGATCATTTTAAGTTAGGCATGATCGGATGCCTATTGAAAATAATAATAGAGACTTGTTCTTTTGGGTTCGGGAGTTGGTTACGTGTGGGGAAGAATTAGCACCCCCACAATGCTTGAAAATTGGTACCATCTAACTACATCTTACTTGAATCTCAATTTCCTCGATTCTATGTTATCATTATTTAAATATAATTCCCTCCAATGAATGAAATTTTGTAAAGATACGAGTCCAGGTTTTAATGAAAATTATATCACCTATGTACCTCGGAGAGGTGACAAACATAGGGTTTTTTATGAAAATGATCTCTGGATGGGTTTGAAGAAAAACAAATATTTCATGTCTGGCCCTGGAGAGATATCAACATGAGATATCGTTTTGTGATTTTGAAAATAATTTTTAAAGCATGAATGCCCAAGGTCAAATGTCATAGTAAGGTGGAAAAGAAAACAATAAATAAATCCAGACAAAGTACATGAAAATGAGGGACGATCGAAATGTTTCTCATAATTATTTTTGATTATTAAGAATAACCGAGATGACAATGTTGCGACTTAGTTGGACTTGGTGGAAATTTGAAGAGAAAAAAAGGTTTGATGACTTAGGGATGTCCTGAAGAAAAAGTTTAGATTTTGAAAAGAATATGGAAAGCAAGGTTAAAGTATCTTCTTAGAAGAACAGGGTTAGAGTATCCCCAAAGGTGAAAGTTTGATGTCATTTTGAGGTAAAAGCTGTGTTGGAGATCCCCTTAGAGAAGTAGGGTTGGAGTATCCTCGAAAATGAAAATTTGATGTCATTTTGAGGTAGAAACGAGGAGAAGTAGGGTTGGAGCATCCCCAAAAATGAAAATTTGATGTCATTTGGAGGTAAAAGTAGGGTTGGAGTATCCTTTCATAGTAGTGGGGTTAAAGTATCCCTAAAAATGAAAATTTAATGTCATTTTGAAGTAAAAGCAGGGTTAGAGTATCCCTCGGAGAAGTGGGGTTGGATTACCACCAAAAGTAAAAATCTTCAACGTTAAAAGAAATGGGTCATATTTTTGAAAATAAAAATCTTTAAAAATCGAGAGCTGAAGGTTTTGCTAAAATATTCTTCTTTTGTTTAGCCTTGGTCCAAGTCTAAAGGGCTTAGGTTACGAGAATGAGCCGAGTAGATCATGAGGTGTTCGAATGCCTTAATAAAAACATTTTGAAAATCAGGTTAGAGGCAGAGGATAGCATTGTGCCATTTTTCTTTTTGAATTTATTTCGAGCTTATCCAGAGGTCTTGGAGGGAAAACGAGGTACCTTTGGAAAGGTAACTCGATGAGGTTAATATAAAAATACTCCAAAAATCCTAGAAAATCATTTTCTAGGCACTAGGCAGAATTAATTTTAGAATTTCAACCTATCTCGATACTAGTAGCATATACTAGGTAAAGGTATGATGCACTTTGAAAAATCATTTTGGATTCATCAGGAATTGTTAAAATATGAATAATAACCTTTTTGAAAAGAGAATTTCTTGAATGTCATGGAAAAAATATTCCAGGAATCAAAAAATGTTGTTTGCTGAAATAGCCCGAACAGTAAACTACTCGCTAGATCTAGTGATTTCATACAGCAAACATTTGAAAAATCATAACTATTTCATCCGAGATGATTTAAAGGTAAATGAGACATCATCAGAAAGGTAATTTGAAACCCTTCAAGGGAAAAATACCAACACATTTTGGACAAATCATTTTTATCTTTTAAATAATTTTTCAAGATCGGGCCATTGTGCTACTAGAACAAAATAGGGGAGGTGTTCGGTATTTTGGTTTTTTTCTTTGGGTTGAGCTTGGGTCATGGATGTTCGAACATCTATAACCAAGATGAGAGGTTAACATAGGTCTCACAAGTTCATTCCATAATCTCGGAGTAGTTTGGGATGATAGAACAACCTATTGACCATGCCAATATGAGGGTGGTTAGATAAGGATCAGGGGTTCACATTTTTCAACTAAATTTCATTTTTGAAAAAATAGCACTCTTACACTCGTTCTTCCATGAATCCAGAATTGAATGCTTATTTTGCCTCCAAGGTTGGAAAACCAACTTCATAAAAATCTTAAGCCCATGCTATTCTCCACGTATAAGAGATAGCATGTGCTTAACCTGGGGATATTTTTAAAATCGGGTTTTCTAGCACTCAAGCATGCATCTCAACACAAGCAAAGTATCACAAAACGATGCACAATATGGACGACATATATGCACAAGAAAAGATGAAATTTTTCATAAAAAAGATGATAAACAAATGCATGGAGATGATAGATAGATGCATAAACATTCTTAGGATGAGCATGTTTAAAAAGAGTTTGCTAAAAAAGGCATTTTTATTTCATTGAACCTATCAAGGTTCTAGGAAATGCATGAGCATACTTATGTCATGTTAAGATGCATATTTTAAACATGGCATGAAGACATGAATATAGAAGGAACATGGAAAGAAGCGCATGGACAGAGGCTGTTATGGTGATGAAAATGCAAAAGAGCATGCTTAGTTAAATAAACAACATGAAGGCACCAAGAAAAACATCAAGATCCTAAACTACCACAACCAAAGCCATAAAAAATTCATGGAAGTCCTAAGGTGTCCATAAAAGCATAAAAAAGGTTTACTAAGATGAAATGTATGCTCAAAACAAAAGATACATAGGATAAAGTAAAAGATATACCAGCCAAAGATTGAAGTTTCTACCTTCTTTAAAGCAGCAACCCTAAGCCCAGTTCTTTCCCTCTTTTTGCTATTGTTTAGCAAGAAAAGGATGAAAGGAAGAATCTTTTTGGTAATGTGGTTGCTCATGGGGTGCTTCTAAGATGAAAATATGTGAAAGGTTGAGTTTTTGAAGGTGTTCTGGTGGTGGTTTTAGGGAGCTACGAGAATAAAAGTTGGTTGAGGGTGGAAGGCAATGGAATAGTGTTTTTATGAGCTTTTGGAGTTGGAGTTGCTGGAGGATTTGTGGGGATGGGTGAAGAGATTTTTGAGATAGAGCTTTTTTTTATAGCTAAGAGAGCTTTTTTTTCTGAGATAGCTGGTTCTCTTTTTCTTGGTTTAGCCCTTTCTTTTAGAAGAAAATGCAAAGGGCATTTTTGGTTTTTTTCTTCTACACTAGGACATATCTCCAGCTGCCATGTCCAATTGACTTCCTTCTTACTGGTTCTGCCATGCTGAGTAAGTAGGCAGAAAGGCTGTGAAAGCCTGCAAGCTAGAGATATGCCTGCCATCCTCTTACACCCATATATTTTATGAAAGTGACCTTTATCATTAATTGTTTGAACTCTAAAAATATGTTAGAATCTGTTAATGAACCTACAGTTGAGGTTTGCAATGTTATATGATAGTTCTTTGGTGCAAAAATATGTTTAAATCGAGTTTTCAGAGGTTGAAAAATGGCTTGAACTAGGCAAAAATGCCTTGGTGTATCGATACAAAACGTGTTGTATCGATACACAAGGTACATTTTACTCCCAAGTATCGATATAATGAGCTATGTATCGATACTAAGAGCAAAAAATATTTCTAGTCTCAAGACATAAAGGCCAGTATCGATACTCCATGGATCTGTATCGATACTCATGCTTGTATATCGATACATTTTGCCAAAAATCATAACTTTAGCTGCTGCCAAGGTCTGTATCAATACAAACATGCCAGGTATCGATACCATACCTTGGGTGTCGATACCAAATGCTCTTGTATCAATACTACACATGGAAATTCAAAAGTTTGGTAACATGAAAACCTCATGATAATTTTTAAGCACCCATATGACCTGCACATACCTTAGGTTCCTCGAGTCATCTTATCTTGGTCACAAAGAAAGGAAAATTGACTCACGTACTTACTTGAATGACTCTGATGACACCCTAAAAATGACTTTTGATGCCTTATTTTTGCATTTTTCTTTAAAGCAGTCTATAGGCATTTTAAAATTTCCCAAAAAACTTTTTTGCCGAGCAACAATTGCCCCCCAACTTTATTTCTATTTTTTTGTCATCTTTTACCTAACTCCTAGGATGCCAAAAACTGGTTCGAATAAAATGAGGTGACTACAGCTACCCCTCTTTGATCGTTGCTAAGTATTAGGAATAGGGCAAAGACAAATAGACACCATTTTGTTCAGGAGTGTATTAGGCTGATTTTTGAGTGGGAAAGAAAAGGTATCTTGCTCTTTAAGAAAAGAAATGCCACCAGCTCGTGTGGCCTTAAAAGTAATAAAAAAAGCATCTTACTCTTTGATGACTAAAATGAAAGGGGTGCTACCAGCTTGTGTGGGCTTAAAAGAAACAGAAAAGGCATCCTGCTCTTTAAGGACTAAAATGAAATGGTGCCACCAGCTTGTGTGGGCTTAAAAGAGAAAGAAAAGGCACCATGCTCTTTAAAGACCAAAATGAAAGGAAAAGTCCTGTGTTTTGAGGACAAAAAAAGAAAACGTCCTACTCCTTGAGGATAAAGAAAGAAAACATCCTGCTCTTCCTACTCTTTGAGGACAAAGAAAGAAAATGTCCTGCTTCTTGAGGACAAATAAAAGAAAACATCATGCTCTTTGAGGACAAGAAAGAAAAGGTCTTGCTTTTTGAGGACAAGAAAAGAAAAAGGCCCTACTCTTTAAGGACAACGAAAGAAAATGTCCTGCTCTTTAAGGATAAGAAAGAAAAGGTCTTACTTTTTGAGAAAAAGAAAAGAAAAAGTCCTGCTCTTTGAGGATAAAGAAAAATAAGGTCATGCTCTTTGAGGACGAAAAAAAAAGACCTACTCTTTGAGAACAAAAAAAGAAAAGGTCCTGCTCTTCAAGGACAAAGAAAAAAAGTCCTACTCTTTGAGGACAAAGAAAAAAATGTCTTGCTCTTTGAGGACAAAGAAAGAAACATCCTGCTCTTTGAGGATAAAGAAAGAAAATGTCCTATTGTTTAAGGACAAGAAAAGAAAAGGTCCTGCTCTTTGAAGACAATGAAAAAAATGTTTTACTCTTTGAGGAGAAGAAAAAGAAATATCCTGGTCCTTAAGGACAAAGAAATGAAAAGTACTGCCCTTTGAGGACAAGAAAAAAAAAACATCCTGCCCTTTGAGGACAAAAAAAAAAGTCCTGTTCTTTGAGGACAAAGAAATAAATGGTCCTGCTCTTTGAAGACAAAGAAAAGAAAATGTCTTGCCCCTTGAGGACAAAGAAAAAATGTCTCTGAGGACAAAGAAAAGAAAACATCCTGCTCCTTAAGGACAAAGAAAAGAAAAAATCTTGCTCTTTGAGGACAAAGAAAGAAAAGGTCCTGCTCTTTGAGGACAAAGAAAAGAAAACGTCCTACTCTTCAAAGACAAAGAAAAAAATGTCCTACTCTTTAAGAAAAGAAAATGCCCTGCTCATTGAGGACAAGAAAGAAAACACCCTACTCGTTAAGGACAAGAAAAGAAAAGGTCTTGCTCTTTGAGGATAAAGAAAGAAAAGGACATGCTCTTTGAGGTCAAGAAAGAAAAGGCCCTGCTCTTTAAGGACAAAGAAAGAAAAGGTCCTACTCTTTGAGGACAATGAAAAGAAAAGGTCCTGCTCTTTAAAGATAAAGAAAAAAATGTCATGCTCTTTGAAGGCAAAGAAAGAAAATGTTCTGCTCTTTAAGGATAAGAAAAGAAAAGGTCATGCTCTTTGAAAACAAAGCAAGAAAAGGTCTTGCTCTTTGAGGACAAAGAAAAGAAAAAGTGTTACTTTTTTGGGACAAAGAATGAAAACATCCTGCTCTTTGAGGATAAGAAAAAAAGGTCCTGCTCTTTGAGGATAAAGAAAAAAATATCCTACTCTTTAAGGACTAGAAAAGGAAATATCCTACCCTTTGAGGACAAAGAAAGAAAAAGTCCTGCTCTTTGAGGACAAGAAAAGAAAACGTTCTGCTCTTTAAGGCAAAGAACGAAAATATCCTACTCTTTGAAGATAAAGAAAGAAAACGTCATGCTCTTTGAGGATAAAGAAAAAAAAAAGGTTGAGATTAGATACCTTTCTTGGACGATTTCCAATGAGCTTATGATGTCGAAGATACTGTCGAAGGAAATTGCCTAAGATTTTTTGAGGTTTGCACCTTGCACTCTTTACTGATTTGCCTTTTATAATGGGATTGGTACCTTAATATGTTAAATCTTGTAGAATGCATGAGAATGCATTTGCATGTTTAAATGATGCGAAAGTGGTGTTTCCAAAGGCATAATCCATCAATTTTGGATCTTTCTTATATGTAATTAGGTGGCTTCTTGTCCTGATGACCTATGATGGTAATAAAAGGATTGTAAAATCGGATGATTCATGTTGAAAGGCTCTATCTTTAATGAGTCTGTTAGCAAGCATGAGTGGTGCTTCTTTGCCAATTTTAACTCCAAAAAGCCTCTTTGACTGATCAAATGTGTTGAACCTTAGTTATTTAGGTGCCAATCGAAGCAAGATTTTAGCCCCTCTTTTTTATGATAGGCTTTTCTAAGGGTAGAGTTTAAACACTTCTCAAGATACAAGATCAAAAAAGGTGGGACAAACCATGGCCTTAAAATTCATTTTTGGTCTTTAGACTTAACAAAAATTCTTATAAAGTTCAATCTTTCCAAGCAATGCTATGAAATCCCGTTATCAGTTGTGTTCATTTATCAAGCATTATCAATTAAATGATAAACATGATACAACATGGAATACAGGGTTACAAAAAGGTTTTGCGAGAAATTAAAAAATTATATTCTCATTCGATTAAAATTTTTTGAAAAACAAAAAGCCAAAAGAAATTTTCTCGTGGCGATTGGTTTTGATGCTGATGACATAAATTTTCCACTGTGCACTTTAGAAGACTTTTTCTCTAGCAAATGATCCTTGTGGTGTTGTCCAAATCATAAGAAGATTCCTTAGATCACCCTATGGTGGGATGGAGGCCTCAAAGTTGGTTACTTTTCATTTTCCAAGTGCAGGTGTGGATAGGGTTTGGTCGACATAAAATAGGTGGCTAAGTTATGATTTAGTGTCTTGGTCAGAGTTATGAATATGGGAAGATTGGTCTTAGGCTGATGATGGTTTGGCCTTTATTTGGTTTGAATGGGTTTGGTTATTTAAGCCACCCTCTCAGGTTTTTGACTTAAGTTATTTTTCTCTTTTTTTGTTGTTTTGGTTATTTTTTTTTTTCGAGAATGGTGGGCAAAAGATTAATAGAATGCCCTTTCGGGTTTTCATCCTAAAGTCCTTTTAGGCAAAGTATTTTTTTTCGAAATCAGAGTTCACAAGATTAGGCAGGTCATTGTCATCCATTTTCGCTAAGATTAAGGCTCTTCTAGAGAATACACGCTTTACCACGTATGGTCCTTCCCAATTTAGGGTCCATATTCTGTGAACATCTTTATGGATTAGGAGAATTTGCTTAAGCACTAAGTCTCTTTCTCAGAACTAACGAGGATAGACCTTTTTATCATAGGCTCTCATCATGCGCTTTTGATACATCTACCCATGACAAATGGCTTTGATTCTCTTTTCTTCGATAAGATTAAATTGCTCAAATCGATCCTTTACCTATTCAGCCTCTTTAAGTTATGCTTCCATCAGGACTCTGAGTGATGGATTTTTATCTTGATGGGTAAAACAACTTCCCTACCCTGACTAAGGAAAATAGTATAGCACCCGTAGAAGTTCATACTGCTGTGCAGTAAGCATGTAATGTGAAAGGCAACTTTTCATGCCAATCCTTGTACATGTCACCAATCTTTTCAATTATCTTCTTGATATTCTTGTTGGTTGTTTTGACTGCCTCATTCATTTTTGGACGATATGGGATGAAATTTTGGTGCTGAATTTTGAACTGAGAGCAAATTGCTTGCATCATTTTATTTTTCAAATTACGTGTATTATTCATGATGATTTGCTCTAGAAGGCCATACCGACAGATGATGTCCCGCTTCATAAATTTGCACACAATAGCTCCAGTGACATTAGCATAAGAAGCTGCTTCCACCCACTTAGTGAAATAGTCGATAGCAACTAGGATGAAACAATGTCCATTAGAGGCCTTAGGGTTGATTAGTCTAATCATGTCTACCCCTCACATAGAAAATGGCCATGGGGCTGTCATAACGTGCAATGGTACCAGAGGGATATAAATCTTATCCCTATAGATTTGGCATTTATGGCATTTAGGGCATAGTTGATGCAATCCCTTTCTAGAGTCAACCAGTAGTAGCCCGATCACATAACTTGTTACGCCATTCGGTATCCATTAGCATGTGTGCCATAAATCCCCTCATGGACTTCCTTGAGGATTCTTTTGGCTTTTGAGGCATCCACGCAATAGAATAATACCTAATCCTAACTCTTCTTATATAGTGCTCTGCCATCTAAAATGAAGTTTGCAGCCATGCTTCGTATGGATCTTTTATCATTTTTAGTGGCAAGATCTGGGTATTGCTGATTTTTTATATACTGAAGGATGTCATGATACCAGGGCAAACCATCTTTTTCTTCCTCGATATTCTGGCAATATGCCTGTGTTAAATGAATGCTCATCTAAATAAGGGCAACATCTAACTCCCAATTAACCTTAAACATGGATGATAAAGTGGCTAAGGCATCAGTAACTTGATTTTCTTTCGAGGCAAATATCGAAAGCTAATATCATCAAATTTTTTCTTAGTTCTAAGAATAAACTTTTATAATTAGTTTAGCATCATGTGTCTGTGAATGCCTTTCAATTGGTAAATAGCAAGGGCTAAGTCATCAGCACTTGTAAGGTTTGGATGCCCTTTTCGCTGGTAGCTTGGAGCCCCATGATGCAATCCTCATATTCAACTATATTGTTGTGCAGTCAAAGCTCAATCTTGCAATGAAAGGATAATGGTTTCCCTTGAGTGAGATTAAAATTGCCCTAATTCCATGCCCCAATGCATTTGAAGCACCATTGAAAAACATTTTCCAAGGTGAATCGCTATCGATTGCATCTCCCACCTCGAATATGCATATTAGTTTTTCATTAGGGAATTAAAAGTCCAAAGGTTGATAATCATCCATTGCTCGACTAGCCAAGAAATCTACGATTACGGTACACTTGATGTCACTTTGATTCACATATACAATATTATATTCAAAAAACAGGACTTGCCACCTAGCAATCTCTCTGACAATGCAGGGGCTTCATAAAAATATTTAACAGGATCCAGTTGGGCCATCAACCATGTGGTGTGGTATAACATATATTGTCTTAACCTCTTGGTTGTCTAGACTAGAGTGTAACATAGCTATTCTACTATCGAGTAGTTATTTTCACATTCAATGAACTCCTTGCTTAAATAGTAGATAGCATGTTCCTTCTTTCTTAACTCATCATGCTGGCCTAATACACAACCCATCAAACTATCAAAAACTAATAAATATAAAATTAGAGGTCTACCTGGGATTGAAGGCAAAAGCATTGGAGGGCTTGAATTGCTTTAATTTATCGAAGGCTTCTTAACATTCTCTATTTCATTCTTTGGGATTTTATTTATGAAGTAGTTGAAAGATCAAGTCACATTTGTCGGTCAATTGAGATATAAACTGGGCTATATAGTTCAATCTTTCCAAAAAAACTTTTTACCTCTTTTGGGTTTTGAGGTGGTGGAAGGCTTTGAATGGCCCTAACCTTATCAGGGTCTACTTTTATTCCTTTTTCACTCATAATGAAGCCCAATAACTTGCTGGATATGACACCAAATGTGCATTTAGCAGGGTTTAACTTCAGCTGATATTTGCGAAGGCATTTGAAGAGCTTCTACAAGTTTGCTACATCTTCATTGTCTCTAAGCGACTTAATGATCATGTCGTCCACATAAACTTCAATCTCATTGTGCATAAGGTTGTGAAACAATGTCACTATTTCCCTTTGATAAGTTGCCCTAGTGTTTTTGAGCCCGAAAGGCATCACTTTATAGCAAAAAGTTCCCTACATGGTCACAAAAGTGGTTTTGTCCATGTCTTCGATTGCCATTTTGATTTGGTTGTATCTCAAAAATTCATTCATGAAAGAAAAAAGTGCATTTTTGGCGGTGTTGTCCACTAAGGTATCGATATGGGGCAAAGAAAAGTTGTCTTTTGGACTAGCTTGATTCAAGTCCCTATAATCTACACACATTTGCACCTTGCCATCCTTCTTAGGGACTGGGACTATATTGGCCACCCACTCAAGGTATTTGGTGACATCGAGAAATCCCACTTCAAATTGTTTCTTGACTTTTTCTTTGATTTTTAGTAGTATCTCGGGTTTTATCCTCCTAAGCTTTTGCTGTACAGGTTTACACTCGGGTTTGAGGGGAAGTTTATGGACTATGATCTTAGTATTCAACTCAGGCATATCCTGGTAAGACTAGGCAAACACATCTCATTACTCTTGGAGAAGGCTTATTAATTAGTTTCGGGTTGATAGTTTTATAGATGTCCAATTTTGACTTTTTTTCGATCTTCTTCGATCCTAAGGTTTATAGTTTCGATGGGTTCTTTATGAGGTAAAATTTATTTTTCCTCTTGCTTAATTAATCTGAACAGATCTGGGGTTACAGGGTCCTTGTCAAAATCTTTTTCATACTCAACCCTACCAGCACAGATTGGTTGCTCAAAATCAATTTCCTGAGTCTCAATGTGGATATTCATGTCATTTTCATCCGAATACCTAAAAATATGAAAAAAAATAATATAGGCAAAAAATATGCGAAGGAAGGTGCCCATATAAAGGATCCCATAATGCTCTTGGGCAAAAGCATGTGGGTTTGGTTTATGGCATTACTTTGAAAGAGTTTTGAACAATACAGGGATTTTTGTCTCAGTCCAAACACTTGGAATAAACTCTAGAGGGCATAAATCGGTTTCTCCACCCATTGTTGATGGCTCTTTAATTACATTGATAAAGAAATCCCAAAAAATTTTCTTTAACACAAGCATGATGTTTGTCGAGCTAGTGTTAACATGTTTGCCAGAGTGAAAGTTCTTATACAATGGAGAAAATGTCATAGGTTCATGTCCTATGTCTTGTCCTAACAGACATGCTATTTTTTTCTCCTGATTCTTTTGGGCTTGCTTCTTTTTCTGCTATTCATTGGGTTTGAACCCAACTTCTCTCTTGTCAGTCTGATGGGTCATCTTTAGAGCATTAGTAACTCCTTGGAGGCATCTTTCAAGCCCTTTTTTGACTCAAGCACTTTTGTCAACTGTTAGCTTCAAGCCCATTTACGTATTTCCTGACAGATGAGGCTTAATCATAGGCAATCCTTCCTTAACATAGGTGGCATTTATGAACTCAAATGATTGAAAAGAGGGTTATGGAATAACTTTATTAGGTTTAACATATGGGGTATCGATCGAGGTAGCAGCAATCATATCTTTTTCCTCACCCATACTGACAAATTTTTTTCCAATTACAAATTTTTATTTTTGGTGTAAGGACGATGGAACTGCTCTTGCAGAATGGATCCACGACCTTTCCAAAAGGTAATTATATAATGGAACAACGTCCATTACATGAAAGTCAACCTCATAAGTACATAAGCCTATTTGAAGTAGGATAGTGATGTTCCCCATAATGCTTTTGCAAGTTCCGTCAAATACCCGCATGACTGTGTGACTGTTTTGAATGCGACGCATCAGTAAGGGGCTTATTCAAGCGTGACATAGGTATTGCATTCAAAGCTGACCTATGATTAATGAGCACCTTGAGCAATATGCTCCTTTTGCAGTATGTGATAATGTAAAGGGCTTTATGGTTTCCTCTTCCTCCTTATGGAATCTCATCATTGCTAAAGGATATGTAATTGTCAACTATGATATTGTTCACTAGATGATCTAGCTGGCCTATAGAAATATCGGGAGAGACATAGGCCTTGTTTAAAAATTTCAAAAGTGCATTTCTATAAGCTTTAAAATTTAACAAAAGTGACAGCACAGATATTTTGGCAAGTTACTTATTTAGCTGATCCATGATACTATATTCATTGTGTTTAATGAACTTAAAAAACTTCATTGCTTCTTTATCACTTATCAGTTCTTTTGTAATTTTAGATCTGACCCTTTAGTTGTAGACTTAAGTGTTTAAAGATTCTGGCTAGTATTTTCTTGCTGAGCTTCATCTCTTAAGGCTGGTGGTGCATAACACCTACCACTTCAAGTCAAATGGCTTATCCTCAAAAGATCAATATTTGAGGCTAGCTGACTAGATTCCCTGATAATTAAGGTTTTACTTTTATAGTTCTAGGGAACAACCTTGTTGCCTTCGCAAAGGAATGGACATGGCAGCTAAATGACCATTCTTGGTATAGATGGGGCAGGAATGGCTCGAGGATGCAGTCGATTATCATACAAGATAAGTGGTCTTTTGATGCCGTATGAGGGATTACCTCCATCCTCTTCTGTGGCATTGATGGATAGAAGTGCATCTATGGGTTGAATAGTCAAAGTCTACTTCTCATCATAAAATTTGATGTTGTTTTCCTTCATCATTCTTTGGACCATGGCATGAAACTCTTTACACATATGAAAGGTAAGACCATGTAACGTATAGAAATCATAAATGTTGACAACTCCTTCCTCTTTCTTTTCAATCTTATTAACTAATTTAGCTTTTACCAAAATCTGCCAAACTGTGCTCATTGGCATTCTAAGCTCTTCCATATTTTTCATGATCTTGTAATCTTGCTCAGCAATGAACTGTTCTAGGTCCGTGCTTGCATTGGTTTGAGATGAACTGCCTCCTTTATTGAACCTTGGCTATCTTGTTTTTTCAACTTTTTTTCCTTTTACCCCTACCTGATTCTCTTTTCAAAGCCTCATCCATCATCCCATAAATTATGACTACGTCGGTAAAGTTTTTAGTGCTTCTTTTTACCACTTCTTCATAGTAAGGTGGCTGTAGTGTGCAACCTGATGATCATTTCCTTCTCTGTCAATAGAGGTTGAATTTAGGCAGCCTTTTCCATCCATCTAAAAGCATAATGCCTAAAGCTTTCATTTGTCCACCTCTCTATACTCATAAAAAAAAGGCACGTTAGGATGCCATCGTCATTTGCTTTTTTTTCTCCAATGATGTTAACGGATGGATAAGTCAATTCATGACATTTTTTGTAAAATGTTTTCTCGGATCGATCCATCATTCCTTGGACCATTTTAAAAAATGACAAACATTACTGTAAATCGCGTTCTTAAGCACAGTAACAGTAAGAGGACTCTATGGATTCCTATTTTGGGCTCACTATCTTAACCCCCTGAATGCTTGTCATACTCTACTCATTAGCATCTTGACCTCTCTAACATCTCTTTTGATCCAATAATCTTTCCCATCAATCATGGCATTTACCCTCGGTTCACCATAATGAGGGAGCAGGTTGGCCCCAATATTTGGTCTGGGCCCTTGCTCTATTTGGGTTATGCCTCTTTTCAGTAAGCCCAGCACCTTTCTCTTGAATGAGGTGCAGTTCTCAATTGAGTGTCCCTGTGCTCCAGTATAGTATTCACAGTAAGCATTCTTATCATACCAGTTGGGGTATGGTGGAGATTTCGCGTCTAAAAACACTAAGATGACCAATCGATCGGCTAATAGGTGATTATAGATCTCTTTATATGAGTATGGTAAAGTGTCAAAATGTTCCCTTTCTCGAGGTGCTTAATGATTACTTAGGGCTTAGGCATTGTTTGTGTTGCGAGGTTGCATGCTTGGAGGAGCGTTTTGAACAGGATTTGATGTGAGGGTGACTGTTGGAGCAATCCCAGTAGAGTGAACTGCTGGTGTCATTTGGTAGGGGCTAAAACCTGGATACAACATATTTGGGGCATATAACCCTTAAGCTAAGCATGGATTTTAAAGGAACTTTATGGTGCTGTGACTGACAGCGTTTATTTTTTTTTTCCTTTACTTGTTGGTTTTTTAATTGACCCGAATGATTTTCCCATAGATATTTTCCCACTTTTGATGGCATTATCAATCATCTCCCCTGATATGACCATATCAGCAAAATTTTTCGTGGCGTTTCCCACCAACTTCTCATAGTAAGAAGCTTTCAAGGTGCCAATGAACATAACTATCATTTCTTTTTCAGTTAATGGAGGCCGAACTTGAGCTGCCTCCTCTGTCCATCTTTGGGCATACTGCCTAAAACTCTCAAAGGCTTTCTTCTCCATGTTCATCAGGGAGAGGCGATTTCAGGCCTAGTCAGATATGTGCTTATATTTGTCAAGGAATACACGAGCCAGATCTGTCCATGTTTAAATTCTGATAGAGTCTAGCCCTATGTACCATTGGAGAGCTACCCTAGTTAAACTGTCCTAGAAGTAGTGGATTAGCAATTTTTCATTTTTTTATACCCGGTCATCTTCCAATAATAAATCCAGAGGTAAGAAATAGGATTTGTGGTCCTATTATATTTTTTAAACTTTTGCACTTTGAATTTATGCGGAATGATGAGACTAGAGACCAACCCTAGAGCCTGCGCGTCTACAATTCTAAATTTATCACTTTTCTTATAGCTCGAAGATGTTTCTTTAAAGATTGGTATTTGTTTAAGTCTTCATCATTTTTTGAAGACCTTTTTTGCACTTTTTTATTTTGCTTGTTCATCAAGATCTGGTACTATAGGTATAGCGGGCGAAAAGCTTAAACTAAATATGGTGCTATTGCAGGATTGAGATAAATGAATGGTTGAGTCAACAAAATTCTTGCTGCTAGGGGATGTTGTTCATGCAAAGCTGCTTTATGCACATTAGTAGCCTCGGTACCACTATTTAGATTACTCTTGGGGTTGGCCGATCTTTTACCAGTGTTGATGGTGCTCATTTATCCTTTATCCTTTAATGCTTCGAACAACAGTTTTATCAATTATGCCATTTGAGATTAAAGTTCTTCATTCCTACGAGCTGATTGTTCTTGAGATTCTCTGTACATGAGTTATAGTCGCTCAATGCGAGACTAATAATCATTCTCCATGGCTTTACGATAGGTACAAGTGTTGTAGCGATGGCGAGCTGAAGATTTCATGATTCAGGACACCTTCCCTTTAGATTATTAATGGATTAGACCTTTAGAATGTGTAATGACATGACATGAAGATGGACATGAGTTCATGAAGCAAAAAAAGAATTATGTTATTAATGCAAAGCAGAAAAAAATAATTGTTATTTATGCAAATGCAAGAAGGACAATTGGATTAAAAAACAGCTCTACCAATAGCGTCTTTCATTGAAGCAACAAAAGTCTTGAATACATATGATTACATTCGAAAATGTCTGGCGTGATTACATTGTTTAATCACATGTTCTAAGAAATACATTAGTTTTTGTTCATGAGCTCTAGTGGGTAAGATGCTACATGCTAGAGATCAAGCCATATCCATCATATATTTGGCCTCCAGCTGAGCTGCCTGAATTTGTTCAGTGAGATGGCGATGATGAGTTTGATAATTTTGGCATGCCTGATCAATTATTTGTTGCCATTCTTGCTCCCATCGTTCTGAGGCCTGTACTAATTCATCCACCTAATTTTGGCGAGCTTGCAAGGACTTCTCTAAGCCTTGAACCCTAACTATTAACGTCTCACTCTCAACCTGATTGGCTCTTAAATCTCAAACTCGAACTTTTAACTGTACATTTCTCCTTTGATAAGCTGATACGAGGGTTTGGCTCTAACAAGCTTCTTTTTACTGTCTTTAGCTACTTCTTTCCACTGATGTAGTTCTTTTTTTAGGGTGAAAATTTATGTTATCCACTCGATTGAAGACTTGCCTCGACATCATGATTTATTATCAAACATTGTGTATCTCACCATTGTGGACTTCGCTGCTACCTCTACCAAACTATCCTCTATATCTAATTCTATTTTCAACTTCGCTATTAACATGAACTCTATTTAATCCTTAGTCAATTGAGATAACTAGCACAATTCCCCCAAATTATATTTTGATTTTATGTACTTCTAAGCCATTAGAATTCTAAACCTAGACTCGATAAGAAAACCTAAAATCAAAAGCTTTAATCGACATACCATAAATCTCAGGAATGAAAACTATTTGCATATACTCAAGATTGGAAACAATCGATGAATCAAAGATTATGAAAAAAAGGGGATTACTGACAAAAATACATAGAATCACAACAAACAAATAAAAAAATCAAGTAAAAAACTCAAAAAAATTGGAAAAAAGCTTAGTTTATCCTAAGATGACTCACAAAGAAAAACAAGAGAGCGAAAATTTTCACACTGCACACTTAGAATTAATTAACCTAAATTTTCGTTACAAAATATAAATGGTGACATAATTTCAATCTTCACTAACATTATTTTAGGCACCACTAATACTTAATTTTGCTGTAGTGTATACATGCATGTGCAGATATTCTTGATGTTAGAAACTATGATCTCTTTTATCCATGGGATCTTTTTTTAACATTTTTATAAGAGTACTAATCTCGTGTTCTTGTACAATGGTTGCTTGTTAATGTATTTGATGTGTTTTTCTCAGGTGGTATTTCATTTGGTTTAGGATATTATGTTGAGACATGATTATTTTGTTTGATTGGTCTAGGTTAGAGGCAAAGGAGAAGGCAAAGTTGGACTGGGAGTGTGAACATGGGTTGTAATGTGGTATGGTTCTTTTATCACTTACCTCTGTAATTTAGGAGCGATTCACTCTTAAGTTTTAATAAAATATCTTGTTTTAGCAAAAAAAAATGTAAGATGAACAAAAGTAAATAAATGAATAAATAGATAAACAAATAATTAAGTAAACAAATAGATAGATGAAAGAAACAAATAAGTTGCAGGAAAAGGATGGAATGAGTCAATCTCAGATCACAATTAGATTAGATTGTTTACATTGCAGTTGCAAGTCAAGATTTTTTTTCCTTTAAAATGCCTTGTCTTATCTCAAATATAAACTTTTAGAAAATTCATTCATCTTTTGTCAACTGCTTCTTTCTTCCTCACTTTTTTTCTCTTTAAAAATACTAAGAACAATAACTGCTTACTTAACCTAAACCCTAAATCCAATAACTCTTTGCCATTATCTCCACTAAATTACTTTTTATGAATCCTCTTAAACCCCTTTTCTTCCAGCCAAATTAATTTCTTCAAAATTTCTAGATCTATATGTGAACTTAAAACACTCCATTGCATGTTTCTGCTTTTTTGTGTTGTCAGAAAACTAAAATAAACACCAAATCTTCCTACTTTTTTTTTTACTTTAGTTTGTCAATCCTAAAAGAAAAAAGAAAAAAAAAATTATCCAAATATCCTAAATAACAAATATTTTATTTCATGGTTTTATTAATAGTTTTTAATTGATTTTTTGTGGCACGTTCTTTGTGTTTTTTTATAGTTTTAAAGGCTGATTTTTTAGGGTTTTATTTGGAAAAACAAAAAGAATAACTTTTTGATTTTGTGTCTGGTCTTCATCCTTACTTCTCATTTATTTTTAATTTTTAAAATAATGGTTTGGTATTGTTGAAAAAATTATGGTTTTCAGATTGACTATAGATGATAAGAATTTTGGGTTAAAAAATAGGTTTTCATCAATGTAGGAATTGGTCTAGAAGGTAGATCCAATTCTCACTTCTAAACTTTCATTCTGAATTGGCTTTCAATTCCTTTGTCTTAGGGCTTCAATTGCCAACTTCTGATATTCCAAAACACATTTGATTTTTATCAATCTTTTCCTTCTTTAATTTTCTTTAGTTCCAAGTTTTTTCCTAAAAAAAATTCAATTCAATTTTTTTGGATTCCCAAGCATACCTAATTTTCCAAAAATTTTTCATCCAAAATTTCATATTTGAATGTTCTAATTTTTTTGAATTTTTATTTTATTTTATTTTATTTACAAAAAAAATGAAATAAAGGAAAACAATCGATGAACAATAACAAATATAAATAAATAATAAAGAAAATGAAATGGAAATGGAAATGGAAATGGGCTGGCCCAAACATGAGTCTAGATGCAATAGCTTTTTTGGAATACATTTAAAGTCCAATAAACTATCTAAAAGACCAAAAACTAAAATTCAAGGCCAAAAATATTTGAGGCCTAGTAAATCCAAAATCTAATTTATAATTTAAAATCATAAAAAATGAACTTTAAATGGTGTTTGACATGGGGTAATCACTCCAAAAATCATGGTGAATAGAATATTATATTAAGTATTCAATGATTCTACATCATAGTGATCTTGATTCATTGAGAGTGACCATCACGACCTTAGAGTAGAGATGTCCATAGGTCAGGCCGGGTTGTGGCCTAAAAAATTTTGAATTCCAAGATCACGTTCAAATTTGGCTTAGCCTGGCCCGCCCATTTAGGTCCGAATCATTGTTTGTCCTATTGAAAGTTATTTTTGCATTAATATTTAAATTACAATATATGTTTAATATAAGAATACTATTTCAACCTAAGTTAAGCTGGCCTGGAACATGAAAATGCAGGCTCAGGCTCAAGCCCGATCGAGCTAGTACATGTTTACCATAGACGGTTATTTAATTAACATATTAAAGGATGAGAGATTTTATCATCAAGATAAATTCGAATGTAAAATTAACTATATTACCCATTCAATATATGAAATACAAATTTATTTTCTCTTAAAATTATAATTATTTTATATTAAAATTGTTATATTTTCAAACTAAAATTCATTTTACGAGGTTTAAAACTAAATTTAGTGTTTTCTTTTACCTTTTTTAATGTTATATATATAAATCAAAATTTTTATTTTCTTTTATTATAATTTTAAATATTCTTTTATATTTTAATTCAAATATTTTTGTACGTAATTTATGTTATAAATATTAATTTACTTATCAATAAATATATTTTTTAATTTAATAATTTAATTAGAATTTATTATAAAACAAATAAAATATTATTAATATTTTATAAATTATTATCTTTGTTCAATACTAAAATCATTAACTTTTGTAATTATTACTGTATGTAAGGTTATTTTGTTACTTTCAATCAAAGTAATATTTGACTTTTAGTAAGGTCAAAAGACATTGATTTTTAGTTCTCAATAATCAATGATTATTAATCAAATAAGATAATTCTAAATCTTGAAGAATAAGATCACTTCGACGATTAGATTATCACGGTAATATTAAAAATAATATCAAACGACACCTAAGAGGGTTTGATAAAAAATTTAGTTATAAGTTTGAGAAACCAATTTTTAATCTCAAGTTCAAATTAAAATGTGTTTGACTCAAATTATAATCCCAAAAAATGACAATGAAATGTAATTTTCAATTTAAATAAAAAGTATTTAAAAGAATCAGCATAAAATTGATTGTATACAATAAAAATAAATATTCCCATGCAAATTTCAGGTTTTTTTTTCTTATTTTTTTTAAAGAAGTTATATTTGTACCGAATAAAATTAAAAATGAAAGCATTTATTCTGTGTTACCTGTAAGTTAGTAGGAAGAGGAAGAGTGCATGTGATTGTGGAAAACTGAAAGAGAATCTGTGAAGGTAGAACTAGGAACAGTCAGTGCATATATAAATATAATATAAGCACCAAATTTGTGAAGATATGCGAAGAGCTCTTTCTGTGTCCTGTCCTATCAGGTATAATTTAACCCGTCATCTTCGGAGGAGAAATCTTAAAGCAGAGAAAAAATTAAAAATTAAAAATTAAAAAAAAAAAGAACTCTTTAGCTTTTTCTTATGCTATAGCATTTTATGCTGTTTTTGCGTGTATTGACTATTGAGAAAAAGTGAGAGACAGTGGCTGTATAATAATTTGTTCAATTCAACTGTCATTTTCCTACGTATACGATCAAGGTAGGAGTAGAGGCAAGCAAAAACGCACTCCTCTCTAAATCTTAATTTCTCCTCTTCTCTTGTTTCTGCCCAACCCCATCATCTGTGCATATGTATTTAATATAATAATAATTATTCTATTATCATTGCAACACCATTCTTCTCTCTCTCTCTCTCTCTCTCTCTCTCTCTCAGAATGTCCGTTCCTTGAAAAGTTTTCTTTTCTATTCTTTTCTTTGCCCAAGAATTCCTTTTCTTACAAGGTTTTTAATTTCTTTTCTTTCCTCAGCTATCCAGGAATTTTGTGTTCACTTACCTTTATTAGATTCTCTGACAGTCTTTTGTTGGAGAGGGTTTTTGCAATTCCTTTGGTGAAGCAAGGCACATCTTTGAAACCCTTTCTCTTGAGAACAAAAATGTCCCGTGAAGGGGATTTCAGTGAACAGGCTTTGAATCGGATTCCTCATCTTTCACTGCACATTAGCCCTCCCAACAGTGCTTCTTCCTCAATTTGCACTGCCACTAGCGAAGGGGATTCTTCCTTTGACATTTGGAGCAAAGACGATGGCCTAAAATCAAACAGTGATGCTTCCATAAAACCCGGTTCCCAAGCAGATACCGAGCTTTCCTTAGCAAATCCTGCAGGCAGTGCCTTAGAAGCTGACAGCCCTTGGCAAACGAACTTTTGGATGGCTGCAAGCAGCGATGATGATGAAATAAGGAACAGAAATCTTCCGAAATGCGGTAATGGTGGCCAACTAAGTAACATAAACCAAGGAATTTCATTACTTGATGTTTCTGGACTGAAACCATGGAGGGGAATACCAGTATACAGTGGTAACTGTATGTCGTTCCCGTTTACGAGCTCGGATAACTTTGTAGATATGGATCCCCATAAGTTTCGGTTTTATCAAGCCTCCCCCTATTCGTCTTATAATTGTTCCTCCTCAGCTTCTTCAGTGTTGCACTCAGCCGATGGTCATAGAATAGGTAGGTTTAATGGGATTCCGGTGCCCCAGTTTCATCATCACTACACTCAATATGAAGCGGCCGGGGGTAGTTCAGACTTGTGTAATGGCATGATTAGATCGAGGTTTATGCCAAAACTACAAAGCAAGAGGAACATGAGGGCACCCAGAATGCGTTGGACCAGCTCTCTCCATGGTCGCTTTGTTCGTGCTGTGGAGCTTCTTGGTGGTCATGAAAGTAATTCCACTTCTTTCTCTCTCTTTTTGTGTGATAGATCTAGCTAGGGATGAATCCGTTGCTATGTTTTAATTGGGTTTTGGGGTTAATTTCCAATTAATTTGATTTGATGAGCTTGGTTGGTGTTGTGTACTTGATAGGAGCCACTCCTAAGTCAGTTTTAGAGCTAATGGATGTCAAAGATCTAACTCTTGCTCATGTCAAAAGCCATCTACAGGTACAGATCAAAGAATTGAAAGCTAAAACCCTCGTTTTAGTTGTTCTTCTTTTTTTTTTTTATTTCTTTTCCTCACATATATATTTGGGTTGCGGCAAACACAAAAAGCACCTGCTTAGAGTTATTAGACTCATCAAACTAAAGAGAAAAGCAGTTTTCAAATCCAAACCATCCGCAGGAAAAGAGCAGATGAGTGCTGTGCAGTGAATGAATGAATGAATGAAGAGTTCAGTCTGTTTCGGCGTCTCAGGACAAGTTCAACTTTTTGTGACAAAAAAAAAGTAGCCATCATTTCTCAATAATAGAAGCAATTACTGACCTTACCAAACATCAACCTCGTGGTTAATAAACAAACAAATAAATTTCACAAAGAGACAGACTGAGTTAGAGAAGCATTTGATTTGATATTTTTTACCGGGAATTTCCCTTTTTTTTAAAATCTTTATCCGCCTCTCCTACTGACTAAAATTTTAATAAAATAGAGGTTTCTTTCTTTGTTTTGGGTGTCTATTTTTCCCTTTTCGTGGTCTTCGTTGGTTTTAAATTGATTATCTTAGTCACCCATATATATATGTATTGAATTGCAGATGTATAGAACTGTCAAGGGCACAGACAAAGCTGTGGCTTCCCCAGGTAATTCGCATTGTTTAGCCTTACTGCCTTTGCCCTTCCCTCTCGGCTTTTTACAATATTAATTAATATTTATTAACTGCTTCATTTTATACCTAATTTATTTTATATATATGTATATATATATGTCCTGATTCTCTCCCCTTCTCTCTCACGCTCTTCTATGTCTTACACCCTATATTTCTTGCACGCATTTTTATACTTAAATGTGCATACTATATGTTCATGCATGTAATTGTACAATTTTATTTATTTATAACTTAATTAGTCTAGCATCTTGCAAGTGTATATTATATTAAATTATATTATATCATACTATACTGTATTAAATTATATTTTGGCATTCAATAATTTAACATCCATGCAAATCTATGGTCGACTAAGATATGGTAAAAATTAGAGATATATATACACTATATATATATATGTAAGGGTCTATTATTTGTTTTTTCGCTAAAATATGTGCGTATAGATATATATAAATATATAATTACACATGACAGATGGATCTGGGGAAGAAGATGAAGATTATTTGGGTGCAGCCAAAAATAGATTGAGTCAGAATACTAAGTGTTCAGCGAAGCAGAGATCAGGAAGTCCAAATTTACCGATAGAAGATGATAATAACGTTAATGGCTCCCCTTCCTCCACTAATCTTTCGATTAACTCTTCTATGTAAGTCTCTCATTCTCGTCTTCGCATTAATTTTTTCTGTTCGTTTTCTCATCCTTTCTTTTCTTTTTAAAAAATAACAGTATAATAATATAGACATATATATGGCCTGCGATTCTTTTCTCTGTGGTTGTTTTAGATTTATAGGGGGATAGTGTTTTTGCCTTGTAATGGATGACTAGCTTTAGCTAATTAGCAAATAAAAAAATTATTGAACAAATTTAAGTTATATTTCTTTTAAAAAAAATATTTAATAAGTATAAATATTCGAATCCTACTATTTATAACTTATTTTCCTACTAATTTTGAAAGATCTTCTTAGTAGAAAAATAAAAACAATACATCCCAAGCGTGTGTGTGTGTGTGTGTATATATAAAACTAAAAAGAGTTTCTTTATGACAGCTTTTGCTTTTGTTAACCTTTAATTCATTTTTTCTATTTTCTGCTTTCTTTCTAGTTTCTTCCCATGACTGATGAATGATGATTAATCTTAAATTGCCTACAATATTGTGGGTTTTACTAACTAGTATTTTTAGACACTTTATAAGGTTGTCATAATAAATATACTATTATTTTTTATATATTAAAATTCATTAAATTAATTATTATTACATTTAATATAAGATATTATCATTATAAAGAATTTTACTACCAAGAGTTATAAGAACATTTTTTAAGATTATTATGTGTAATAATATTTTTAATTGATACGTTGAAAATGTTAAATAAAGTCGCCAACTAATACATTAAATACAATATTTTTATCAAAAATAATATATTTACTAATTTTAAAGAGTGTCTTAACCGAAGGCACTCATTAACAAAATACTACTATAAATTTTAACTAAAAAAATTCTTAGCAAAATCTCATTAAGCTAAGGATATAGATGATATCATTTTTTAAAAAGTATAATAATTTTTATTTATTTTTGAAAATTTTCAATGTTGTGGTGTCATTTAATTGAATCAAACATAAACCATTAAGCTAAAACACATTTTCTCTTTAAAGCCAATAAAAAAAAAACTTGTGTCTTTGACTTGAAGCACGCCCACTAGCCTTAAAAAACAAACGTAAAAAACAAACCCTTATTGTTATCAGTTGGTTGGTTTAAGTTGAAAAGATACCAATCTTTAAATAAGGAAAGTACTGTGCACTGAAACTCATGGCTATAGCTTTAGCAACCCTAGTAGTAGCAGCTGGGTTAGGCGCTCCATGTCCAAGTCCATGACCATGTAAACTGTTTTTCTAATTCTACCAAGTACGTAGCTAGAAACGGAATAATAGTTTTTTAGAAAAGAAATTAATTTTTTTTTTTCACTTTTATTATAAATATACAGTCGTACGCTACAACCGTTCATTTCAAGTTCATTGATTCAGCTTTTTCCTTAAGTTTGCATGCACTTTTTAAACGGAAGGTTGCCCCATTTTCCTTTAGATATGTTTTCTTTCTTGACGTTCACATTTATAACCAATGAAATGCCTCTGTTCAGCGTTTATTCTATAGTTTGATACATACATATATATATATATATATATATGTATATAGTTGTAGAAAGAAATTTAATAAAAATAAAATCTTCCTGCTGGGAGATGACATATTGAAGAGATAAGAACAACTTTCAAAAAGAAACTTTAAAATCGAAAAATGAGTTTAAAATAGATTGCTATGATTCTCTTTCCGAAGGAAGAAAATGTTTTTTAATTTAAGAACAATATGGCATTAAACTTTTTGGGGTGCTATTAAAACAAAATTACAAAGCCATTAATTTTGTACTTGTAAGGAATATATATTGGATATGCAGTCCATTAATTTTATTATTGTTATTATTATTATTATTATTATTATTATTAGTAAAAGAAGCCAGTCAAGTATCTAAATACAGTCATTAACTTTAATC
>JBBYHM010000010.1:9357271-9374554 GCA_038381775.1 Adansonia rubrostipa | reverse complement strand
GATGCATTTTTGAAAATCCTCTTTAAAAATATAATGCAAAAATAACAAATAGATATCCTAATTCAAGAACACCAATAATTTTTTTTGATGCTATTCACAATCAGTTCGTAAATCATTCAAACCATATTTAAACTATTTTGATTTTCTTCCATCTATTTACCGTAGCCCTTGAAGGGAAAGGACCATTGTAGACTTTCTTTTTACATTTAGGAACATACCTGTTTATAAGCCTCTAAAGGAACACCTTTAGTTCATGACCTTCCAATCAGCCATATGTACAAATATGTTGAACATTTGCCTAACCTTGCATAAATAGAGATATAGTAGTTCTCCACTCAAATAAAACTATTGACAAAATAAATTGATGCCACCATAGCAATTACTCAAGTCTGAAGTTTGCTAGATTAGGGAAGCCAGGTAATTAAAGCTTTTTGATATTATTTGCTGTGACCTTGTAAGACTCTAAGGTTAGAGATCTTAAATGCTTCAGTGGCTTTAATTTCCTTGCACTTGAAAATTAATGCCTATCAAAACTGGGAAAAGTAAAAAGAAAAAGAAGAGTGGGCAAACAAGAAAAATGAACAAAGATACAATATGAAAGAGCAACTACAAAAAAGTAAACAAAAAAAAATTGAGAACAAACAAAAGATAAAATCCAATTAAAATCATTGCATTTAAATAAAAAGTCATATTATAAAATACAAACCAAAAAGATTTAATATCCAAAAAAATCGAGAACTAGTGGTTTTCATTCTTAAATTTTTTTTAAAAAAATTATATTTAAAAAAAGAAAAAAAAAGGCATGCTTCAACTCCAAGGCTAAAATGGCCAGGGAGGCTGAGGTTTGTTGCCTCTTAGCCAGGAATAAAAGGCCAAACAGTGATTGAATTAGTTGAACTAACGGTTCTCGATTTAACAGGTTTAATCATTGATTTAATCATCTCTTAATATTAAATAATTAAAAAATATAAAATAATACAAAAAATTAAAAAATATAAAAAATAGAAAAAATAAAAAATTCTAAAAATAAAAAATATAAATTAAATAAAAACATAAATAAGGAAATTTTAAAGAAAAATAAATTTTTTTAAAAAAATCTTGTATCAGTTTTTTATTGCTTTTTTGATTTTTGTTTCTAATTTTTTTAATAATTCTAAACAGTTCAATAAAAATTTAATTTTAATGTCTTATTGAACCTTAGAACTAATTAATTTTTGATTAAACTGATTAATTTGATTTGGTTTTTTCATCGATACTCCTAGAATGGTAGGTTGAAAGGGGGAAAAAAATGGAAATGATAAAATAAAAAGAAGCTTTTTGAAAACATCGCTTAAGTCGTAAGGACTCCAAACAAAATCCAAATATTTAGGTAAGTAACATCATCTGTAATTTTCCAAAAATAAAAAAGAGAATAGGCCCCCACGTCCACGTGTTTAGTTGTTAGGGTGTGAATTTTAAATTTATTTTTTTATTTTGTTGTCGCATTTTGATTTACTCATCTGATTCTGATCTCGAGCTCAAGCCGAGTCTTACTCTGAAGGCGTCAAAAATAACGGACTGATTCTTCTGAATACCGAATCTTATTTGGTTCAGCGCTAACCTTCCCCGTTTACTTTTTGCTAAGTCCATAACGGCTGGCGCCGGCAGCTGGCACCTTGTTTATCTTCTTCCTGGGTAGAGCAGTAGAAGGAAGCTTTCTCTCGGAATCCAATGGCAGCATCTAAAGAATCAGAAGAAGAAAAAAGGGCCTGGGAAGATGTAATCAGAAAAATGTTACCGGTGGGAGCTCCTTTACCCGATGAAGACCACCTCGATTACTCAATCGCTATTGAATACGAAGGGCCTTCCATTCCTTACGATGTCCCTCGTGTCGATCCCCTCCGTCTCGATTCCCTCCCCGCTACTGATCTCTCTTCCATTCCTTCAATCCCCACAAAACCCAGATTATCTAGCTTTAAAAAGAATCACTACAATATCAGGAATGGAAGCCCTCTTGAAAGCCAGAGACCTTCCTCCGCTTCAAGATCCCAGATTGACTCGAGAAACGGTGATTGCGAGTCCGAGATCGAGGTTGACAAGTCGCCGCAACCAGCTACTGCTGATAAGAAGAATGTTGTTGTGACTTTTAATACGCCGAAAGATTCGGAAACTGATGAAGAGGAAGATGACGGCGATGGTTACTCTTCTTCCCAATCAAGCCTGGCGGATGCTTCTGCTTCCGTGGCAAATGCGGAATCGCGTGGGATTAGGAAGAAGGAGAAAAAGAGAGGAATTTGCAGCAGATGTGACAAAGGGAGTAGATTGAAGGAAAGAGAGGCGTGTTTGGTTTGCGATGCGAAGTATTGTAGCAACTGCTTGCTCAAGGCCATGGGCTCTATGCCTGAAGGAAGGAAGTGCGTAGGTTGCATTGGAAAGCCTATTGATGAAGCCAAGAGGTCAAGACTTGGGAAGAGTTCCAGGCTTTTGAGAACACTTTGTAGTACTTTGGAGGTTAAGCAAATCATGAAGGCTGAGAAGGAGTGTGCGGCCAATCAGTTGAGGCCTGAGCAGTTGGTTGTTAATGGGAGACAGTTGACTCAAGAAGAATTGGCTGAGCTTTTAGGGTGCCCGTTACCACCTCAGAAGTTGAAGCCTGGCAGGTATTGGTATGATAAGGACTCTGGATTGTGGGGAAAGGTAAAATTCTGGATTGATAAGGATTGAATTCAAAATGGATTGTTATTTGTTATTTTTGAATGTATTTGACTTTTGAATTGAATTTCAGGAGGGAGCGAAGCCTGACAGGATAATTAGTTCCAAGTTGAATGTTGGTAGTAAGTTAAGAAACGATGCTAGCAATGGGAATACAAGGGTTTACATCAATGGTCGCGAAATCACAAAGATTGAGCTCAGAGTGTTGAAGGTACTTAATTACTTATCTTGTTCATGGTACATGTTCACTGCTGTCCCCTAAACAACACGAAACTAGAACATTTCTTAGATTACTAGCTGAATGTTTTACTGTACTTGCCTTTTGTGTAAAGCTGCCATTTTATTTGATGATTTTTATAGGAAAATACAATAATTCAAGTTATTGGAGTTCGCAAGTGAAAAGCTACGCATATAATTACATGAATCATGCTTGTGGTAAAGATTATGCAGACTACTGCATGTATCTTTCATATATGTTTGATAGTGGTATAAAGATTTTTGGAATTCAATGGGACAAAGGGACAGAAAGCTTCTCTTTTCAAGATGGAAACTAGAGATCATGAAGCTAACTACAGTATATTATAAATAATCGTTGTTTTAACTTTCTAAATTGAGCTGTTTATCAATGCTATGCGAGAAAAAATTCTAAAGCCCATGCCATTGACCTAAAACTTTTTTTCACTCTTATGAGGACCACCGTTTATCATTCCTTTTAGTGAATTATCTTTACTTTTATGATTCAGTCTATATTTGGACGGTAAGGGGTTTTACTTTGTTAAAACACACTTCTATTTCAGTCCCAAGTCCTTTTTCTAAGATCAGTTTTGCAGGAAGAAGGATTACCGAAGCAATTTATGTTCATAACTTGGTGCATGAGAAAAAAAAATTCATTTAGGGAGTGTCATGCGAAGAAATTAGAAGATAGGAGACTTTTTCTAGGGCTATTTGATATTTAAGTTCATCTTGGTATGAGCTAGTAATTCCTATTTCACTGTTGCATATCTTCTGCAAGTTGTATTGACACTTATTGCCTTCCTAATATCTAAAATATTCCCTAAACAGATGAGACTTTTTACTTACCATAGTATTTATAAACCTTATTTTCCAAGTATTGTGTTTTTAAACTTATTATTTCCCAATTACTAGTATTTGTTTGCCTCATGATTACTATGTAATCTGCATTTCTTAAAGGTGCCTAACGAGATATCTTTTCTTCTGCTACCTCTTTCTTCTCTCAGACTAATGTAATTTCTCTCTCTAACAACCTTCTGGGGCAGTTGCCTCCTTTACCATTCAATTCCCATCAATTTTTTAGTTAAAAAAAAATAAAAACCCCTATCTCCGCACGTTTTTAACTTGCATAATGAAAGTTCCTGATGTGTATTTGATGAGAGAGTTTGAATCAACAATCTCTCATGGGATTATAGTTTCATGGACAATTTTACTTTAAATAGATCAAATATATATTTAAAAAAACTCCAGGCCGCAAATTTGCGGTGTAATAAATATTTCCATGTACGTCTTGAAGATTCTGCCATTTGGGAGACCAAAATTTAGGGTCGAAGGATTTTTTTTTTTTTTGGTTTTTAAGAAGCCATGCTGTTAATATCCAACATATGCAGGCCTATATAACAATCAACTGCAGTAATGCAGCAAGGGAAAGGCTAGGAAGAAGTAAAATATGGAACCAAAATGGGATTTTATGAAAGAGATGATTATCAATTATTAAATAAAAAAGATGACATTGGTGAAGTCTAAAAGTGGTGCTAAAAGAAATGTGAGAATGTCTTTGATTCCTTGACGATCAATTTTTCAGCCTTTTCTCCTTAACGTTTTAAACTTGGCATTAATAAAAACAAAAACGAAATTAAAAAGAGTTAAATAATGGGCAACGTTGGTTATATTGGTGTTTTTTATTCTTTTCTGAGAATCAACTTTCATTCCATATGAATCATTTGAAAAATAAGCATATTCATTTTGTAGTGGATCTCTTATGTGATCAATTCGGGTTGGCTTTGGTTCATTTGGAAAACGTAGTTAGGAGAACTATCTTTGGAGAAATTTGGCATAAATTGATATGGACTCCTTGGCTGCATAACCTTATGGAGGAACTTCATATCGTTTGGCTTTTCATTTTTTCGTGTTCCTTAACTTGGATATATATGCTACTATGTCACTAATGTGCTAAAGGAAACTAGATTTGCTTAAATGCTCCTTGCCTCACATTGGACTTCTAGATATGTCCTTGAAAAGTGACATACTTTTAGCTCAATTATTGGACAAGGTCAAGTTTGTTTTGCTTCATTCCTTTTTCTCTTCCAAAATGTAGAGGCAATATTACAATTGTTGATGCAAGGATTGTGGAAAGGTTGAGCGGCCTTTAGAGCACAGAGATCTGCAAGATAAAAGCGTTAGAAGGGCAGCACAGTTGGTACTCTAGGCACATGCTGATGCTTAAGTCACTCGGGGTTTAGAAGGAGGGGAGGCAAGATAATAGGAGAACAAGTATGTAGTAAGAATTCAGCTTAGGGTTTCAAGAGGATGTTCTACCTTATATAGTTTACCTCTTGTGACCTAGGGTTGACTTATACTTTGATGGGCTTCTGGCATAATGATTGATCTAGGCCCATATTGGTCGTGGGCCGTATCGTATTGGTATAACAATAATTAGTAGTGAACACAGGTTTGGCTTGTGAGTTCCAAAAGTAGTTTTTACCTTTTTCGGGTTAAAATTTTCTATGTGGTCATTTGGCGATATCTCATTTGCATATGTTCTACATGTAATGATGCATATTCTAAGTGACAATGAAGGAGCTCCAGTCCGATGGTCAAATGACTTTATTTGGAAGCTGAAACATTATTTCCATCGTAAAAGAAAAATTATCATCACTCATATCTATTTTAGGATCTCCTAAAAAGAACGGTGTCAGTCAACTGGTTTACTTATTGCACATAGTGCATGAACAAGCTCAGTTAGAGTTGTATGTCTTTGTTTATCAAGTGAAAAAGTTCAAGCTCATCTAATTGTTAAGCTGAGCTTGAATATAAATAAACTTCTCTTGTCTTTTGTGGACAAGTTGATAATCTCTCATGAAGCTCAATAAAATCTTGATAAGATCCTGTTTTATCAATTCTAAGTTGACCATTTAGGTTTTAATGTCTTCTGATCACCGTTTAGTATTTATATCGTTGAAAAGTATAGAACATAGATTACTGTTGAAAAATCCCTAAAAATCTGAGATTGAAAAATCCCCAGAAACAGGGATTAAATTCTCTAGATATCAAGCTTTTAATTCTCTGATTTTTTATGTAAAATATTGGCTGTAATTTACTGTTATTTAGGGTAGAATTATGGGCTGTAATTTTCTAAATCTTAGGCGCAGAATTGTAGGAACAGATTATATAGCTTTTATTTCTATTTCCTAAATTAGCCTAGGATGATATATAAATATGTATTCTTTTTCAGTTATTAATACAAGTGAAAAAGTATTCATCCTTTCAGACTTTCTGTCATCTTTCCAGACTTTGTCAGTTACATTATCCATAATTTTTAAAAATATATATTGCAGAATCTTTTTTTTATGTGCTGTGGGAAAGTGAATGTAAGGTTGATAAGGTTGAGATGTGGGAAAGGGAAGAAATATTCTCTTCCCTCCGACATTACCATAAGATATGAGAAGAGGACATGTATATAATCCCAGTTAAGTCAAGAGCCGCTTTGGCAACGTTTTTGTTAATTGGAGTAGTTATTTCTTTCTGAGTCTATCACAGATGGCATTTCTATTACCATGATTGTTTGGAGTTTTAGGGTGGTGCAGCCTAGGTGAATCTGGATAAACTAATTTGCCTCATCCTCGGATAATAGCTATTCTCGACGAGCCAGGAATAGAAGAACTGTTCACATTCCAAATTTACCCTTGCAATTTCTTAATTATAGTTATGTCCATAGAGAGAAGGGGAAAGACAAGTGGGAGGAAGATTTTGTAGGTGTAGCTCCTAATTGCTTGCCATTGGCCAAACGGATTAATATTTATTGCTAGGATGACAAACTCTCATTTCAATGACAATATTTCAAGATGGAGCCCAATGGCTGATTGGCTTGGTTACTTATATGAGAGAATTGCTTGGCAGTCAAATCGGCTTATGGTCATTAGCTATTGTATTTGGTTGTAGGTGAGTGAAAGGGCACATTGGCAAGAGATCTGATTTTCAGTGCAGCCAATTTGCCTTGTTGCTGGTGACCAGTCTAGTCTCTCGCATTGCTAGATTAGCTTGCTAGGGACAAGATTTTGTCAATGGCTATTCCAAAATTTCACATCAGCAAATTGATTTGCTGCTGTCTATGAGATTCAAGGATGTGGGAGGAGAAATAAGGGGGGGAAATAAAATTGGAGAAAAAAAGGGAAATAATCTAGTGTAGAGACAACAAATATGAAGAAAACTGAAAAAAAAAAAGGGAAACATAAAAGAGAAAATGGCTCCTCTATTCTTTCCTTTAATCAAACATGACCTATGGATTTAAAGGCTGCTTAAGTGTGCTTCAAATCTAAGCTACTGAACTCAGTATGAACCCTTGTTCAGTGTGAAGCTCAGTTAACCATGCCAAGCCTAAACAAAGTTTTTGTAGCTCAGTAAGTACCTAAGCTTGATTAAAAGTAGGCATGCCAAGCCTGAACAAGAGAATGATCCTGCTCATTTTACTTCTGCTCCCTACCTAAAACTTTTGTTAAAGCAAGAGCATCTATCAATGGTAAAAGTCCATTTGCTGTCCCTGTACAATAGTCAAAGTTGTATTTTAGTCCCTCTACTTCTGAACTGTGTATTTTCAACCTTGTACATTTAAAATTAGAACAAATAAGAAAAATTGTTAATAGTGTTAAACGAAATCCGTTTAAATGGTGACGTGACTCTATAAAATAATGCCTGTAAATTTGGATTTTTGGGTGGATTTTCAAGGTTTGGATGAAATCAGGTTGATATAGCATTTTTACGTTTCATATTTTTATAAAGCCATGTCACTGTTTAGATGGATTTCGTTTAACACCACCAACAATTTTCTTTGTTTGCTCTAATTTCAATTATATAAGGATGAAAATGCTTAGTTTAATAGTAGAGGGACTAAAATGCACTTCTTACTATAGTTCAGGGACTGCAGAAGGACTTTTACCATTTATCAACAAACTTCATATTTTTTGCTGCTCTTGGCTGCAAGCAATGCTTCCTTACTTGAAGGGTCATTAAACCATAAGGTTCAAACTGGAACATGTTCTAAAGTATGGTAAATATTGCTTTAAATAGGCTTAAATAGGAGCTCTGCGTGGAGTGAGTATTTTTGTTTAACTCCTTATCTCTCTGATGTAAGGCCTTTTTTCGGACTAACTAGATGCTGTGTGGAGTTTGACATTTTCTTCGGTTAGTGTTGACAAAGATGTTTCTACACATCCCTTTGCTAGTCGATAGAAATATTTAAGGTGGATTTGCTATTAATAGCAAAAGCCTAAGTTCGTCAAGCAACAGCTTGACTGTCTCAAACTGCAACATGCTCTTGCTTCATCTTGCTGAAAATTTGTACTTTAACCAAACAGCTGAACCATATCTCTTCATGCCTGTGATTATAGCTAAGTAAAATTTATTTTTAGAGAGAGTGACTTTGTTTTGTTGATATATACTTTCAAATTTATAACACATGAACTATATTGCCGATGGCCTTGGCTGATGCTGTGGTGGATAAGACAGTCACCTATGCTAGGTGATTGAGACAATTCCTTGTCCCCTCGGTCCCACTTTTGCTAATGCTTGCAAGGGTTGGGTATCATGGACTGACAGAAGAATCCTGTTGCAAGTAATTATGTATGAAGTATGTAAACATCTTTTCTACTAAACTTGCTAACAATGCTAAGCTTTTTTATCTCCATACTCTCTAAAGCATGATTCCCCGTTCTGATGGTTGGAACAATTTTTATCTTCTTTTGTTGGCGTACAAACTATCTTGTATAATGATTTTGGTTTGTTTTTTGCTTTAATTTTATTTCAGCTGGCAAAGGTACAATGCCCCAGGGATACTCATTTTTGGCTATATGATGATGGATCTTATGAGGAAGAAGGTCAAAATAACATCAAGGGCAAGATATGGGAAAAGGTTCTCTTGTAATCTGTACATTAGATTTAAGTTTTAAAATTCAATAAGTGGTTGAATTGATTTTTTATTCAGTTGCAGTATGATTTTTGGTAGGCAGGCTTTTACTCGTTTCTGTTGTTCATTGTTTTCGCTGCCTGTACCACCTGCAAATCCTCATGGGCCACAAGAAGACCCAACTACCTTTTCAGGGAGGTTCGTGCCTGAGTATTTGGAGCAGGGAAGAGTACAGAAGTTGCTATTATTTGGGTTGGAAGGATCTGGAACCAGTACCATTTTCAAGCAGGTATTGTTTATGTTTCAAACTATTTTGACTGCATGTATGTTACTTTCATTTCTCCTGCTTCTATGACTGTTCCTTGGTTAATATAAGTTTCATTATTATTAGCCAAGCTTTCTTCTTACTATTAGGTAAAATACTTTTGTTGTTTGTTGGCTATAATCATCCGTCTAATCCTCCCTTTATATATTTGTTCTGGTTCTCTTCTTAATATTGGCAAATGTGGTCTTAACTTAAAATGCAATCCTTGTTGTACTGCAAATTTTCTTAGTGTTTCACTTTTCTATCATCTTGCTGGAGGGTTTAAGGAAGGATATCTTTAATTTCGTTCGCTCTTTGTTAATATAGCTTGGGTTTTCCTCAACTACAGAATTTTTTCAGTACTGATTGTAGCTACTTATCAACCAAATGAAAACACAGAATGCATGCCTTCTTACTCTTTCATTTTTCTGCTTTTTGGTTACATTGCCTTGACCTCCACTTTGCTACAATTTATGGTCTGATAATGGATAAGAATCAACTGCGTGCTGCTCTTGTAATGCCTTTTCTGATCTTTGGAGCAATAACTTGCGTTCTTTTCTGCATAGCTAATTTATTAGTCTTCATTAAACAAAAAAGCCAGTTTTTGTTTGGCTTTTCCCATATCATTGTTTCTTACATCCAAGCAAACTATGCTTGAATTTTGCAGCAGATGCTATAATGTTGCCTTGAATTACATTATTTCTTTTTTATTCGAGTCAGTCAGTCGTCCTTGGTACTTCATCAAATTCCTTAATTTTTCCCTACTTTATTTCAAGCCAATTAATCCCTCAGCTAAGAGGTTTTGTGCAGTCAATGAACTCTTAACACTTTTATGTGCTATAAACCATGCTGATATGGCATCTAGGTGGCTTTTTGTTTGATGTGGTGATGACATGGAGTGGAAAAAGTATTAAAAATTTTACCTTCATAAACTTGGCAATTACTAGTTTTCTTTCAATTTTCATTTTCCCATTTGTACCTATCTTTGTTTTATTTATTTATTTTTTTGACATTGAAATATTTCAATATATATAATGTTTTTTGTTCTTTGATTTTATTTTCTGTTTTTCCTCTTTCATTTTCTTTTACTAGTGCCAGATCGGTGTTGGATGTAGCTGACTTGTTGCCTTGATATGAGTGAAGAAAAATATAGGATAGGGTTGGAATGTTTTCACAGTGGAATAATTTTCTCCCTCCCCATCACTCTCTTGCATTCATCTTTATGTCAGATAAAAAAGCCACCTGGGTGCTATCTCTTCATAGTTAGGCCGCCTAGTAACGGTGTTACTAGTTTTACTTGATTGCAAAATGCTTAACTATAGAGGATTAAATGTTTTGATCTAAAACTAGAGGGGCTGTATTGAATGATTTGTTCAAGTAGAGGGCCTCTGGCGACTTGAACCTTTTTTATGCCAGAATGACAATTCTTCTTCTTCTTCTTTTCCTTTTGTAACACATTTTCTTCAATCTGTTGAACAGGCTAAGTTTTTATACGGAAATGGGTTCTCTCCAGAAGAGATGCAGAGCATCAAACTTATGATTCAAAGTAACATGTACAAGTATCTTAGTATATTACTTGAAGGACGAGAGAGATTTGAAGAAGAAGCTTTGTCGGAGCTAAGAACTAATGAATTCAATAATGAAAAGTCTGCTTCAGGTCTCCATATTACTGCATCTCCTTTCCTATGTTTAATACAAATTTTATGATAGCAATTTTCCTGCCTGTTGATTCAGGCCAGTATCAGCCACCGCTTTGTTCTGTCTATTTAACCATTCTTCCTTAATAGATAATTTTAGGGTTATAAATACAATGAACTTCTTAATGATCTGGGAAACTAAAAGTTGTCAAGAAGCTTATATTGTGAGGGTAAGATGATGTGTGTAACCCGTTGAATGGAGTTTATGAGTTGACTGTCTCGATTTGCTAACAACTTCGAGTCGCATGAATGCCTAAAGGATCTCTGGCTAGAGGCATTCTGCTACAGGGGAGATTGGTTATTAGTTGTTTCACAGATTGAACTTCGGAAGAAAATAATCAAATTGAAATTTGACATAAGGTATCATGAATGTAAGTGACTTCTAACATTATATGGAAATTAAACAGTCTCTAGGTCTGATATGGAAGCAATGCATTTCCTAACGGCAAAAGGTGTTCTTGATCTTTAAGAATATTTTGTTACTACTTTTAGGGCACATGAGATAGGGGAAGAATTTCAGTTTTCAGTAGATTTGGCTTTGGATTACTGATAGGAGGTGCCTTCACCTTATAATACTAAAACACATGGAAGAAGAATAATTTGCTAAGTCTTTTTTGTTTTCTTCATTTTATGATTTCTCTAATTCCTTTAGTATGGAGAATGAGACTTCTCTCTAGGTTATTTGGTCTGTCTGCGAGAACTAAAATGGTATATGGCAAGCTGTCTAAACATGCTTACTGAAGTGCTGGTATTTGCAATAGCTCTCTTGTAAATGGTGATACTGATGTTTTAACATGTGGAGAAGGCATCTGCAATTCAAAGCGGAGTTAATTGTTTGAAGACATACATTTAAGGAAATAGACCCTTAAATATGTGTCCATACATGTACGCATGTACTGACATTCAGTTTTTCTATTTCTGCAGACATATATGCATGTGCCTATAATGTAAACATGTTCCTCCCCCACTCAAGCTCATTGTGACATTTATACATTTATTACCTTTTTTTGCATTATCTTTGAGAACCAATACATTGATGAATAATTGGACATGGTGAACAGTTCAAATTAAAATAAATTTGTTCTAAAACTTTGCATTAGCATGATTTCTGAGTTTCTAGAACTATATCAGGGAATTTACTATAAATGGCTAATTTGAAAGGAGTTCTCTAATATCATGTTTAAAATACTACTTTTAATACTGTTTTTTTGGAAAAATACTTCATGTTACAACACTCATATCATTTTCCATTCTTTAGGCTGTTATAACTTAAATAAGAGTTACATTTCCTTCTAGCTTAAACTTTTGAGATAATTGGTCACTCAATAATCATTTTTAACATTCTATTTAAAAAAAAAAAAATCTCATCTTGAATCCTAGGAAAGTCAACCCTTTTTCATCAATTGTTTGCCTAGTGTCTGCATTTTAAGTCTTATGAACAATTCTCTTTATCATTCTTTAGTTTTCACCTTTTGTCTTTGATTCATGGCAAACGCCATTAAGGATTCATTTCGCTTAAATGTGAGGGATGAATGTCAGAACTTAAATATAAAAGATGAGTCCTTTCCTATCAATTTAAGCTTTTGGGATGGTGACAAAGCTATCTTTTTAATATAAACTTTATAATTTTGCTTGAACTTGAACATGAAATAGCATTTTGTATTCCATGCCCTCTTATATCTCATCTGAATGGAAGCGGTATTGATGGAAAATTTTGCTTCCACCACAGTAGGCCTTCCATTAAGGAATACATTTGGGAATCTATGGCAGCACATTTACATGTAACTAGAGGGTATTTCTTGTTTCCATGAACAAATAATTTTATATGCTAATTATGAAAATTGAATTCAGATGAAACAGGAGTTAATGGAAGTAACCAGTGTATATATTCAATTAACCAAAGGTTCAAGCATTTTTCTGATTGGTTGTTGGATATTATGGCTATGGGAGACTTGGATGCATTCTTTCCTGCTGCAACCCGTGAGTATGCGCCTATTGTGGATGAGATCTGGAAGCATCCTGCCATTCAGGAAACATACAAGAGGATTGACGAATTGCATCATCTTCCAGATATTGCCAAATACTTTTTGGAGAAGGTATGAAACATCAGTTCATCTTTGTATGTTTTATGAAGCATTTATCAGATTAGTTATGCAATAGATTTTAGTTAACGTCATGTTTTCTGCTGTTGATTTGTCAAGTAAGCAGCATTTGGATCAAACTTGTAGATAGTCTTGGAGTAAAAGCAAGAAGATGCTGCCAACGTTGGCATTTGTTGTCATTATCATTAACCTTTCCAGGAAAGTGAAATTCTATAGGGAAAAGAGGCATGAAAGGACCACAAAGTTACAGATGTAGGACAAGAAGAAATTGTCTATAGCAATTTTATAATCTGAAATTCTTGAGGAAAACAGGGAAAATTGATTACATTGCACAACCACATACCCAATAATGCTGGAAAGCCTCCGTTGTTTAAACTATCTCAATTAAGCTTTAACAACAAAATAGAATACCCACGACTTTAACTTAAAGAAACATAAACCTAAGACTAACTGCAGCTAATAAAAGCAAGCTTCCAATTTGCTTCTAGTCATAGGTTATGTGCCAAATTGACATTCGAGGCATTAGGATCAGGTTTAGTATGCCGTCTAAATTTTAAACACCCTTGAAGACTGCTGCTGTCTGCTCAATTATGAATTTAGAGGAAAAGTTTAGTTAAAGTAGAAGGACTACCTTAACAAAATAAAAGTTAAACCAGCTATCAGTATTTTCTTCAATATTGTTTCTTTAATTGACTCTCTTATTGGCTGGAAATTCTGGCTAATAGCTTGTATTGAGGGTTCTAGAACATAATCTCTTAGTTGAATAATCCAATAGGTTGGGATTTTTCACCACCTGGTGATTTGTATGGTGTGGGAGCTGGGAAGGAGAGGGCAGTCGTTTATGGGAGTGTGAGCCTCTAAGAGGCATTTGAGCTCATTTCTTTATATAACAAATGACATTATAAAAGCCAATTTCATTAAACTTGGGGCAAAATATGAGCCATTACTGACCCACAAATATAAGCTGCGAATAGTTTTCTTTTGTGGCAAACAAAGCCTTTAATAGTTTTGTGTAGCTATTGGCATCATTCTTAATGCCTGCCTTTCCATGCCCATATCATAAAATAGCAGCTAACATGGTTATTTGGTGAGAATTTCGCTTTTGACTCCTCTCTCACTTATCCAAAAAAAAAAAAAAAATTATATTTTGCTCTTCAAGGCTAAGGGAAATATGTCGAAGAAGGGCAACTGATGTTGGCATGCTGGGAACATCTTAAACAGAAGACCTATGTAGAGATCATTTTTATATTTTCTTGAGGCTTCTTACTGAGATGCCATTTTGTTTTTCTTGAAAGGATGATAGCCTATTTAAAAGGAGATGGCTACCAATTGGTTTCATGAGGAGAATAATTATGTAATATAGTGCCATTTCAGTTGGAAATGGTTTTAAGGACTTTCAGATTTGCCTGTGTATAAAGCACTGGAAACTGCAATGGTAGAATTGAAGATTTATCGTTGTATTTATTTCGTTCTTACATCAGGCTCCTGGCTTCCTGGACTGTAATGGATGAGGTCTGAAAACTCTCAATATAAATCCTAGTATTTCACTGAATTAGATTTAAAGAAGCCATCAATGGAGAAAAAGTGAAAATATCAAATGAGAAGAAAAAGATATCCTTGCCTGGTGATGTAATAGTCATGCTAAAAATGAAATTTCCTCTAATGATGGTTTCTTCTACTTAGGGTCATTGGAGTAACCTTTAAAAGTTATCATTACCTAGTTGTAGTCCTATTAGGCAAGGTCTTAAGAAGGGCGCTGCAATCCTACTATCTGGCATCTTTCTGTAGATTTGGGCTCAAGTTCTTGTGAAAGACTCATGTCGGGGCACTAGATAATGGCTGAGGGATCACTTTGAAGTTCTAACATAGGTTGAATACATATATAATATTTGTAGGGTGTCTGTTTCTATAACTTCAATGTTGGAAAAGATTAGATTGGATCATCCAATTGTAAATGCCTTATCATTAGAAATTATGGTATGTAAATATATCATATATGGTAAAATATCATATACGGATCAGATTAGTGTCTTGCTGAAATTGTTTCAGATTTTGGTAATTAAAATTTCTTGTTTTGTTTTCTATTAGAATTCCTCCCAACAATTGTGGCGAGAAATTTAATTGAGCATAGGTCTTTCCTAGGCTTACAAATTGTTTCCTCAATTTTGTGTTTGCGTCTTTCTTCATTTCTACAGGCTGTTGAAATATCGAGCAATGAGTATGAACCTTCAGAACAGGACATACTGTATGCCGAGGGAGTTACTCAGAGCAATGGTCTTGCCTCCATTGAGTTCTCATTTGATGATAGAAGCCCCATGTCTGAAATATACAACGAAGACTTTGAATGCCTTCCTTCCTTGACTAAGTAGAACCTTGTCTCCTCTGATCATTCCTTATTCATTTCTTACCAATGAAATATATATATATGTTTTTCTCCGCTGCTGCTGAATGTAACTGTTCTATGTTATTTTTTTTTTGTTGGCATTCTCTGTTGCCTTAGGTTCCAGCTGATTCGAATAAATTCCAAGGGACTGCACGATGGTTGCAAATGGCTGGAAATGTTTGAAGATGTAAGGGCAGTGATCTTCTGCGTTGCTTTGAGTGATTATGATGAGATGTGCTGCCGTGGTACAGGGCCTCTCTGTAACAAAATGCTGGGAAGCAGAGATATGTTTGAGAGTCTGGTGAGGCACCCTTCTTTCAGGGACACCCCATTTGTGCTTTTGCTGAACAAATATGATGCCTTCGAGGATAAGATAAATCAGGCCCCTTTGTCCACTTGTGAATGGTTCAGAGATTTTAGTCCCTTAAAGCCACATCACAATAACCATGCCCTGGCACAACAAGCATACTACTATGTGGCAGTGAAATTCAAGGAGCTATATTCTTCGATACGTGGCAGAAAATTGTTCGTTGCGCAGACTAGAGGCCGAGACCGCACATCAGTTGACGAGGCATTCAAATTTATAAGGGAGGTGCTCAAGTGGGATGAAGAAAAGGATGATAATATCTATGAAATTAATGGGGATGATTCGTTTTACAGTACAGAAATGAGTTCATCTCCCTTTATCAGGCAGGAATAATCCTAGAATTCGGCAAAGCGGACGGTTTGAGCTGAAAGATTTTAAGACTTAAATTTGTCAACTTGATGCAATTTGTTCTTCTAGATTAACTTTGCAAGGCCATCTAATATGTGATGTCTGACGTCTGATGTGTAGTGTCAGCTTGGTTGTATTATAGATTCTGCAGCAGATTGAACATCTTGGTGGTGGTTGCGTACCAAAGTGGCAAGGATTTTTATCGTCTTTTCTTGGTGTTGGGCATGCGAATGCATATCTCGGTCATTTTTTTTAATAATTTGTACATCTGTATATTTATTTGTTGGACCTGGAATAAAGCTACTCTGTTAAATCAAATCTGAATTAGGATAACCGATGTAAATAAACTATGTTTTTTTTTTCCTTTCTACTAAACAAAAAGCTGTTGCAAGTTGCAAGTTGCAACCCTGGAATCATACAGATCTTGATGATTTATTTATGCGCAATATTTTGCTTCTGACGTCATCCTTTCCACATATTCCTTCCCATAATTTGGAAAGTAAATGCCCTATATGAGTTTTATATGGAGTAGGCTTACGAACAATTAAACAATTATTAATATCAAGTTGGATAATCAATTATAAAAACAAAAAATTTAATAGTAAAGAATTTAACTTCTAAATATAAGTTTCTAGACGTTCCTTCATTAGCATGTGAACTCAAATGTGAAAAAATTTTAAGTTGAAGAAAGATAAAAAATAATAATATACAAATTGATGGATGACAAGATATGGGGTGAAAAAAATATTAAGCGATTGAATTTTAAAGTTGAGAAGATATTGGACGAAAATATGTTAAGAGATTGAATTTTATAAGTTTCAATATTATGTTAAATTGAGTGATCAATTACCTTAAAAATTTAAAATGAAGGGAAAAAAAATGCTACTATTAAATTAAAATTCCAGCAATTAAAATGTTATTTTTGTTGGAAACAATTTCCTGCGGAATTGGTTTTCACTTTGAGGGTCGGTCGGTAGGGAGACGAATAATTGAGACCTAAGACCACGAAATCCAAGTCGACCCGTCAAAACCGCAACCTGAAATATTACGTTCAAACAAGCTTTTGTTTTACTTTGTAAGAAATTTGAAGGGGCATTCTTTTACCATTTCCACGTTTGACAGTCGGATTTTAGAGCTTCAAAATTTTCAATGGTCAAAATTCAATACTCGTATTCCCTATAACCTTAAATTAATTTTCTTGCTTTCCCTTCGGTATTTGTTTCTACTAATGGTTCAATTTGAACGTTCCTCATGAATT
>JBBYHM010000010.1:9274272-9356534 GCA_038381775.1 Adansonia rubrostipa | reverse complement strand
TTATAAAATTGTACTGGGTAGGGTTAGTATAAATATATGGTTGATGTAACCCTAAATTAAGTAGTGAATAAAAATAATAGCCGCCGCTCTTGAGGATGTAGGCATATTGCCGAATCTCGTTAAATCTCTGTGTTGATTTTCTCTTCTATTTTCTTTCTGTTTTTATGATTCCTTGATTCTTAGATTCAACAACTGGCATAAGAGCTGAGTTAAGATGATGAACTCTGTTGCAAAATTTGATGTGGGAAAATTTGATGAAACAGGCAATTTTGGATTATGGCAACGAAGGGTGAAAGACTTGTTGGCACAACAAGGAATGTTGAAAGCACTGAATGAAAATAAACCGCAGACTGTGGAAGATTCTGAATGGGAGGAATTGCAACCACGAGCAGCGAAAATGATTTGGCTATGTCTGTCAAATGATGTTTTGTACCATGTTATAGATCTTACGTCCCCAGTGGAGGTTTGGAAGAAATTGGAGAGTTGGTATATGTCTAAGTCCTTGACAAATAAATTGTATCTAAAGCAAAAATTATATGGCCTGAAGATGCATGAGGGTACAGATCTGGCACAACACATTAATTTCTTCAATCATATTATTAGTGATTTGTTAAGAATTGAAGTAAGATTGAAAAAGAAGACAAGACAATGATTTTGTTGTGTTCATTACCTCATTCGTATGAACACCTGGTTACTACACTCACATGAGGAAAAGATACAATCAGTGTGGAAGAGTTTACTGCAGCACTGTTAGCCCATAACCAACGCAAGAAGAATTACACTGATAGCACCCTAAAAACGAAGAGCTGTATGTGAAAGGGAACCAGGAACGTGAAAGAAGGCAGAATAAAGATACTGTAAGCAAAAAGAACTCTAGGTCAAAATCCAAGGGCAAAAAGAATGTTCGATGTTATAAATGCCAACAGATGGGGCATGTTAGAAGGGACTATCCAAATAAGAAGAAGCAGAATGATGAAAGGAATGGCGATTCATCAAAATCTACTAATGTGGTGCAGAATGGTGATTCAGATGGCAGTGATGGGGATTTGTTGTCAGTCTCTTCATCTTAACTCACAGATTCATGGATTCTGGATACAGGGTGTTCATTTCACATGTCTCTTAACAAGGCCTGGTTTGATTCATATAGCCCAGGTAATTTTGGTTTCATCTAGTTGGGTAATGATAAAGCTTGTGCTGTTACTGGAAAGGGAAAAATCAAAATTAAGATACATGATGGTGTTGTTAGGACATTGTGTGATGTTAAACATGTACCATAATTGAAAAAGAATTTGATTAGTTTGGGTGCCTTACATGCTAACGATTTTGGTTATAAAACTGATGAGGATTGCATCAAGGTGAATAATGGTGTGTTGATAGTAATGAAAGGGAAGATGACTGCAGGGAACATTTACAGGCTGGTAAGAGATACAGTTGTAGGTGGAGCTACTGTTGCAGAATCTGATCATTATACTATAGCTCTGTGGCACATGAGACTAGGTCATCTAGGTGAAAGTAGGATGGCTAAACTTCATAAAAGGGGTTTATTGAAGGGAAATAAATGTTGCAAATTGGATTTTTGTAAGTTCTGTGTGCTTAAGAAACAGTCTAGAGTGAAATTCGAGACGAGTAGACACAAAACTGAAAGAATTCTTAATTATGTGCACTTTGATGTATAGGGTCCTACAAGGTAGTTGTCATTGGGTGGTTCACAATATTTTGTTACTTTTATTGACGATTTTTCTAGAAAGGTCTGGGTATACTTCATAAAACAGAAATCTGAAGTTTTTGCCAAGTTCAAGATATGGAAAGCAGAGGTTGAGAACCAGACGGGAAGAAAGATCAAGTATTTGAGATCAAACAATGGCACTGAGTACACAAACTCACAGTTTCAAAAATTTTGTGAGGAGCATGGCATTTAGAGGCATTTCACAGTTTGCAAAACACTACAGTAGAATGGAATTTTAGAAAAAATGAACAGGTCCTTAGTTGATAGAGCTAGGTGTTTGAGATTGAATATAAGACTTCCTAAACGTTTCTGGGTAGAAGCAGTGAGTTTGGCATGTTATCCATCGACGGATCACCACAGGCCTTTTTGGGTATAAAAGTCACAGAGGAAGTGTGGACAAGTAATGACGTTGATCTTTCTAAACTAAAAATTTTTGGTTGCCTAGCTTATGTGCATGTTCCTAGTGACGAGAGGTCTAGACTTGATCCAAAGTCAAAGAAGTGCATTTTCTTAGGATACACGAAAGGGGTTAAGGGATACAAGTTTTGGGATCCAAAAGCAAAGAAAATGGTGATCAGTGGAGATGCAATATTTGATAAAAAATCCATGTTACAGCAGAACAATAGTGAGAATGTGCCAGCTTCAGAAGAGAACAGTAAAAATGTGATAGAGGTAGAGCTAGAACAACATGCAAAAGATGTTGAAAAAGCTAGAAGTTCTAGTTCAAGGGATAAAAGATCCTTGTCAAATAGAGAGCAATATCAAAGTATAGCCACAGATAGACCTAGATGCACGGTTAAGCCTCTAACCAGGTATGGTGTTGAAGATTTAGCCTCCTTTACACTTACTGTTAGTTGTGGAGATCCTGTCACTTTTTAAGAGGCAATAAATAGTGAGGATAAAGATAAATGGCTAGATGCCATGGTAGAAGAAATGGAGGCCTTACACAAGACTAAAACTTTGGAGCTGGTTGAACTTTCTAAGGGAAAATAAGCTATAGGGTGCAAGTGGGTGTACAAGAAAAAGTTAGCAGTATCAAAAAAAGAGGGGGAAAAATTCAAAGCTCGTCTAGTGGCAAAAGGATACTCATAACAAAAAAGAGTTGATTATGATGAGATATTTTCTCCTGTGGTTAGACATATTTCCATTAAGGTGGTATTGGCATTAATAGCTAGCTGGGACATGCATTTAGAGCAAATGAATGTGAAAATAGCTTTCCTTCATGGTGATTTGGAGGAGCAGATGTACATGGAATAGCCACAGGGGTTTATTCAACCTGGATAAGAGAATTTAGTTTATAGCTTGAAGAAATCACTTTATGGGTTGAAGCAATCTCCACGGCAATGGTACAAATGATTTGATGGCTGCATGATCAAAATTAGCTATAGACGATGTGAGTATGATTGCTGCATTTATGTTAGGACACTTGATGATGGTTCTTTTATTTTTTTGCTACTATATGTGGATGATATGTTGATTGCTACTAAGAATATGCATGATGTGATTGAGTTAAAAGCCTTATTGCGAAAGGAATTTGATATGAATGATTTAGGTGCTGCCAAGATGATTCTAGGGATGGAGATCTATAGGGTTAGAAGCTCAAGAAAATTATGGTTATCTCAACGTAACTATGCAGAGAAGGTGTTGAACAGATTTGGTATGAGCAAGGCTAAACCTGTTAGTACTCCGTTGGTAAATCATTTCAAATTTTTCCTGGATCAATGCCTAAAGTCAGATAGTGAGATTGAAGGTATGGCTTCAGTTCCTTATGCAAACGCTATTGGTTGCCTGATGTATGCCATGGTTTGTATAAGACCAGATTTGGGTCATGCTATTAGTCAAGTTAGCAAGTTCATGTCAAAGCTTGGTAAACAGTATTGGGAAGCAGTTAAGTGGATTTTCAAGTATCTGAGAGGCACTATAGAGTATGGCTGTATGTTTGGCAATAAAAAGAGTGATCCTCTAGTTATAGGATATGTGGATTCTGACTATGCAGGTAATTTGGATGATGAAGGTCTACAACAGGATATGTCTTTACTCTTGCAAGAGGACCAATTTGTTAGAAATCAACTATTTAGTCCATTGTTGCATTGTCTACAACTAAAGCAGAGTACATGGCAATTGCTAAGGCTGCCAAGGAAGCTTTATGGCTTACAGGGCTAGTGAAAGAATTGGGTATTGAGCAAGGTGGAGTTAAATTGCACTGTGATAGTCAAAGTGCTATTTACTTGGCAAAGAATCAAGTTTGTCACGCTAGAACCAAACATAATGATGTAAGGTTCCACAAAATCAGGGAATTGGTTGGATCTGGTTAGATATTATTAGAAAAAATTCATACATCTGAGAGTGCAGCTGATATGTTTACAAAGCCAGTTACTATAGACAAGTTCAAGTATTGCTTGGACTTGATCAATGTTTCCAAATTCTAAAGAAACAAGTCACCCAACCTATCAGGAGTATGAAGGGTTCTAGTTCTTACCTTTTATCTTTATGGGGTATATTCACCAAGGTGGAGATTGTTATATATGGCTTATATAATTTTATATACAGAGGTAAGTGAGCTGATATTGCAACGGAGCAATGGCATCTGCCTTTTATAGGGCCCACATCTGCTCCAGCATTTGCCTTTTATAAGGCCCACAGATAGATAGGTTGGGGTATAGTACATGGGCAATTTTATAAAATTATACTGGGTAGGGTTAGTATAAATATATAATTGATGTAACCTTAAATTAAGTTATGAATAAAAACATCAGCTACCGTTCTCAAAGACGTAAGCACATTGCCGAACCTCATTAAATCTCTATGTTATTTTTCTCTTTCCTTTTCTTCGTGTTTTTGTCATTCCTTGGTTCTTGATTCAACAATATGATACATTCTTATTGGCTGTTTTAATTTGTACACATTACTTGTTTGACTAATAAAGTTAATCAATGGTGAAAACTGATTGGATAGTCTGAACTCAAATAGCAACTTCACAATTTCACTATAGTTGAAGCTCTTAAGCCTATATGTATGTATGTATATATGTATATATATATATATATATATATATATATTGGTGAATGGTCCTTGCAAGGTTTCCATATCTGACATGTTAGTGATTCTGCTATCTTTCTTTGTTTTATTTTTTAAAGGAGAAGATAGGAAAAAAATTGTAAAGGTTAAGACTAAGATGTTATTTTTATGATAATTGCATGAATTAATTTAGTTAAACTCTTGATTTTTTTTGCTATCCTCTATAACTACTTCGCTTTTTCAAACTGATTGAAATGTGTTGTTCGATTGTTGTTCTCTGCGTTTTCTAATTTGGTAGTGAGTTGGGATATTTGTTTTTGGTGGGGGATCTCACTATTTTATATGATATGTTATTTTATGATCTCAGCTCTCCGATTGTTTAGGTTTTTACTATATAATTACTATTCCATTTGGGTTGAATTCCATGGCTTCTTCATGTCTACATCAGCAATTAAAAAAAGGGTTAAAAGGATAAATTTACCACTATATTTGAAATTTTTTATTATACTTTCTTTTGATTGATATCTATCATTATATTTTTGAATTAAATGTAAATTTGCTATTATAGTTTAACTCAATATTGAATTTTGCTACTCTATCTTTGTTTAATTGAATTTTGCCATTAATAATTTTGATTTTTATTTAAATATTTACTCGACTTTGATTTTATATAATTTTAAGACAAAATTTAATAGGAAAAATTCTTTCAAATATTTTATTTTAATAATTAGAGTTTAATAAATTAATTAATAAAGGATGATAAAAAAATTAAGCTTTTGTATTTTATAAAATAAATATTCTACGTTTATTCTTTTAACTTTTACATTTTTAATAAACTAATTTTATTTTTAAAACCTTTCAAAATCAAAGATGAGAGACAAAACTTAATCAAAATTAAAGTTTAGCGGCAAAATTTAATCAAATAATAGTATAGTAACAAATTTGTCATAATTTCAAAAGTACAATGGCATATGCGTTATAGATTTTTTTGGGTTTGGATCCTTTTGGACTCAATCCTTTCAAGTTTATATTCTTTCAAGTTTGAACTTGGATTGGCTTGGTTCAAGTTCAGATTTGGTTCTTATTTTATTTTGACTTTCTATTGGACATTTCTATATAATTTGTGTAAATCCAAAGATAAGTTATTATCTTTTTAAGTAAGCTTTCATATAATATGATAATTTTTTAATTTTATTTGTATATTAATATTAATATTTGTCAAAACCAAATGGATATAAAATTAGTTTTTTGTGTAATCAATTTGTTATATAATTGATTGTTGAAAATTATGATATATCATCCTATTGATATTTAAAACAATAGATTCAATAAACTTGAATAGTTAACATATATTATGATTTATATTATGTATACCTATTAAGCACACTAGTAATTAAATCAGAATAAGAAAATGGCTATATTCGAGAAAGAAATAGGATTAAAGTTCAAGAGATGATAAGACAATGCAACAAAAAAAAGTACTAATAATTGTTTCCAATGGTTTACTCTTAACTTTAAACTAAATTTTTTTATGAAATCATGATTAAAAATTTCTTTATAGATATATATATATATATATATATACACTTTAATATTTTAAAAATGTGCCATTTGAATAACATATATTATATAGTAATGAGTAAGGAAGATGAGATGATATAATGATTTATAAAGATAATACTTTTAGAATGATACACTTACATGACATAGGAAATATAAGATAATATCATTATCCTATTAATTAATTAGGTCCTAATAAAATAAAAAATTACTTAGTAAGAGAAATTTGTGAATTCTAAAAGAATAGGTGTTAGATTTTTAATCCAAATTTTAATTAGAAATCAATAAATTTTATTATTTAAAGATTACGTATTAGTTAAGTTTATTTAATGAGTAAATATTTTTAATAGAAAATAAATCTTAATAAATAAGAATTCTTAATAGCTAAGTAAAAAACTCCATAAATATAAAGTGTACCTTTAAAATTATGAGAGATATAAAGCTTATGGGATCTCCATGTGAGAGATGAGTTTGTAGGGATATGAGGAAGTGTTTAGTAAATTCTTGAATTAATGGGATAAGAAGTATTCTATATATAAACTAATTAATTATGGACATAAAGGAAAAGTAAACTATTAGTAACATAATTATATAAGTATTATGTTTTGGATCTTATACTAATTAAGTTTTTGATTTCTTAATTTCTTTTATTTATTTCATTATCTCGCATAAAACTAATAATATGATTGTTTTTGGACTTATAACTAATTATTTAATAATATGACCTTTAATATAAAATTTTAACCAACTTTAAAGAGATTACATATGTAAATATACGAGAGAAAATAAATAAATTAAACGTTATATTATAATTTTATATAAAAATCACTATTTGATATACTTTCAACTTTATCTAAAAAATTTTTCATTTTTTAAAATATAATCAACATTTTATTGTTTATCGTCCTAAAAAAATACTTATCTTTTATTCATAATTTAATTAATTACAAGTAAATTAATTTTATGATATTATTTATCTTAGGATGGTTTAGTTTTAAGATTAATTATTAATAACTAAAATATAGACATGTTTATTTAAATTTCGTGGATTGATCAATACATGAGAAGTTAAAGTTGAAAGTACAAATTACAATATTCTGATAATATTATTATTTTATTTTATATAAATTTTAAATTTTAAATAAATCAATAAAAAAGATATTAGAATAAAATTTATAATTAATTTTTTCATTTTTTACAAAAAAATTTATTTCATTATAATTCATTTGTTTTTAATATTAAATTCAAATTTATAATCATGTAGATCTCGAGTTCGACTAGGTGTTGGGTTTGGATTGAACTCAGGCTCGGCTTTATAAAATCAAAATAATATTTATGCACTAAAAAAATTATTAAAAAATTTTAATATCTTTTTTTTAAAAGAAACTACTAAATTATATTTTAATTTTTTTTAAAAAAAAAACACAATATTTTTCTTGAAAGATTTTTTTTTTTTCACGCCAAATTCTAGTTACGTAACTAGGCCAATAATTTTATCCTTTCTGGCTCGCATTGGGCAAAGATTAACTTTTAGGATTTCAATGAATACAAATTTACAGCAAAAGTCAATATATTTATGAACTTATATATAAAATGAAATAACAATTTATAACTGGATTAAAACAATATATTCAAGAAAGCTATAAAAAAATTAAAAAAATATATACTTTCATGAAAATTACTAAATGAAAATTAATGCCATAATAATTATAAAAGAAAGTTGGTTAGCTTTTAATAAAATATTAGAAGCGTGACGAAAAGCAAAAAAGAGAGAAAAAAAAAAAGAGAAAGAAAGAAAAATTACATATAATTGATTTAGTTTTCAGAATATAATTATTAATTTTTAAAATGTAAAAAAGCATCTTTTTCTTATTTTTTTCTATTCACCTACAAATAAAAATGTAAGAACCCATTTTGTTGTTACGTAATCAATAATTATTTTTTTATCAGAACAAAAGTGAATGAGAATTAATTTGGTTTTTAATACATTTGAACTCATATATACTTGAATTATAGTACTAAAGTAGTAGACTTCAGTTGAAGGAAACTGAAATGGATGAGGGGATTTACAAATTAAAGAAACAAAACAAAGGATTGTACGCACCATGAATAGGTCTAACTCTGATTGGTTTAGCTGCATGCTAGTAGAACAAGGATTGTTATTATTATTATTATTATTACTATTATTGAAATGCTTTGCTTTCCTTTGATTTCTATTGCCATTTCTGCCACTATCGGCGATGCCACCAACCTGAACAAAAATTTCACATCCAAAAATAATCTCAACTTGCTGCGTGCTATATGTAGAAAAACAATCTATATCGCATATGCCATTCTATATTAAATCATAGCCTACAAAACAAAAAAATCTGCACAACTATTTTATACATGTAATTGTGACATTTGTTTTGATGGGTATGAATGTGCAAATAAAAATCACAATTAAATCATTTTTGACATATATCACATAATTATATTATATTAAACAAAAGAAATAGAAGTTTGGTAAACAAAAGAAAAGAACCAAACGAAAGAAAAAACAATATTATTTTCTATCTTTTTTACTAGAAATTCCTTCGTTTTCCCCTTCTACAAAACATGGTTTTGGATCTAAGAGTGCAACGCAACAGTGAAATCCCACAGGCAGAGTTAAATCTCACTAGCTAATTAATATAGTATGCTATGTTGGTTAAAATGATTGGTTATAGAAAATATAATATAAGTTTGGCTTTAAGCTAATTAAAACTTATATACTAGCTAGCATAGCTAGGTTAATAATTTAATTCGACCCTAGCCATAAACTACCATGCTATCATATATTAGACTGATCACATCTAGTAGAAACTAGAAAGTTTCGACCCACAATTCCCAATCTCATCGGAAAGTTAACAGTGAAGTTTTGGATCTAACAGCGAATAGCAACAAGTAAGTCCTACAGGCAAAGTTCATCATTTTTCCTATATAATGTGGGATGTGATGAAGTTCAATGCTAATTGCCGAGAAAATCTAAAGAAAGAGAGTTAATTTTGAAGTTTAAACAAAAAATAATAATAATAACAAAAGTAGTATCTTTAATCCTTGAAGCAATTCAGAAATGGATATATTTATAGTTAATTTATATGGAAATTTAAAAGGAAGACTTAAAAAAAATTAAAATGCTCAATGGTCAGTCCAAGGAGAGAAGAACCTTTAAGCAGTTGAGGTGATTCTCAACGAGCCTCCCATACAAAGGATGACTAGAAATTCTGGTCTTGAGAAGTTCATCATCGTCATCTTCTCCTTCCTTATGATTATGATCCCCAGTAATATTCCTGTTGGTCTCCATTTCCAACAATTCTTTTGCAGCTAGAACTCTCTAGTTTTGCCATATTTGTAAAGCTAAGCTATGTTAAGTAGAAGCGAGACTAGGAGGCCCAGCTACCCTGCGGTACTATCTGGTAACAAATTTCAGCACAGATAGTCCCATTTTTGGAATGACCCATGCATGCATATGCTGAAGCCTGAAGGGTATCAGTCAAAGGAACAGAAACACACTCATTGAAGTGGTTGCACTGAACTATCTCTTCCTGTCTTTTTACATGAATGAAAGGAACATTTCAAAGGGTTTCTCGAGTAATGGGATGCTCATAGTACACTTTTCTTCTTGGCCTTGCAGAGCTTCCCCCTCTTTATTTGACCTTTGCACTGCTCATTTCTCCCACTTTTTGTAGCAGAAAATCCAAATTCTTTACTGTTTATTAGGGTACTCTTTCATCACTCTATCTTGTTCCCACTCAGAAAAGGCCTTGTTCACCCACTGTTCATTGGTTCATTCATTTTAAAATTCAACAGTTCGATATGTACAGGAACAAATGCATATATCCCTATATATATAATTAGAATGTTTTTGATACAGACAAGTAGACTGGACGAGCTGAGATGAGCAAAGTATACTGTTAATGAGCTAGGGCTACCCCTCTCCTCTCTAATTATTCAAGGATTTCGGCAGATCATAAGTGGGCCTCTTTACTTCAATGTGTCCCATATCTGGAATACTTCTTGAATCCTTTTCACATGCATGAGATCCACCAAATATATATAAAAACTAGAAATTAACGTCATTTTTTTCTTCATTAAGCTATACAAATTAAGGGAAAGCTCTCGATCCTACTCCTTTATCCGCTTCCCTACCATGTGTTGGAATTAGAGAATTGTCCACGTTTAGAGAGATTTTGGTTCTCTTCAATGCATAAAGAGTTCAATTTTTTATTTGGGAAATATTAACGATTTTGATTAAGATGATATTTATAGAAAAAACATGCAATTAATAAATTATTTTTTTCTTAAATTCAATTAAAATAACGCATTAAATGTAAAAATTTTCTTAAATTAGTAAATATCTACTAAATTAACATGAATAATAGGTAAATGTTTCATTGCTGGTTATAGATAAAGTGATCATACGAAATAGTTACATTACCTTAGAATTTATCACTTTCATTCAAATTATTCATATAATCAAATTCATGAAAAAATTAATCACTTATTATAAGAATTATTAATAAATTATTGAAAAAATATTTATAATTTAATTGATACGTGCAATGTATAATAAATGCTTGACTGTTTTCACGAATCTGATTATGTGTCATTATTTGAATAGAAATGATATATATATATATATAGTGATGTGACTTAACTTTTTTGTACGATTCTTTTTCTTGATTGTAAAGGAAATCTTTCACATGATTCCTAGATAGAGATATCAATTGGATAAACTGAATCATGTTAAATTAAGTCTTTTTAATATTAGGTTAGGTTAACTTTTTAAGTTATTTGATTTTAGATCATTTTAGATTTATGTTAATTTTAATTCAAGATGTTTTAAATTTAGAATAAAAAATATTTAGACTGATAATTTTTCTTAATTTAAACGAGCTGCATTATATGATTACATAATCTATTAGTAAATAACTAAACTTTTAATTTTATAGATAAAATCCTAACGATCTTAATTTTATAAAAAAATTAAATCAAATCTAAATTTCAATAAATTAAATAAAAATTTTAAATTTAAATCAATTCAGCATAATTAAAATAAAATAATTATATATATATATATATATATGTGTGTGTGTGTGTTTGTGTGTATGGATCCCTGTTTTTGATGCCTTTTTCTGACAACCAATGCGATAATAAGAGTGAAGTTTACAGCTTTACGCGAATTTCCAGAATTGAATAAAAAAATTGTATGCCAAATGATTTGCCCTACCTTTTTTTTTCTGAAAAACTTAGTTTTATAACTAATTAAGCGTAAGGGCCGAGGGGTTTCTTATCTTCATATATATATATATATATATATATATATCTTAAACACCTTTTAGAGAATATCGGCTATCTATGAACATTGGATTCAGAAAAGGATTTGCTCTAAAGATTTTCTGAACCTCAAGACAGCACACTGCCTCACATGTTTATTCTATCGTTGTTCTTTTAATGATATTCTCCTTCTTTGAGTCCATCTAAATTGCGTTTTAAGTGTTGAGGAAATGATTTTTTAATTAATTGAATTAGGAGTTTATCTTAATTGACTCTTGTAATTATTTTTAAAATATAATATTGATAAATTTAAAATTTATATTTTAATATCTATAATTGAAATTCTATGTTACTAAGATCAAAACTTTCTCTTTTAAAAAAGGGGTTTTAATTAAGTATTTCCCCTTAGATTACTTAGATAAAAATTTGAAAATTTTTAAGTCTAAAAAAAAAAAATCCAGAAAAGGCCAAGGCAATGAACTTATTGTTGGAAATATCGTGTCTAAAAGATTAAAAATATTACGAAACACATAAACTGGTTAAACAATATTAATCTTAATTAAAAAATTACAAACAAAATTATATAAAATTATATTACCGAAAAGGAAATTCAGAGAACGAATTTTGACCGAATCAAGATTTGTAATCTTTGACCTTAAGACGTTTATCGCCTGCCCAAACGTGCTGGACAAATTCTGCAATACGTCTCCCAGGCCTCCTCGATCTCATTACCGGTTGATAGCACTTTCAAGCGGTAATACGATGAATCAAAGAATGCAATTGGTTTTCTCTCTCGGAATATGATAAAACTAAATTACTTAAAAACAAAGGAATTTTTTCAGTATATATATATATATATATATTTATAATCCTAGAGGAGTAGTATATATAACAATATGTATGTATATTTTAAGCTTTTCTAATGGAATGGCAAAAGACCAAACCATTTAATATGGTTTTAAATGGGCACAAAAGTTTCCTATTTGCAAAGGACCAAACCATTTAATATGGTTTTAAGTGGTTACAAATGTTTCCTATTTCAATTTAAATTGAAATTTAAGATATATCCAAACCACTGTTTGTTTTTTTAATTGTTCACATGTGAATGGTTTTTCATGTTTAAATTTCAAGTAGTAATAACTACTCGAATAAATGACTATTTGTTTGAAATTGAATAGTCAAGTGAACACAATGAAAGTGATTTCTCATTCACCTTGGATATTGTCACAACGTGGCCTGGATGCAAATCCTGACCAAGCCTGACTTAAATAGCCCTTAACTATATAAGTCATGATGTATCATTATTTCAAAACTATTTGTTCTTTTTTTTGGGCCATATCGATATTAATATTCTCTTATTTCTAGGGACTCAGTAGTTAAGATGAATCGTTTGCCCATCTTAACCCTAAATAGTCATCACAAAATGACCATTTATTTGGAGTCGCTACCAATCTGTTTTGGCCAAGTGAGATTGGTCACCTATCGAAATTAATGTTTTAAGGGTCACGGAACCCTAATGATAAATTTCATGGTCTACGAAATACCAGAGATCATTTTAAGGTTTTAAGAGTCGGTTATAGCCATAAGTAAGGATCGACCTCTCGTGGTGCCCAAAATTGATACCTTATTGATCATGGTTAATTTGAACTTTAAATTTTATCTGGCTTCAATATGTGCTATTTAATGACAATACCTATATTGTTAAAATAAGATTTTATTAATCCATGAGAAAAAATCGAAAAGTCTTACACACCCTCATCGAAAAACCAATAGGACACAAAAGTTTTCATTATTCCTTTTTATACCCCAACGGAAAACCAAAGAGACATAAAAGGTTCTAAAAAAACCAAAATATCTTTCACATCCTACTAGAGTACCTGGCAGAATGTGAAAGGTTTTTATTTGTATAAAATTCTCGATTTCCATTTTGAAAAGGGTATCTCGTCATTAGAATGATCTGTAAAACCCCTATCACATGTGGATGGGAAGAGTTTCATGCATCACTCTAATTCTGAGACATTGCCTTTATTTTACAAAGACATATAATTTTATTAAAGACATACGAATTTTATTTAAAACAAAAATAAAAGACCTACAACTCTGTCTAGACACTAAAGTACTAATTCGAATCTAAGGACTAAAATGATAAAAGAAAAACGAACCTATCCTTAAAGCATACCTTCAGCATAGAAACACCCGGTGGTTACTTAAGACTAGGTTCTAAGGAAAATTAAAATATCCCTAAGGCTTACCATCAACACTAAGGCACTAGGTAACTACTTAGGATTTGGTTCTAAGGAAAATTAAAATACTCCTAAGGCTTACCATCGATTCTAAGGCACCCGGTAACTACTTAGGATTCGATTCTAAGGAAAATTAAAATACTCCTAAGGCTTACCATTGACACAACGGCACCCGGTAACTACTTAGGATTGGTTTCTCAGGAAAATTAAAATATTCCTAGTGCTTACTATCGACACTAAGGCACTAGGTAACTATTCAGGATTGGGTTCTAAGGAAAATTAAAATATTCCTAAGGCTTGCCATCGACACTAAGGCACCCAGTAACTACTTAAAATTAGATTCTAAGGAAAATTAAAATATTCCTAAGGCTTACCATCGACACTAAGGCACTTGATAGGGAAAATTATGAAAATGCGCCTTGAGTATACCAAAATTATGAAAATGCCCCTTGAGTATACCTTCGCCATGAAAGTGTCTCAGTACCCTAAAGTACTCAAAAATGACCTTAAAAAGCTAAAGGAACCTTAAACATTCACCTTTGGCATAAAAGCATTTCGATGAAAAAAATTACAAAAATGCCTCTGTGGTATACCTTTGACATGAAAGTATCCCGGTACCCTTAATGGACTAAAAAATGACCTTAAAAGGCTAAAAGAACCTTAAACATTCACCTTTGGCATAAAAGCATTTCGATGAAAAAAATTACAAAAATGCCCCTAGGGTATACCTTTGACATGAGAGTATCCTGGTACCCCTAATGGACTTGAAAGGACAAGTAATGATGATTTTTACTCTAGATAGGTAATTTAGATTACAAAAATGACCTAAAGTATAAAAATTACGAATGACTCCCTAAATTTCTCAAAATTAAATATTAGTCCTAAATTGGTTTAAAATGCTAAAAAAGATATATTTATTTTTTTGGCCCAAAAACACCCTAAATGAGAAGTTTAAATTTTAAAATAACCTAACATGCAAGAATAATTTCAAAAATTGCATTCATACCCTAACGAAGAACCAAAATAGTACGAAAGGTTTTTATATTTTTAGCACCTCACCGGAGGACCAATGAGATGCTAAAAATATTTAAAATAATCTAAGTGGATGGTTTCATGCTAAAGATAACCATTTTGTCCTAAAATGCCAAATTTTCCTAAGGGTCCCTAAACTTTCTCGATTTTATACTTAGGTACCTAAGTAAAAAAAAACCTAGATCATCACAAAATACAAATAATTAGGTAAAACTCAGCATGTAAATCATGAAGAACATCCATAAGAAGGTTCAATCAAACACCTTTGACCAGAAAAGAAAATTTTCCATTATTTTCAAACTAGCCCCTAAACTTTGAAAAATTATAAAATACCCCCTAAAGTGTGAAAAATACCTAGAGCATGATACGAAATACTCAAAATCAGTTTCCAAGTCATCCATGAAGCTTTTGCTCAAATCCTTTTACCACAAAACAAAATTTTCTATTATTTGCAAATAGTCCTTAAACTTTCTTAAAATTACAAATTGGCCCCTACATGATTAAAATGTAAAATTAAGCTTCAAATGAATCAATATAGTCACAAAAGTCACATAAAAGATCAAGCAAAATTTGGTCACTTCTTTCTGCCCCTAGAATAAATTTTTCAATATTCACACAAAAGTCTCTAAACTTCTTAAAATTACAGAAAGACCCTAAAACTAAACAAAATGTATTTTAACTTGATAAATGCATAAAATACACTCCTAAGAGTGCACGTGTGCTTCGGCCAAGCAAAGATTTTTTTATTTTTTATTTTTTACGAATTAGCCCCTAAACTTTTTATATTTACAAAATGACCATAAAAACGTTTACACGAGCATGAATTTCGGCCAACAACTGCACAATCTATCAATCAACTTTTTTAAACTCAATAATCACATATTCACATTTTATTTAATACAAATTAGCACTATTATATGATAAAATTACAAAAATAAGTATATAAACATGTGATTTTCCCATAATAATAAGAAAACACTAAAAGAAATAAAATATATATAAACATATATATGACAAGCACAACACCAAAACCAACATCATATCAACATAAACATGATTCATGAAGAAAAGTAATTTACTAACAAGAAGTAAAAAATGAAATAAAATAAAATCAAGGAAATCAGTTCATGGCCATTATGCTTAGTCTTTCAACATGAAAAAAAATCCATGAACTTAAGCACATTTTTTGCTCACCAAAGAGAAGAAAAATGTATCAAACAAAAAAAAAATCCAAAGATTTACGGGGAGATTTCCCTTAACAAAGCTTTGAAAATTTTTTTCAAGTATTTTCTTTTGTTTTTCAACTCTCTCTCTCTCTTTTTTTTTTTCCAAAACTCAAAAAACCCAGTGAAATAACATCCTCCCCTATTTATAGGGGGAGGATTCGGCCAAGGAGGATTTTCATCCTCCTTGGTCGAAAGTTTCATGCCTTTTTCATAGATTTTTTTAATTTTTTTTTATTTTTTTGATGTTAAGTTTACTTGTTAGATTAAAAATAATAAATGTTGTGTTATTAGCCCATAACCTTGTCATCTGAGTGATTTCATGCATGACATCATTGATTTCTAGAAATATTTTGATTGATATTTGTATATAATATGTAAAATTATACCAAAAAAATTAACACAAGAACTAAATTGTAAAAATTAAAAATTATATTTTTAAATAAAATTTCAAATGACCAATTTAATTCAATCTAATACTAAAAATAGTTTTTTTATGTACAAAACAATTTAGAATAGCAAGCTCGTAAAATTTTACGAGAAAAACTCTCTGGGAAAAAATTATTTTATGTAAAAAATTACAAAACTCATAAAATAAATTGACTTTTTTACAAACTGAAATAATGTGAGTAAATGACAATATTAGATGAATTGTAAAAATTTTAAACCAAAGAAAATTCCCCTAAAAACATTTCTGGAGTAAAAAACTCCATATTTCGGAAATAGGAAAATTTTAAGAAAAATTTCAAAACTCATGAAAATAAATAAATTTTTGAAAGCTAATTTAATGTGAATCAAACAATAATACTGGATGAATTTTGATGTTTGAAACTCGAGCGGATTTCACCAAAAATTTTACGAGTAAAGAATAACTCGTATTTTAATACCGAAAAAAATTACTATTTCATTGACACTGAAGTAAAACAAATTCAAGATCACATATTATTCAAAATATTAATTTCTAAAGTGAATAAAATGAGCTTGTAAAATTTTAAAAATAGATTAACAAGAAACAAAAGCAAAATTCACGAGCATGATACTCGTAAGACTATAAAATTCAAAATTAATTTATAAAATTTACAGTTTGATACTTCATGGTAGAAAACGCTAATACATATTTTACCTTGAATATTTATGATTTTTTGGGATGAGAATCAGTATGAAACCACACCAGTGTCGGTAAAAATATCTGATCATTAATTTTTTGAGTTTTTTAGAAAAATCAAAAAACTCCTAAAAATAGCAAAATTGATCGTGAGATCATCCTCAGAGGTAATTTCCAAAATTTGTCAGGAACTTGTTCAAAAACAAAAATTTTTTCTTTACAGATTCATCCTTTTTACCCAAAAATAGATTTTTTTATCATGTGTATATATAGTTATTTCATATGACTGATCAAAATTACAAAAATGTGAAACCCCCCATAGTGGAAGTTGACGTCCATCAGAGTGGCCACTATATTTCCATTCTCAGATATTTGGGACTTTCGGGGACAAACAGCTCGGACGAATTTAGATGTCTACAGCTGTCCCTCTTTATCCGTTGCTGAGAATTAGGAATAGGACCAAGACCAAATAGACACAATTTCAGTTGGGCCACAAAGTACAAGAAAAATGAGATATGAACATATGTATTAGAGTTTACTAATTGGAATGGGAGCTTTTAACCTACAGTGAAGTTAATATTGAAAATGAGTTGGTCAGGGTGAAAATGTGCAAATAACTAGTAAGACAAATTGACTGAGACTAAGCAGTCAGGTCAACAAATGAAAAGAGTTACTCGAGACTAAGCCAACAGGTAGATAAAGGATACAAAGGTAATATCTAAAGTTAAACGTAACAAGTTCGACTAAGGCTAAACCATTACGTCAAATGAGATAAAAAAGAGAGTTTGACCAGGGCGAAACCATCATGTCAAATGATAGTGAAAGAAAGTCTGACCAGGGCTAAACCATCACGTCAATCAAAATGAAAATAGAGTTTGACCAAGCCTAAACCATCACGTTAAATGAAAATAAAAGAAAGTTTGACCAGGGTTAAACCATCATGTCAAACAAAAGTAAAAAAAAGTTTGACCAGGGCTAAACCATCCTGTCAAACGAAAATAAAAAGAAAGTTTAACTAGACTAAACCATTACATCAAAAGAAATAAAAAGGGAGTTTGACCAAGGCTAAACTATCACGCCAAGCGAAAGTGAAAGGAAGTTTAACCAGGGCTAAACCATTACATTAAACAAAAGTGAAAAAAAAAGTTTAACTAGGGTAAACCATCATGTCAAATAAAAGGAAAATGGAGTTTGACCAGGTTTAAACCATCACATCAAAAGAAAGTGAAAAAAAATTTAACTAGGGCTAAACTATCATGTCAAATAAAAGTGAGAGGGGAGTTTAACCATGGCTAAACCATCACGTCAAATAAAGGGAAAATAGAGTTTGACCAGGGCTAAACCATCATTTTAAATGAAATGAAAAGAAAGTTTAACCAGGGCTAAACCATCACGTCAAATGAAATGAAAAGAAAGTTTGATCAGGGCTAAACCATCATGTCAAATAGAGGTGAAAAGGAGCTTGACTAGGGCTAAACTATTATGTCAAATAAAAGTGAAAGAGAAGTTTAACCAGGGCTAAACCATCACATCAAACGAAATGAAAAGAAAGTTTGACCAGGGTTAAACCATCACGTCAAACGAAAGTAAAATAAGAGTTTGACCAAGGCTAAACTATCACGTCAACCGAAAGAAAAAAGGGAGTTTGACCAGAGCTAAACCATCACATCAAACAGAATGAAAAGAAAGCTTGACCAGGGCTAAACTATCATGTCAAAGAGAGGAAAAAAGAAGTTTAACCAAGTAAAACGTAGTTTAACCAAGTAAACTATAGCAAGACTTGACCAAGTACAACCAAGTAAGTAAAAATTCAATCGAGTATGGTCGATTGAAGAAAACCTTGATAAGGTTAAAGTAATCTAATATTTAAGATCCTTGAAGAAAAATTGAATTACCTTTTGATTTTGAAGTAGTATCCATTATGATAGTTTCTTCTTGCTTCCTTGCTTTGAACTTGTGAATTATACAAATATGAATATGAATGCATAATGAATGTGCATGGATTTTCATGATTGGATTTGATCCTTATTTTTTAGCTTTCATTCATTTTCTTTTTAAATTGTGATTCAATCCCGTTTCGAAAGCTTAAAAAAATCTTCAAAAAGCGTGGAAAATCTATCTGGAGGTAAGGGGCTAGTCTTAAATCTGACTTTGTCTTTATAGAAACAATTGTTCTTGCCTTCTGAGGAATTCAAATTATGATGCACTAGAGTCATATAGTGACTAAAAGAGAATAGTATGATTATGAATATAGGGGGATGCCCTTTGTGGTCATGTGATGCATCAATACCATCTAGTGGTTAAGAAAAATGGATATGATTAGAAATGTGGGTGATATCCCAACCTCAAGAGAAAATAGGACTTTAGGTGCATCCATATCATGTAGTGGTTGAGGAAAAAGGATATGATTGGAAATGTGGGTGATGTCCCTCCTTCGAGAGAAAACAGAACTTTATGATGCATCAATACCATCTAATGGTTGAGAAAAAAAGATATGATTGGAAATCCGTGTGGTATCCCTACCCCGATCCGTCTATGGTTTTAAAAATGTAACAAGGACCTATTGTTTCCATCAACTCTTTTGCCAGTAGGAAAAAAGTAATAAATATCTTTTAAGAGGTTGAGCTTCCTCTATCATTAGAATCCTATCTAAGACCATTAATTATCCACCCTTAACGCTTCCTAGAATGTTTAAAGGAAATAAGACGTGAACCAAGATTTTTATACCAAAGTAACTCAAAGAAGTTAGTATGTTATCTATTTTAATCCATCTTTATTTCTTTAAGTCATTAATTATCATTCAGCAAAAACATTAACACGATAAAAAAGATAGTCTAACAGTGGTTGCATTTCAAAGAAAGAAAGTAGAATATTGGCTTTTTTTACAAAATAATGGTAAAATGCCAAAGAAGATATTCATAAAGATAATGGTAAAAGTTGAAGAAAAAGTCTAGACAACTGAATTCAGGTCTTCGAAGATTTCTTCTAAACGAAATATCTACTTTTGCATAGATCCATCTTTTAGAGATGCATTTGATCATACCATGCCTATGATTTAATCATTTTTTTCTTTTGCTTGAATTGCCCTTTCGTGTTTTCAACTCGAAGCCTTCCCTTATATCTATCTTTAATCGAATGCCCTATTCGGGTTTTTGTTCAATTTTTGTTTTTTTCTTCTTTTTGTTTTATTTTGTTTTTTCTTCTTTTTGCTTTTTTTTATTTTTTAAGCATTGTATTTTTTTACACTGTCTACATTAACAGGGTTTGGCAATATATCTCTATCCATTTTGGTAAGGATTAATGCACCTTCTGAGAATGCCCTGTGAACCACATAGGGCCCTTTCTAATTGGGTGCCCATTTGCCTCATGGATCTTTTTGTATTGGAAGGATTTTCTTCAGCACCAGTTCTCATTCATTAAACTATCTTGGACGAATCTTTTTATCTTAGGCCTTCATCATCCTTTTCTGGTACATTTGCCCATGTTGGATCACTTTCAACCTTTTATCTTCAATAAAGATTAATTGTTTATAGTGATCTCATGCCAATTCAGTTTCTTCCAATTTAGTCTCCATTAATATTTAAAGTAATGGGATCTCGACTTCAATTGGTAGTACTACCTCTGTGCCATACACTAATGAATAAGGTGTTACCCCAGTCAAGGTTCGTATTGAGGTTTGATAAGCAAGGAGAGTGAACGAAAGCTTCTTGTGCCAATCTTTATAAACCTTCACCATTTTTCCTATAATCTTCTTAATTTTTTGTTGGCAGCTTCGATGGCCCTATTCATTTTTGGACAATATGTGATCGAATTGTGATGAGAGATTTTGAGGTAAGTATAAATCTCTGTCATCAATTTATTATTCAAGTTAAGGGCATTATCTGTTATAATTCTTTTAGGTACCCCAAATCTACAAATGATATTAGCCTTTAGAAATTTAATCACCACCAATCTTGTGATGTTTTGCAAAAGAAGTAGTTTCCACCCCATTTGGTGAAATAATCAATGGCACCAATATTAAACGATGCTAGTTCGATGCTGCATGAGTAATGGGTCCGATAACATCCATACCCCATATAAAAAGAGGCCATGGCACGGTCATGACATGTAATGGTGAGGGTGGGACATGAATCTTGTCGGCATAGATTTGACACTTATGGCACTTTTGGGCATACTTGATATAATCACTCTCTATAGTCATCCAAAAGTAGCCTAATCTCATGATTTGTTTTTTCATCTTGTGTTCATTGGCATAGATCCCATAAACCCCTTCATGTACTTCTTCTATTATTTACTTTGCTTCTGAAGCATTAACACACCTTAACAATGTTTGGTCAAAACTTTTCTTATACAAAATCTCTCTGTTTAAGACAAAATTCAGTTCCAACCTTCTTAAAGTTCTCTTATAAGTTTTTAAGGCATTTGGTAGATATACTTGATCCTTCAAATAATTTTTGATGTCATAATACCATCGAAGGACATCTGCCTTAATCTCAATGTTATGGCAGCACGTAGGGAATTCATAAATACTCATCTCAATGGGTGTCACCTCCTGCCCCTTATTTACTTTGAACATCGAAGCCAAGGTGGCTAGAGCATCCGCCATTTGATTGTCATCACGGAATAAATTAATGAAGTTTACTTCTTTGAATTCTTCTAGTAATTCTAGAATCAATTTTTTATATTGCTGCAACCTTAGGTCTCACGTTTCCCATTCTCCATGCAGTTGGTAAATTACCAAGGCTGAATCTCGTTAGACTTTTAATACCTAGGCCTTCTCTCTAATGCTACTTGTAGCCTCACAATGCATGCCTCATATTCTTCCATATTGTTTGTGTAATCAAAAATTATCTAGGCTGTAAAAGGGTAATAATCCCCTTTTAGAGATATCAAAATTTCACCATTTCCATGCCTCAATGCATTTGATGCTTCATTAAAATACATTTTCCAAGTAGATCCTTCTAATGACTCTTTTTCTTTTTTTTACTGTAATATCCATCAAGTCCTCATTAGGGAATTTGAAATCCAACAACTGATAATCGTCAAGCACCCGGCTTGCTAATAATTCAGCAATGGCACTTCCTTTGATCACCTTTTAACTTACATAAATGATATCATATTTAGATAGTAGAACTTGCCACCTAGCTATCTTTCCTGATAAAGCTGGCGCTTTGAACAGATATTTGATTGGGTCCATTTTGGTGATTAGCCATGTAACATGATATAATAGTACTTTCAAAGTCTTTTCACTGTCCAGACTAAAGTGCAACATATCTTTTCTATATGGGAATAATTTACCTCATAATCCAAAAGTTTCTTACTATCTTTCCAGTCTCATCATGCTGCCCCAACCACAGCCCATAGATCTTTTGAACACTAATAAATACAAGATCAAAGGTCGTCCCAGAGCAGGCAATACCAATACCGACAGATTGGAGAGATATTGCTTAACTTTTTTGAAAGCATTTTAACATTCATTATCCCACTAACTAGGATTTTATTTTTGCAAAAGCCTAAAAATTAGATCACACTTATCTGTGAGTTGAGATATAAATCTAGTGATGTAATTCAATCTCCTTAAGAAACTTCTCACTTTTTTTGGGATGCGTGGGGATGGCAACTCCTATATAGCTTTGATCTTATCCAGATTAACCTTAATTCCTCTTTCACTTACGATAAACCCAACAAATTTCTAGGCTTAGCTCCAAATGTACATTTTATCGATTCAGCTTTAATCGATATTTTTTTAGCATTTCAAATAACTTCTGCAGGTCTACTACATGACTTTCTTCTTAAAGGGACTTAGCAACCATGTCATCAACATACACTTTAATTTCCTTATGCATCATGTCGTGGAATAAGGTGACCATTTCCTTTTGATAAATTGCTCCCATATTCTTCAACCCAAATGGCATTACTTTGTAATAAAATGTTCCCCACATTGTGACAAACATGGTCTTCTCAATATCTTCTAGAGGCATTTTAATTTGGTTGTATCTTGAAAATCCATCCATAAAGGAAAATAAATACTTTTTCATAGTATTATCAACCAAGACGTCTATATGAGGAAGGGGGAAGTTATCTTTTGGGCTTGCTCAATTAAAGTCCTAATAATCTACACACATTCTAACTCTTCCATCTTTCTTGGGAATCGAAAAAATGATTGTAACCCACTTCGAATATTTTACCACTTTTAGAAATCCAGATTCAAACTACTTCTTAACCTCTTCTTTTATCTTTAAAAGCATCTTCAGTTTCATTCTCCTTAGTTTCTATTGAATCAGTTTGCATTCCAGCTTCAAAGGTAATTTATGAACCACAATCGCTGCATCCAATCCTGGCATGTCTTGATAAAACCATGCAAAAATGCCTTAAAATTCATGTAGCAAACTTATTAGATCTTCTCGGGTGGAAGCCTTTATGGCATCCTATTCTGACCTCCTTTTTATCATTTTTATTATTCCCTAAATTAATAATCTCAGTGGGCTCTTCATGGGGTATTATGCGCTCATCTTCTCGTTCAATTATTTTTAACAAATTAGGAGGCAAGATATGATCATCGACATCTTTTTCAAGATTGACCTCGTTTAAGTAAATAGTCTATTCAAAATTAACCTCTGAATCCTAACAGATTTATCTATTTCTCTACAAAGACAAAAGTAAAGAAGAAACGAGCAAAAGAATATGGGATATGAATAAGTTATGAATGCAAAAAAAAGAAAAAATGATGCTGAGATAAAAAATCATAAAAGAAATAGATGTAAGACAAGAAAAGAGCCAAGAAAGATTATATAAGGAAAGATTATGTGCATTTCATTTTTATTGATGATAAATTAACATTTTGAGTTCGTACAAAAAGATCTATAGACAACAGAGTTCATTTCTTAGTTATTACTTTGGGATTGGCCTAGACACTATGCTTCTCTCAACATATGTCCAATTCCTTAAAACATTTCCAGGGGGCATGGGCGAATCCCATGATCCTTAGTGAATTTTTCATCATCTCTTTTAATGACAACCAAATGATGCTCTTCGAAGGCTTCATTGATCACCAGAACAATGTTCCTGGTTGCTTTATCTTTATTTTCCATATTGACTCCTCTATAGCAGAAAATTTCCTCCAACAAAGGGTAAGAAGTTAATTTTTGGCCTGATTATTAGCCAACACTTAGGGATGGCTGCTTTCTTCTCATTCTTTTTTTGAACTTTTTTTTATGAACTCTTTCTGGCTTGAAACCTAATCCATATTTGTCTTTCTTACCATTGACATTAATGGCCTAGCTGATTCCTTGAAAACGTCTCCTGAGTCCTTTTTTGACTAAGGTTTTTTTCCCTACTGTCAAGTTAAGGCCCATACGCATGCTTTTTGATAGCCTCAATTTAGAGATAATTGACCCTTCTAATATAAAGGTCACGTTGACAATCTCAAAAACTTTAAAAGAGCATTCATCAGTTTTAGCATTTATGTCAATGTAAGTAGCCTTTGTAGACATCATAGCAACTATGTCTTCTTCCCTAGATAGACTCACTAATCTTTCATCCATTATAAACTTGACTTTTTGATGTAAGAATGATGGAACGACCCCGACGAAATGAATCTATGGTCGTTTTAACAAACAATGGTATGCTAAAGCGATATGCATAACGTGGAACTCGATTTCAAATAGACAAGGACCAATTTCTAGAGTAACTAAAATAGTTCCTTTGATGTTCTTCTTTGTTCCATTAAAACCTCTGACAATCAAATGGCTTTGTTTAATTTGGCTAACATCCATAGGCAAATGGGATAGTGTACTCCATGGCATGACATTTAGAGCAGAGCCATTATCGATAAGAACCTTAGGTAGTATTGTCCCTTTGCACTGAGTTATGATGCGAATGGCTTTTGCTGAAGTACTACCTCATAACAAAATTTCATCCTCAATAAATGAGATGAAGTTGTTAACAGTCAAGTTTGTTGACAGAAATGTCCCGAGGGACATAGGCCTGATTTAGTACTTTCAGCAAAGCGTTCCGATGAAGTTCAGAACTAAATAATAGAGTTAGCAAGGAAATCTTTGCTGGTTATTGCTTTAATTACTCCATGACATTATATTCACTGTGCTTAATATACTTTAGGAGTTTGGCTGCCACTTTTTCCTTCACTGGTTCTTGTTTTTCCTCGAGGAGATCCTCGATAACCATCGCCTTCCTAGTTGTTTTTGCCTTTAATTTTGCCTTTGTACATGCTTCATGGTTTCCCAGTCGTACACATGCCCATTTCTTGTAACATGGTTGACTCTTGTGATATTGACGGATGCCAATTGGGCAGTAACAGCTTCTGGAGTGATGACCTTATCATCATACTACCATGGCACCTATTTATTATCTTGATAAGGGAATGGTGCTGGTGCCTTAATAATAAATCTATGGGCAATATCTACCTTTGGAGATATGGTCTGGTTGTAACGAATAATGAGAGGGTGGTTGATACTGTATGGGGGTTATGATGATCCTTCCCCCATCATATTAACTAATTTTTTTTGCTTTTGCTTCAGTCTATTCTAAAAACTCAATCTCACCATTATTCATCATCCCTTCAATCAAAGCTTAAAAATTTGGGCAACTCTACAAGGTGTGCCTCAAAGTCAGGTGATACTTGTAAAAATTAACACCATTGTCAAATTATCCTTTAAGGCTTTCCTTATTGTTGCTAAAGATTCCAGCTTTGGTTAGAACCATCCATACTTCCTCCAAGGGTGTTTTGACCTCTTCCATACTCAACTTTCTCCATTGCCTATTTTTAATGCTGATGACATTGACTCTGGGCTCAAGATGATCTAGCAAAGGGTTTTTTGTCACATTAGGAGCTGGCACCTTATCAAACTTGAAGGCGCCCTTATTAAGAAGGCTTTGAGCTTTATGCTTAAAGGATTAGTAGTTTTTAATCGAGTGACCCGATATTGCATGGTATTCACTGCGTTGGTTTGGGTCATACCATATGGGATAATTGCCTTCATATGATTTGGCAAAAATTGGGGCTACTAACCTTACTTTTGAAAGTTTGTCAAACATTTCCTTATATAAATAAGGAAGAGGGTCAAAATAGGGTCTAGTTTAATCAGTTTTTTAAGGTTATGTATTAATGTTGGGTCTTGGCTAGTTTTGAGGAAGCGGGTTTGGAATGGTAGCTTAGACGATTGTTAAAATGGGTGCTACAGGTGTGTTGTATGAATAAATGTTTTACGGCACTTGTTTTGGATTTTGGTAATAAGGGTGAGGTCCTGGGGAGTATAGTTGGCTCACATAACCAACTGATGATGTTTCATCCTTTTTCTTTATTGGTCTTAGCTTTTTTGCATTAAAGGACTCTCCTGTTATAAGCTTTCTGGCCTTAATGGCTGATTCAATTATTTCTCCAGATATTACAAGATCAGAGAAATTCTTTGTCACATTCCCTACCAGCCTGTCGTAAGAGGGTAGATGCAAAGTATCTACAAATAACATTGTCATTTCCTTCTCCGTCAAGGGCAATTAGACATGAGAGGCCAAGTCCTTCCATTATTGGGCATATTCTTTGAAGGATTTGGTTGATTTCTTCTCTAAATTTTGGAGGGTCAAACAATCTAGAGCCCACTCAGCCATATGCTTGTATTGCTAGAGAAAAGTACTTTCCAAGTTGGCCCAGCATTTAATTTGGGTATAATTCAAATCATTGTACCATTTCAACGCCGATCTTAACAAGCTTTCCTAAAAATAGTGCATCAGGAGTTTATCATCTTGTAAGTAGCCTGCCATTTTTTTATGAATATTTTAATGTGTGCCTGCAGGGATGTAGTGCCTTTATATTTCTTAAACTTGGGCATCTTAAATTTTGAAGGGAGAATAAGGTCTGGGACTAAGCTGAGGTCTTTGATGTCCATACTGCTATATAATTTAGCCCTCTCTCTGGCTTTTAACCTTTTTTCAAGGAGTAGTAGTTTTTCCTTTTCCTTTCTTTTTTGGCCTCAACTACTTTTTTGGCCTTTTGCCTAATCTTCTCTTCTTCATTGATGCCTAGTCCTATATATTCCTCTTGGATGGGAATAGCTCGGGTATTCGTTTCTTGAGGTACGGCCTTAGGGTTTATGATAATGACTGGTGAAGGAGTAGCTACCGGGGTCTTATGTTGCATATTCTGGGCATTGGCCAGTGGTGAATTGGTGCCTAATTCTTTGATTAGTGCCCCCTCGGATCCTTCAGTTGGAGCATCAGTATTTGCTTCATGTGCAGGGGAGTTAACCCCCTAGCTAGTAGTAGCTCTATCATCTGTGCAATTTGAACTTGAAGTTCATCCTACCTTTTCAACATGGCCTCTTGATCCTGCTTGTGGCTTTCCTCGAGCCGTTCCAATCTTGCGATGTGGTCTTCAGCCATTCTTCTTGCTCTTGCTCTGGTGTAGTAACTATGTGTAGGTATTGATGATGTTGATTGGTCTTGATTCGCAATGGTTAAACCTTATATGAATTCCAAAATTTTTGAAAATTAGGTAATAGATCAATAATCATATATGTATGTGTATGTATGCATGAGTAATGAATGTATTTAAGGGCATTTGCTTTACTACAAGACTTCAAAATCCATAATTTCCATTGATTTTAGAAGGGAATTACATATCATTTATCATATTAGAGTTATTTCCATAAAACTTCTAATTTGGTCATATTACTTGTCAGCTTGCTCCAAAAATAAGTATTGCCAGCTCAAATTCACCAACTGGGTTGATCTATCTTCAAAGTCCTTGGATCTTCTCTACCATATCCCACACTTGGATGACTACTAAGTGAATTTCTTTCGTTAGATGATCAATAAAAAACTATTGCCCTAGTGAATTAGCTGTCCACTTGTCACGTTCATCTCATACTCGACAAAACTTGTCATCCCAACAGACATCTATTTCCTCATATGCTCAGGCCCTTGCCTCAATGTCGTGCTCACATTGAGACAACTCTTGCCTCAATGTCATGCTCCCAAAGCTGAAATAATGCTTCTCTTTCTTGGAGTAATTCTGTCTTCCTTTCCTGTTCTTGGTGAAAGGCATTTTTGAGCTGCTCATTCTTTTTTGCAGACCTCCTCAATTGTCTTCGTGTATCTATGTGCACCCTTTGCTCTTGTTTGAATGCAGCTACCATGGTTTTCCTTCCCACAACTTTAGCTTTGCACTTTTCAAGCTCTCTACGGAACTTACGCATTTTCTCGGTAACTTGACTAGGAGATTTGCTAGAGCTCCTGGATAGATCAATGATTTTCATCTTCTTATTTTGTTCTACCCAATCTTGCTTTATTAAAGTATACTGCTCCTCCATTGTCTGAAGATCCTTTTCTTTGGCTTTCGTCTTCATCTTCAAATACACGACCTCTTCTTAGAGGGCTTGATTCTCAGTAATCACTCTTTTTTGGTCTCTTTTTGCCTCTTCTCTGATTAACTCTACTTCAGAAGGTAGGGAAGGCTTTCGTTGAATGGTCGCTTGAAGACTGACCCCCTTTGTGCTTGGAATAATCCAATCACAACCCCAACTTGATCTCCATGCGTCACACCTGGGAGTGGCATGATCCGTGTAAAAAAGCAGTTGGACTCATATCTTTTTTTCCAATTTATGATAGTTGTCGAAAGCATGTTCTTGTATCCTTCCCCATGATAATCCAATTCTACACTAGCTAAGTCGAAAGTCATGGGGATGAATTGCTTAGTCCCATATTGTTGTTAGACCAAAAGTGGTGCATATCCAACTGTACCCCATAATCTGAGCAAAGGTACAAATGATAATTGACCACACCTATATAAGATAGATTTGGGTGCAAACCAAAGAGCTCTCTATGTTATCTCTTTCAGACCTAAGTTCTTCAATGACATCACCCACTGATTCTTCGTTGATGATCGTGGCTAATCTTTCCCTAGAAAATATTAGAGAGGGATAGAGTGTGCGAAATAAGGTATAATCTTATCACCACCAGCTCCTAAAAATGGCTGTGGGCTCAGATATATAGCACTAATGCATTCCCAAAGAATTTGCCTTCGCCTAACTTCTAACACACATTAAGTGCTCGAATGATTTCTGCTAAGATGGCAAGGGCAAGATGCATATTACGCTTCAAACAGTCAAAGAGCTCAATCACAGCTATTTCCACATGTCTGAGCACCCTTAGTAAGAGAACCAACTCGTATATGGCTAAAGCAAATGCATCGAGGGCTTTGTTTATTTCTGGTTGGTCCCTAATATACTCCTTCAAAAATTGCCATGACATAACTGTGGTATTGCCTTTATATTCAAAGTGAAAAGATTGGGTAGATAAACTAAGGATCTGTGCCAATCTCTTCCTATGACTCGTCGGGTTATGCACTTTGTAGTAGATAGGTCTTGCTCCACTTGTCCCAACCCTAATAATGATGCAATCTCTTCTATGGTGGGGGTCATGTCATGGTGGTTAAATGAAAAGCATCGGTAAAAGAGGTCCCAAAATTCTATCAGAGCTCAGACTAATTGTTCATCTATGGGGATCTTTAACAACATGGCCATATGTCCATATTTTGCCGAAAACTGGGTTTGCTTAGCTTTATCCCATACTTCCCATCTATGTACCAATTCAAAAAAATTATTTTGTTTGAGATCCAAGTGTGTGATCTTCGACAATCTTGATACAAAGTCCCCAAGCATGCAGTACCCCTATTTTCTCTGATTCAATTTGGACATTGTGCAGACTTCTTTAAAAGTTCAAGAAATAACCACCACTTTTGCTTGGTTCGCTATAAAATCAAATGGAAACTGGCTGGATCTAAAATCAGGCATAAAGCAAACACCCATGATGCACATTAAGGACAAGAAAAGAAAAAAAGATTAAATAGTGTCCATGGAATAAATATTCCAGATAATAAAACATAACAAAAAAAATAATATCACAAAGATGTAATTAAAATAAAATAGGCGAATAAAGAAAGAAAAGGTACTCATATCCCTTGTATGTCCTTAACCTCGATGACACCTATAGTAAGGGTATGGTACTGACTGGGGAGCTACTAAGCTTCACTGTATGAGGCTTGGGTCAAACCTCTAAATCAGTTCTCGAATTGCCTCTAGTCCAGAATGGACTAACGAGGTACCTTCTCGTTATCCATCACGGATTTATGTCGAAAAAGGTTCAATTTAAGTGGAAGTATCTTTCATGCCTGTAACAAGGCTAACATCTCTAGTAGGCATAAGAATTTACACTTGGTAGGTTTTTCACTAGCCCAAACAGAGGCTAACACCTCAGAAGGTAAAGCTACTTCACCTCCTTCTAGATTATTAGGTACTTATGTCCCTCCGGCATTAGATAGAAAGGAAACTATTACAGATATGCATAGTGTGTGCAAAGGGATAAGCATATCCTTTTTTTTAATAAAGAGAAAATACACAAACATTGACTTAAAAATAAAATAAGTCATAAAGAAAATTTTTCAAAATGGGAATTGAAACTAAATACCAATTGAAACCGGATTAATTAAAATTTAATTAACACATGATTAATTTTAGGCCTGACTCTAAAAAAATTAGGTCCTCAGCGGAGTCACCAAGCTATCACAACGTGGCCTGGATGCGAATCCTGACCAAGTCTGACTTAAATGGCCCTTGACTATATAAGTGGTGATGTATCATTATTTCAAAATTACTTAATCTTTTTTTTGGGCCATATCGATATTAATCGTCTTTTATTTTTGGGGACTTGACAGTTAAGATGAATGATTTGCCCATCTTAACCCTAAATGTCATCATGAAATAACCATTTGTTTGGAGTCGCCACCAATCTGTTTTGGCCAGGTGAGATTGATCACCTATTAGAATTAATGTTTTAAGGGTCATGAAACCCTAACGATAAATTCCATGGTCTACGAAATACCAGAGATCATTTTTAATGGTTCGGGAGTCAGTTACAGCACATGTAAGAATCGACCCTCTTATGGTGTCCAAAATTGGTACCTTATTGATCATGTTTAATTTGAACTTTAATTTTTATCCGGCTTCAATATGTGGTATTTAATTACAATTCCCATATTGTTAAAATAAGATTTTATTAATCCGTGAGAGAAAATCGAGGTTTTACATTTTGAAAATCGAAATGTCTTACACACCCCCACTGGAAAACCAGTGGGACACAAAATTTTTATTATTCCCTTTTATACGCCAACGGAAAACCAAAAGGAAATAAAAAGTTCTAAAAAAACCAAAATATCTTTCACATCCTACTGGAGTACCTGGCAGAATGTGAAAGGTTTTTATTTGTATAAAATTCCCGATTTCCATTTTGAAAAGGGTATCTCATCACTAGAATAATCTGTAAAACCCTTATCATATATGGGCGGGAGGAGTTTCACGCATCACTCTAATTCTGAGACACTGCCTTTATTTTACAAAGACATACGAATTTTATTTGAAACAAAAATAAATGACCTATGACTCGGTCTAGACATTAAAGTGCTAATTCGAATCTAAGGACTAAAAAGATAAGAGAAAAATGAATATATCCTTAAAGCATACATTCGGCATGGAAACACCCGATGGTTACTTAAGACTAGGTTCTAAGGAAAATGAAAATATCCCTAAGGCTTACCATCAACACTAAGACACTCGGTAACTACTTAGGATTTGGTTCTAAGGAAAATTAAAATATTCCTAAAGCTTACCATCGACACTAAGGCACCCGTAACTACATAGGATTGGTTTCTAAGGAAAATTAAAATATTTCTAAGGCTTACCATTGATACTAAGGCACCGGGTAACTATTTAGGATTAGGTTCTAAGAAAAATTAAAATATTCCTAAGGCTCACCATCGACACTAAGACAATCGGTAACCACTTAAGAATGGATTCCAAGGCAAATTAAAATATTCCTAAGGCTTACCATCGACACTAAAGCACTCGATAGGAAAAATGATGAAAATGCCTCATGAGTATACCTTCACCATAAAAGTATTTTGGTACCCCTAAAGGACTCGAAAATGACCTTAAAAGGCTAAAGAAACCTCAAACATTCACCTTTGGCATAAATGCCTCTCGATAAAAAAATTACAAAAATGCCCCTAGGGTCTAACTTTGACATGAGAGTATCCTGGTACCTCTAATGGACTCAAAAGGACAAGTAATGATGATTTTTACTTTAAATAGGTAATTTAGATTCCTAAAGTATAAAAATTACTAACATATCCCCATATTTCTCAAAATTAAATATTAGTCCTAAATTGGTTTAAAATGCTAAAAAAATATATTTATTTTTTGGCCCAAAAACAACCTAAATGAGAAGTTTAAATTTCAAAATAATCTAACATGCAAGAATACCATTAGGTCCCTAAATTTTCAAAAATTGCATTTCGTATCCTAATGGAGAACTAAAAGAATAAGAAAGGTTTTTATATTTTAGCACCTCACTGAAGGACCAATGGGATGTTAAAAATATTTAAAATAATCTAAGTGGATTATTTCATACTAAAGATAACCATTTTGTCCTAAAAATACCTAATTCTCTAAGGGTCCCTAAACTTTCTCAATTTTATACTTAGGTACCTAAGTAAAAAAAAAAAACCTAAATCATCATAAAATACAATTAATCAGGTAAAAATCAGCATGTAAATCATGAAGAACATCCATTAGAAGGTTTGGTCAAACATCTTTGACCAAAAAATTTTTTTCCATTATTTGCAAACTAGCCCCTAAACTTTAAGAAATTACAAAATACCCCATAAAATGCGAAAAATACCTAGAGCAAGATACGAAATACCCAAAATCAGTTTCCAAGGTATCCATGAAGCTTTCAATCAAATCCTTTTACCATAAAACAAAAATTTCTTTCAAGTGTTTTAACAAAGCCAAAGATTTAAGGGGAGATTTACCTTAACAAAGCTTTGAAAATTTTTTTTCAAATATTTTCTTTTTCTTTTTTTTTTCCAACTATTGTTTTTCCAAAACTTAAAAAAAACCCATGAAATATCATCCTTCCCTATTTATAAGGGGAGGATTTAGCCAAAGAGGATTTTCATCCTTCTTGGTCGAATGTTTCATGCCTTTTTCATAGATTTTTCTTTTTTTTATTTTTTTTTATTTTTTTGATATTAAGTTTACTTGTTAGGTTAGAAATAATAAATGTTGTGTCATAAGCCCATACCTTTGTCATCTTAGAGTGATGTCATGCATGACATCATTGATTTCTAGAGATATTTTGATTGATATTCATATATAAAATGTAAAATTATACTGTAAAAATTAACTATAAGAACTAAATTGTAAAATTAAAAATTATGTTTTTAAATAAAATTTCAAATGACCAATTTAATTCAATCTAATACTAAAAGTAATTTTTTTATGTACAAAAAAAAAATTAGAATAGGAAGCTCCTAAAATTTTACGAAAAAAATCCTTATTGGAGAAAAATTGTTATACTAAAAAAATATAAAACTCATAAAATAAATTAATTTTTTTACAAACTGAACTAATGGGAGTTAAATGACAATATTTGATGAATTTTAAAAATTTTAAACCAAAGAAAATTCCCCCGAAAGCATTTACGGAGTAGAAAACTCACTATTTTAGAAACAAGGAAATTTCAAGAAAAAATTTAAAACTCATGAAAATAAATGAATTTTCAGAAGCTAATTTAATATGAATCAAACAATAATATTGAATGAATTTTGATATTTGAAACTCGAGAGGATTCCACCAAAAAAAATTTACAAGTAAAGAATAACTCGTATTTCAATACCGAAAAAATTATAATTTCATTGACACTAAAGTAAAACAAATTCAAGACCACATGTTATTCAAAACATTAATTTCTAAAGTGAAGAAAATGAACTTGTAAAATTTTAAAAATAAATCAACAAGAACCAAAAGTAAAATTCACAAGCATGATACTTGCAAACTACAAATTTCAAAATTAATTTATAAAATTTACAGTTTGATAATTCATGGTAGAAAATGCCAATACATATTTTTCCTTGAATATTTATGATTTTTCAGGATGAGAATCGGCATAAAATCACATTGATGTCGGTAAAAATATCCAACCACTAATTTTTCAAGTTTTTCAGAAAAATTACAAAAAATTCCTTAAAACAGAAAAATTGATCATGAGATCATCCGCAGAGATAATTTTCAAAATTTGTCAAGAACTTGTTCAAAAAAAATTTTTCCTTTGCGGATTCGTTCTTTTTACCTAAAAAATAGATTTTTCCATCATGTGTATATACAGTTATTTACATATGACTAATTAAAATTACAAAAATGTGAAACCCCCACGGTGGACGTTGACCTTCATCAGAGTGGCCACTGCATTTTTATTCTCCGATATTTAGGACTTTCAAGGACAAATAGCCCGAACTAATTTAGGTATCTACAGATATCAATCTTGTAAATTAAACCTATACCACGTATCATGGTACAAAAATCTATGTATTCTATGTAACAAACTTCATATAGATATTTCATATCTACATACCATCAATTTAGTATTGATATCCAAATCCCCTGCATGAATGAAAATTGTTTAATTAAAACAACAAACTGACACAGAATGAGAGAGAATACCTTTGATGAATTTGGATAGATAGCTATTGGACTTGAACATTCCATAGTGACAACTAACAGATTTACTCAGCTAACTAGTGAACTTGATGTCTTAAACTATTCAGCTTTTCATGTAAACCCAGACAATCCCTCTTCGAACACCCTTGGTTCTCACGGTTGTGTTCATTTTGGCCCCAAACACATCTTGGTCTCAGAGAGTACTTTAGAGAATTTAGTCTTATCAATTCTCATAGAAATGGCCACATTTCATACTCACATAGGTGATTTCTTAGTAAGGGTATCTTGCCATACCCCACTTGATCTTATCAAGCTATAAGAATCATTAAAAACATAGCTTAACCTAACTCTTTTTCAGGCAGCACCGATTCATCATGGGAATAGGTAAGAGTGTTTAACTCTTTCAATGCTCCCACTAAGTTAACATAATTTAGTTGTCCCTTTAAACCTAGATCTTGGGATCTCCAATCAACTAGGTTGGGTTTCCATTATATAACTTTTATTTTGTAGGCCTAAGTCTCATTCCTCTCGATGATTTAAAGACTTGCTCTCTCGTTAAGCCTTTTGCAAGTGGATCTCTGATGTTATCCCTTGACATCACATAATCAATAGAGATTATTCCATTTGAAAGCAGCCGCCTTACTATATTATGTCTTCGATGAATGTGTTAAGACTTACCATTATACAAACTATTTTGTGCTTTACCAATTATAGGTTGGCAGTCACAATGTACACATATTGCCAGCATAGGTTTTGGCTAACTTGGAATATCTTCTAAGAAGTTTCAAAGCCATTCCACTTCTTCCCCAGTTTTATCTAAAGCTATGAATTCAGATTCCATAGTGGATCTGGCTATACATGTTTGCTTAAAAGATTTCCATGATACTGTAGCTCCTCATATAGTAAAGACATATCCACTAGTGGATTTCAGGTTTTTAGTATCTGATATCCAATTTGCATCATTGTATCCTTCAATTATAGCTAGATATCTCGTACAGTGCAATCCATACTTTGAGGTGTATCTCAAATATCTGAGTACTTTCACGATAGCCTTCCAGTGATCATGTTCAGGATTATTTATGTATCTACTCAGTTTACTTATAGAGTAGGCTATATATAGTCTTGTGCAGTTCATAAGATACACTAGACTATCAATTATTAACGTATATTCTACCTAAGATATTACATCACTAGTATTTTTCGTAAGATGTAAATTAACATCTATGGGTGTTTTAGCCACATTGGTGTCATTCTTATTGAATTTCTCAAGTATCTTATTTACATAATAAACCTGAGTCAGCACCAAACCATCATGTGATTTAGAAATTTTAATTCCTAAAATCACATATGTCAAACCCATATCTTTCATTTACGGGTTAACCATGCTTTGGTGGTTCAAATTATCTCATTATTGCTGCCCATGATCAGCATGTCATCTACATACAGACAAATAATGACACACCCCTCATGTGTGTTCTTTATGTATACACATTTATTGCATTCATTAATATGAAACATGTTTGTAAACATCGTATTGTCAAATTTTTAATGCCATTATTTTGGTGCTTGTTTTAAACCATATAATGATTTAACAAGCTTGCACACCTTCCTTTCCTGTCTTAGAACCTTAAACCCTTTGGGTTGTTTTATGTATATTTCTTCATCTAACTATCCATTCAGGAAAGTTGTCTTAACATCTATTTGGTTATTCCATGATCATTAAGAGCTGCTATAGCTATTAACATTCGAATGGATGTTATTTTCATAACCAGAGAATACATGTCAAAGTAATTAAGCCCTTCCTTTTGCTTGTATCCTTTTTATTACAAGTCAAGCTTTATACTTATCTATAGATCCATCTACCTTTATCTTCCTCTTAAATATCCATTTGGATCCCAAAGGCTTATGCCCGTGAGGAAGATCTAATAGTTCTCATGTGTGATTTTGCATAATGGACTCTATTTCATTATTAATGGCCTCTTTCCAAAATGGTGCTTCTGAAGATGACATAGCCTTTTTAAAAATTTGAGGTTTATTTTCTAACAAATAAGGTAAAAAATCTAGACCGTATATAGTTAGTACTTTAGCCCATTTAGTCCTTCGGGGTTCGACTTATTCCTTATCTTCCTCTTGTGGATCACTACTTGAATCCTTATGAGTTCTCTTGGTAGTCTTATTTCCTTGTGTTTTCTTATATGGAAATACATTTTTAAAAAATGATGCATTCCTCGATTCAATGATCGTGTTGACATGAATGTCAGGAACGTCTAACTTGTACACAAGAAAATAATAAACCACATTATTATTTGCGTATCCAATGAATACACAATCTATAGTCTTAGGTCTGATCTTGACCTTTTTAGGCGGAGGAATCGCTACCTTAGCAAGACAACCACACACTTTTGTGTAGTTATAGAAAGGTTTCTGACCCATCCATAACTCATATGGTGTCTTATTTGATTTCTTATGAGGTGTTTTATTTAAAATATAATTTGCTGTTAAAATGGCCTCCCCCTACAAGTTTTAAGGTAACCCAAACTAATCAATAAAGCATTCATCATGTCTTTCAAAGTATGATTTTTACGCTCTATAATACTATTTTGTTGAGCTAAATAAAGAGCAGATAATTCCATGTTCTGCATAGAACTCATTAAATGTGCATCGTATTCACCACCTTTATCACTTCGTATTTCCTTAATCCTTTTGCTAATCAACTTCGATTTTGAAGAGTTCAAAGGCTTCTAAGCTTCATCTTTGCTTCTCAGCAAATAGAAATAATAATATCTCATGCAATCATCAATAAAAGTTATGAAATACTTTTTACCACTTCTAGTTTGCACGAACTTTAAATCACAGATATCTATGTGAATTAAATCTTGAGGTTCATCTAGTCTTTTTTTAGTAGAAAAGAGCTTTTGCAAATTTAGATTCGACACAAGCCTTGCACTTATAATTTTTATCAATCTAAAATTTTGGAAGCAAATCCAAATTACTAATTCTTTGTAAGTTCTTAAAGTTTACATGACCTAATCTACCATGCCATAGACAAGACTCAAGCAAATACATAGAAGAATAGCTTGCTTTATTACCATTTTGTTCTTGGATACAATAGTCATGGTATTGAGCTTAAAAGCCTACTACAAAGTAACCCCTCCCTATAAACATTCCAGATTTGGAAAATACAAACTTATTAGATTTAAAAACTAGCCTAAATCCAATTTTGCTCAATAATGAGCTGGACATTAAGTTCTTACGGATTTTTGGAGCATGAACAACATTGTTCAAGGTTAGTTCTTTTCTGAAGGTCATCTTCAATACCACCTTTCCATGGCCAAAAGCTTTACAGACTGAAGAGTTTCCCATAAATAATTACTTATCTAGAGTAGTTTTTTTATACTCGATAAAACTCTTCTTATCATAACATACACGACAAGTAGCATCGATGTCAACTCACCTGGTCTTCGAGTTTTCTACCAAGTTCACTTCTGACAATAGGTGACCAACTCCATCTCATTATCATCAACTAAGTTGGCTTGGCTTTCTTTTACTTGTTCTTGTTTTGATTATGATGTTAATCTTTGGCATGATATCCTTGCTTATTGTAAACAAAGTAAGTTCCCATGAACTTCTTACAGCCACACCTTTGTTCCCGTGGGAAGAACTTGAGCCAACATGTTTCCTTTTGTTGGTTTTCTTCACATGTTCTACAAAATTTGCTTCGGCTTCCATAGTCTGAGCTCTAGCTCATTTCTCTGAACCCCTATTATCTTCTTCAATTCTCAATCGAACAATCAGGTCCTCTAAACTTATCTTTTCTCGCTTATGCTTGAGATAATTCTTAAAATCATTCCACGAAGGTGGTAATTTTTCAATCAATGTCATCACTTAAAATGACTCGCTTAACACCATTCCTTTGACAGGAATCTTTTGAAGGATCAACTGAAATTCTTGGACCTAACTGATCATGGTCTTGGAGTCTAACATTTTAAAATCCAAAAATTTACTGACCGTAAATTTCTTTATGCTGGCATCCTTAGGTTTGTATTTTCGATCCAAGGACTCCTACAGCTCTTTCGTTGTCTTCATTGGACAATACACGTTATACAATGAGTTGTCCAAACTATTAAAGATGTAGTTTTTGCATAGAAAGTTTGACTGTTTCCATGATTTAACTGAAGCTACAGTTATAACATCTGTTTCCCCTTCCTCAGAACAGAGGCCTTCTCAATTAAAAATTTGGCTAAATTAAGGGTTGTCAGGGAGAACAGCATCTTTTATTGCCACCTCTTCAAGTCCACCCCATTAAACTTCTCAAGTTTTTCTCCATATGTAGCATGCAGGGCTAGTTGTGCAACTGGCTCACTTGCATTACCGATACTCAGTTCAGCCATCTATTATAAGATAACAGGATTAATTTAATCACGGTCTAAAACACTTATTTCTAAAACAAATAATCTTGTACATAGTTTAATATTTTAATAAAATACATGGTCCAAATAGATATATATAATAACTCATCAAATCATATCCATTAAAAGAATTATATTATATGCTTATTATATAACTAGTATGGAAAAACTAGATATACTAAAGTATTTAATTTAAACTATAAACATGCAATGTGTACATAATCGAATAATGACAAAAGAACCAAAATCTTTTTTTAAATCTATATGTATATATCATGTCATAGGTAAATATCATGTCTGACGTAAAGCATGAAAAGGCATTGTATAAATAAAAGTAATTGATCGATTACAATATCTAGGAATTGGTTTCAATTTTTTTTAATAATGAGATCACATCAATATATGTCGTATAAGAAAAATTAAAAGTGTCAAAAAACCAATACATATAATACAATATATAATAGTGTTGTAATCAAATCTCAACATAAGATGTCAATCTTAAAGCAAAAGATACAACACAGCACTAGCATATAATATATAGCAACATACAGTAGATTAAAATTGTAAATACTTTACATGCAATATTTTGGAGCTATAAACACAAAGACAGTGATTATAAATAGTATTAAAAAATATGAATATAACAATACAAACAAGCAGTATATTAAAATATACCATAAATGTCTTTAGTTGTTGGAAATTTTGTTCTAAAAGATTAAAAATACTGCAAAACACATGAAATGGTTAAATGAGATTATCTTAATTAAAAAATTACAAACGCAATTATACAAAATTATATTACTGAAAAGGAAATTCAAAGAATGAGTTTTGATCGAGTTAAGGTTTATAACCTCTGATCTTAAGATGTTTATCGCCTGCCCAAAAATTCTATAATACGTCTCCCAAGCCTCCTCGATCTCGTTACCGGTCAATAGCACTTTCAAGCAGTAACACGATGAACCAAATAATGCAATTGGTTTTCCCTCTCGGAATATGATAAAACTAAATTACTTAAAAACAAAATGAAAAACAAAGGAATTTCTTCAGTATTTATATATATATTTATAATCTTAGAGGAGTAGTATATATAACTATATGTATATTTGTTTTAACCTTTTTCTAATAGAATGACAAAGGGCCAGTCCATTTAATATGGTTTTTGTACAAACGTTTGCTATTTCAATTTAAATTAAAATTTAAGACATATCCAAACCATTGTTTTTTTTTTTAAATTTTTTTTTTTAATTGTTCACATGTGAACAGTTTTTCATTTTTGAGTTTCAAGTAGTAATAACTGCTTGAATAAACTACCATTTGTTTGAAATAGAATAGTCAAGTGAACACAATGAAAGCATTTTCTCATTCACCTTGGATATCAATCCTGTAAATTAAACCTATACCATGTATCATGGTAAGAAAACCTACGTATTCTATATGACAAACTTTGTATACATATTTCATATCTATATACAATCAATTAGTTTTGATATCCAACATTTATATGGTTAATAAACACCAGTTATTAATAAACTAGACAACTCTAGGGAGCTCGACAAAGATGAAATCGAAATGAGATATTCAACTAGGAGATCATGTCAATCCGACTAACTAGTCTCAGCAAATCCTGAAGAGCTTAAGAGAGATGACAAGTTAGTACAAGGAATTTAAATTACAATTATGAATATATTTTTATTTGCTTTATATTTATTATAATAGCAAATGTAACAAATACTATTATGACCTTTGCAGTCATTTTCTTGATTTTGCATAATTTACGTAATAATTACAAAAACTATTTTTAATAATTTTTTAAAATAACTTATCTACTATAAGATCTTTTATTTATAGAAAAAAATAATTATTCATAAGTTGTATATTTAATCTATATATATGAATTCACGGTCATATGCTTTAGCACTATAGATAGCCCATAATCATTGGTAATGAACCAAGACAACAAATGCCATAAATGTTTAAGGAAGATATTTCAAAGGGTTTTGATATAATTGTTGAAAGCAATGTAAACGTGTTATTTAAATGAAAGAAAACTTCCCGTAGGAAGTAAATGGTTTTTAATTAAACTATTAAAATGAAAAGAAATTTCCTCTGATAAATAAGGCTTTAATTGGCCAAAGCCAACATCTAAATAGAAAAGAAAGATACTTCAGCTTTAAGAGAAGATAAAAAAGAAAATTTGGCTAAAAAGAAGAAATAAAAGAGTAAAGTTTCTCCAGTCAATATATTCTCACATATTCTACAAAGAAAAGAAACTTCATGTCATGGAAATTAAATAATTTTCATTTCATGATTTTGTTTTTTGATTAGTAAATCAAACCAATTTTTACACGGAATGATTCTTTGTGTTACTTTAATTTGCAAATTAATTTATATAGTGGTATCAAAGTCTTTTAAGTTTGATCTCTAATATTAATTAACCATGTTTCATAATAATTATGCTTGATTTAATATTCTTGAAATTCAAATGAATATGTTGATTGATAACTCTATTATTTAGTCTCTTTATGTTGATTAAATTTTTATTTAGATTTTATTTGTTTTAGTAGTTTTCAATTTAGTATTATTTACTTTCCTTCTATCTAAATTACTAAGTTATTTAAATGCTTTTCATTTTTTTAAGTCAAAACCTGAAAAAGTTTTTAAAAGTGAAACAACATAATCAAGAAGTAAAGTGGACTTAAGCAAGTAAAGTGATTAAGTTTGGCAGTTTCCAAAAATAATACGTTTTAGTTATTCGAAGAACAAGTTTTTACTCTTTAGGGTTTTGCCTATAAATAAGACTCTTAGTATTAGACTTAAGGACATCTTAAATACTCTATAGCTTTTGTTTCTCTTTAGTTTTTTTTAAATGAGAGAAGACAAAAAGATTTTGCAAGAGGAGAAGGATTGAAGAAATTGAAGACCAAGACCTAAGTATTCTTAGTTTTCTCTTTCCCTTAATCTTTTTATCTTTATTATGATGTTTATAATGGTGAAACTCCAGTGTTTTGTGTTTTATTGAATTAATATGAACTAAATTTATTTTTCTAGGGTTACAATGGAACTTAACATGTGTTTTGGATTATTTATTATCTTTTCTTGATTTAATAATATTTTAATTATTTGTTCTATCTTGTTCTTAATAGTTCTAATTATTTGGCCTCAAAGTTGATTAATTTAGTAACCTTAAACTTGGAAAAGAGAATTTCGTTTTTAGACTTGAATTAAATGACTTATGTTTTATATTCATTTATTAGGATGAACTATTCTACATGTTAAGTAGGAATATATGAGAATACCATGTGTAACCAAATTAAATTCTAGGCTCACTGAGTTTTTCTTAATTTAATTTACATAGAAATATAGTAAATTAGTTAAAAGATATATTTCTATAAGCCTATTAGAAGATACTTGTAAATAAATTAGAACTCAAGGTTAACAACTCATTATCATAAGTCAAGTTAGTAGGATAAAATAGATTCAAATGAAGTATTGAGAGAAATTGTAATCCTAGGTTTTTCTCATTGATTAAGTAAATTGTATTTAATTGCTTCATTAATTTAATTAATTTTAATATAATTTTAATTTTATTTTACAACCTTTGAAGTAGTTGTTTGGATAAGATTAAATTTTTTAATTTCAGTACTTGTTGCAACGTAGCTGGGATGCGAACCCTAACCCATTGGACATAAAAGGGAGATGAATTAGTCGTTCCTATATATATATACCTATCATTGTTTTTGTTGTATTAGGCGATCGAGTCTTCGAGATGAATTGCTTACTTGACATAAACTTAAATAATCATTACGAAATGATCATTTGTATTAGAGTTGCACCAATCTATTTTGGTTAGGTGAGATTGGTCACCTACTAAAGGAATACGCGAGAGATTTTATTTATATGAAAATAAAAAACTTGATTTTACTCATTTTTAAAAGGATATTTCATTATTAAAATAATCCATGAAACCTTTTCCATATGCTAGGAGACATTCCACATATTACTTGAACTCGAAGACATTGCCTTAATTTTAAATATTTCAATTTTATGAAAAATAATAAAAGCTTATCCAAAAATCTTGTTTCGATGAGAAGTACAAAACTAGACTCTAAGGACTCAAACTCGGTTGAAGAGACCAAGATATCCCATAAAGTGCACATTCTACATGAAAGTATCTCAATGATCAAAATGACTCGGTTCTAAAGTGAATTAATAAAATATCTCTAAGATATACCTTTGACATAAAAGTATCACGGTAACCTAAAGGACTTGAAAACATCATGAAAAGACAAACCTATCCTTAATGTGCTCCTTCAACATGAAAGTATCCCGATGATCACATATGACTTGGTTTTAAGGAAAATTACTAATGTCTCTAAGATCTACCTTTGACATGAAAGTATCTCTATAATCCTATCCATGAGCTCAAGCATGATTTAGGCTCGCAAAAAAGAAGAAAAAAGAATGAAAGTAAAAAAAAAAAAAGAATTTTTTAAGTATTTTTTTCCCTTAAAAAGCTTTTAAAACTTAAGAAATTTAAGAAATTTTTATGATTTTTCTATGAAATTTCTAAAACCCCCAAAATGAACAAACCATCCCTATTTATAGGGGATGGAATTTGGCCAAGGGGTGTAGAAAAACCTTTGGCCAAATTGGTTCTTGGTTTTCTCATAATATTCTTTTATTTATTTTTATTAATTTATTTGTTAATTAATGTTATAGATTTTTCTAGGTCATAATAAGCCTTCATTAATTCATCCAATTTTAATCAAAAAGCGTAATGTGGGCTAACATTAGGTTTTATGATGATCCAAGAAAACATTAATTTAATATATAGTGAAAATATAACTAAATTGGTTAAGGAAAAATTAAATTCCAACCAACTAGTTCATGTAACTAAATCAATAAATTTAATAATTAAAATAAATAAAAATAAAATTTTGAGAATGAAAAAATAAAGTCATAATAAAAAATAAATTAGAGGGACTAAATTGTAAAAAACTAAAAGTTATGAATTAATAAATTTATTTACAAATTTATGTAAAAAGCTCAATTCAACATCCATATGAGATTTTTGAATCCAAAAAGAATTAATAGAAATATTGGAGAGAGAAAAGATATTTTGGCCTTGTTAAAAAATAAATATAGATTTATTTGGGCCTTATTGGAAAATAAAATAGGCTTGTTGAAATAATGCAAAATGCACTTCTTAGGCTTGTAAAGAATGAAATGGGCTTGGTAGAAAATAAAAAATAAGCTAGGCAAGGTTGTTGAGCTTGTTAGGAAATTAATGGGTTTATTGGGCTTATTAACAAAATTTAAAAGTTTTAGGCTCATTAAGGAAATTTTGTCCAAAATGAAATTAATAAAAAAAATTTAATAAAAATTCCAAGTGTTGATTTTACGGATGAGAAATTTTAGGGATGAGAAAAAAGCAATTAAAAATTTCAAAATCAAAAAAATTTATGAGAAAAAGCCTTCCAAAGGAAAATTATATTTGAAAAAAATTGAAAAGTCCATAAAATGGATTGGAATTTAAAAAAAAAATTAATTTAATAGTAATTTAGTGGAAGTATTTGAAGAATTTTAAAATTTTTAAGTTGGGGATATTCCATAGAAAATTTTACAAATAAAAGAAAATTCATACTTTGGTTCTGAAAAGCTTCCAATAATACATTTAAATTTATAAAAATGAACTAATTTTAATAAATTATTTAAAATATCAATTAAAAAAGATGAAAATCTAAAATCTATAAAAATTTTTATCAAAAAAAATTTCACGAGCAAGATACTCGTAATACTATAAAAAAATTCAAAATTAAGCATCAAAATTGACAACTTGCACCTCGTTGTATAAAATACCAATATGAAATTTTTCTTGAATATTTTTTAAGAATGAGTATTGGCATAAATGCTACACAGGTATCAGTAAAAATATAGACAGTTAACTTCCAAAATTTCACTAAAAGATCTCGATAAATTCTTAAGAATGGAAATTTTGACTATGATGTCATCTGTAGAGATTAATTTTAAAATTTCAAAAGAAAAAATTTAAAAACTAATTTTTTACCTTAATAGTTGTCCCTCTTTTTTTATCTAAGATTTTTTCTCTACGACTTTTGAAATTGCACTTTTTCTATCAGGTGCACATAGTCATTTAAGCAAGACTAGAACCATCTTGAAAATGTCTGAATTCATGTAGAAGAAGTTTACCCCACACCAGATAGCCGCTAAGTTTTTGGTCTCGGATATTTCGAGTTTGTAAGAGAAAGGGCCTAGACAATTAGGTGTCTACAATCCTTTGTGAACTAAAGACTCAAAGGCCACATACCATGTAGCATGACAAAGAAATGTGTTTGTAAAATTTTGTCTAATTCCATGTAGAACAAAATGGATTTATGTAGGAAACAATACAACGGTCGAAGCAAACGGTATTAGCACCTATAAGCTGTGTTTATGTGGTGGAAATCTCTAATCATATATGATGTTTTATTTTCCTCTAAAATATAATAAAATTTGGTCTCCATAATAGTTCTCATTAATTATGGTTTAATATGAACTTCTATAGTACTGGTGTTGATTTGTTTTTGGAAACTGCTTATTATAGATCAACATATTTAATGAATGGTTTTAGTATAAGATATTGACTACACTTCTCGTAGTAGTTTTAATTATAGTAGTTTTTCTTTAATTACATATTCTAATGATGCTAATATTGATGTTAATATTTGGCATGCTGGGGTCTATCATTTTGGACAGCGTAAATGCATAGATTAACCAAAAAGGGATTATTAGGCCTTATTTAAAAAAGTTAACCTATCAATATGTGAAAATTGTCTAACAGGAAAAATGACAAGAAAACCATTCAGTAAAGGAATAAGAAACAATTTCCCATTATGATTGATACATTTGATTTTTGTAACCAAATGAATGTTAAGGCTTAAAGTGGATGAGTATATTTTATCACATTTATTGATGATTGCAAGCATTTTGGGTTTGTCCATTTGATTTCCCATAAGTTTGAAGTATTAAGGTGCTTAGAAAATACATAACCTTAGTGGAAAATCAACTAGATAAAAATGCTAAGGCATTAAGAATAGAACGAGGATGTGAGTATTTGTTTGATCAGTTCAAACATTTATATGATGAAAGAGGAAGAGATAGGCAACGAACAATTCTAAGAACTCCACAACAAAATGGTGATACGAAGAGAAGAAATAAAACTCTTCTGGAAATGGTTAGGTCCATGATGGCCCATGCAAATTTGCCTATCACCTTTCAGGCTGATCCCCTATTAATAGCTATTTATGTACTAAATAAAGTACCCTTTAAATCAGTTGCATCTACTCCCTATAAATTATGGACTAGAAGAAAACCTAATCTTAGTATTCTAAGCCCTGCGGTTATGTTATTTATATACATGATCCTACTCATCAACATGAGGTGCTAGGTCCAAGAGGCAAAAAGAATATATTTGTAAGATACTCTGAGCATTCGAAGGATATGCGTCCATTGGTGAACAACCAAGAGAGAGTGCAATTGAATTTGAATCTCAAGACGCCACTTTTCCAGAAAATAATTTTCCAGGCAAAGGTGAGATTAATCAGGATATATCCTTTTATGAAATGGAAGGCCTTGACATTTGATTGTTGCAAATCAGTTATTGCCTATTCATGAAAACACACCAACAATATCTTATCCACATGGAAGCATGAAAAAAAATGATGATTTTGTTTCACCAGAATCATAAGTCAGATGTAGTAATCATGGAAAAGTTCCTCGACATTGTTTCGAGATAGAAGGAGAAGCTTTCATGATTACCACACAAGATGAAAAAAAGCCAAGCAATGTTAAAGAAGCTTTTTCTTATAATGCAAAAGAATAATTGATGGAAACAATGGAAAGAGAAATTGATTCAATAATTAAACAATGTTTAGAAATTAGTTGATCTACCAAAAGAACGCAAACCAAATAGGTTCTTAAGATTAAGTTTAAGTCTGATAGGATTATTGAAAGATACAAGGCACGCTTTGTAGTTAAAGGGTATACTCAATAAAAAGGAATTGAATATGAAGAGACTTTATTTCTTATTGTAAGTTTTACCTTTATATGCTTAATTCTTGGCATTATGACAAGTTTAGATTTGGAGTTGCATCAAATAGACGTAAAAACTACTTTTTTAAATAAAAAATTGAAAGAGGAAATCTGCATGGAACAACCAGTACTTTTTATTGACAAAGGTCATGAACACAAACTGTATAAGTTATTAAGATCAATTTATGGTATTAAGCAATCTTCCAAACAATGGTCTATAAGATTTTATCAAGCAATTACTTCATATGATTTTGTCATAATTGATGAAAACTATTGTGTGCATGTCAAAATAACCAAAGACAAATTTGTGATCTTGTCACTTAATATAGATTACATATTATTGTCTGAAAATGATAGGGGGTACAGTATTATGGGAAAATAGTTGTTGGAGTAAGAATTGCTTGAGATTGTTCTAAGAGATTACTAGTTCTTAAGAATTTCTTGAGATTGTTCTAAGAGATTACTAGTTCTTCTACAAGAGTTGTATATTAAGGAAATTCTTGAATAATTTCAAATACAAGATTGCGAGCCAATTGATACTATTATAACAAAAGGTAAAGGCCTTAGCGAAAAAAAATATGTCCTAAGACACCACAAGAAAAGAAATAAATGGCAAAAATTCCTTATTCCAGTACTATACGAAGCTTTATGTATACTATGATGTGCCTAAGGCCTGATATCTAGTACACAACTAGAGTTATGAGTAAGTATCAATCAAATCTAGGTCAACCATACTGGAAAACATTTAAAAGGATGTCAATGTATCTAAAAAGCGCTGTGGACTATTCATTATGCTATCAAAGAAATGATTTGCATATAATCAAGTATACAAATGCTGATTAGAGTAGAGATTTAGATGAAAGAAAATCAACTTCCAGATTTGTTTTCTTACTCAATAATGGAGCTAGCTCTTGGGTTAGTAAGAAACAGACTTGTATAACATTGTCCACAATGGTAGCTAAATTTGCAGCAATTACGATGGAGGTGCAAGAATTTGTTTGGCTTAAGAGATTCTTAAATTATTTAGGATTTAATGAGGATGCCTTAGACTCAATATTAGTGAATTGTGATAGTGAAGCTATAATTACCCTTATCGAAGATCTAAATATAACTTTCTGAAAGAAATAGATACTGAATATAACTTTGTAAGAGACATGGTTGCACATAAAGAAGCCAACATATAGTACATATCTATCATAAAATGATTGCAGATCCATTTACAAAATTGATTCCTAGGGATATGTATAATGGGCATATTAAATCTCTAGGATTGCATAGAATTTGATGTATTAGCTAGATTGTTTAAGATGAACAATTCGTACAATTTCCACTTAAGTTACATTAACAAACAATAACATCTATTATTAATTTATGCTAAAATTTGTTACTTTGTTTCATGAATGCATACACACACGTACATTTATGTTAAGTAATGTATAAGATTAAAGGTACGTAGGACAAATGGTTGGGCTTCTCACATAGGCAATCACCTCTATGGCTTAGTGCTAGTAGAATGGGATTCATTTTAAGCTTTAGAACTAAGAATTTTATGAGAGCTGAACCTCGATAATGGATCAAGATAAGGTCATACAATGATGAAATTATGACCAAAAGTGAATGCTCTCACATTTCATTTTATCTGTCCATATATGCCTGGTGGAAGTTCTGTTATTGAATTATTGAAAAAGTAGAGTTATAGACTCAAGTTAGATACTGAGTGTGTATGAACTATCACTTGTACAATATTATTATTTTGATGTAAATATATGCTTTAAAGGAAAAAAAAAGAGTACTATCATGACATGTGTTTAATGCCACATCTACATTATTTGACCAATATGGGTAACAAAAGAATTGATCTCTTCATCCAAGTTGTGTGAAACCCATTGATCTCTATTTAGGACCCTTATGAAATTTAACTATTTCTTAAAATTTTGTTTAAATGTTATCTATATTAGAATGTTTCTAATGGTCATGAATGATTTGATTTAATGGGAATATATAGAGAGTATTTACATTGAAATAGAGAGATTCGAAAAAAAAAAGATCATTTTAGTGTCTCATTTTGATTTATATTTGCTGGTTGACCAATTTTGTTTTATAAGGTAAACATAATTGTGAATACAAAAAGTTTATTATATCACTGATATAAGAGAGATCATGGGAAACCTGAAATCTTACTAAATGAATCAGGGGTGCTACATATATACTTAAAAATTTGAGCTACTATACATACCTAATAGTTGTATAGTAGCTAACTCTTGAGATCATGAAGTTTGTTGGTCGTACGACCTATTTTCTTGTATGAACTTTGTAAAGAAAAGAGATATCGATCTCTTAAATTGATTATAAAAGTATCTCACCCCATTATGTGCAAGTGGGAGATTTGGAATTTAGTATTAGGTTCGCCCATGATGGGTGGTATCTAAACTAAGACAACTAATGCCATAAATGCTTAAGGAAGATATTTCAAGAAGCCTTGCTATAATTGCCAAAAGCAATTTGAATGTGTTGTTCAAATGAAAAAGAAAAACTTCCCTTAAGAAGTAAATGGGTTTTAATTAAACGATTAAAAAGAAAAGAAGTTTTATTAATAAATAAGGCTTTAATTGGCCAAAGCCAACATATATATAGAAAATAAAGATGAATATCTTTGAAAGAGGATAAAGAATGCAATTTTGGCTAAAAAGAAGAAACAAAAGAGTAAAGTTTCTCTAATTAAGATATTCTGACATACTCTACAAAGAAAATGAAGTCGGTGCTATGGAGACTAAACAATTTTCTTTACGTGATTTTGTTCTTTGATCAATGAATCAAACCAATTTTTATACCAAACTATCTTTGAGTTCGTTACTTTAATTCTCATAAATTAATTTATATAGATTATATTTATGTGTTATAATCTACAATTAGAAAATAATGAAAATTGCAAAACAGCTTTTACAATGTTGCACTATGACTGCTATTTAAATCTCTAATTTATCCATTAATACAGAAACTTAACGAACTAACATTGACTAGAAAAGTTCCAAAAATTTTAAACTATCACAGTTGACTAACAGAGAGTAGGACAAAGGCTTCATTTGAATGCCATTATGCCTCTAACGTAGACCTATTAATTCTAATATGAATATGAAAAATCTGACCAATCCATCTGAGCTTAAACTCAACCCAATTTGATTTGACAAAAAAATCAATAACTATAATCAACCAATTTGAACTGGAAATAACTTGAACCAAAATGGCTCAAACTAGATATGGCATGAACTCGAAATGATTCAAACCCGTGTTAACAAAATAGTTAACCTAAAATGACCTAAACAAAAAATGATTAAACCCAATAAACTCGAATATTAAATCTTATTAACTCGAAACTAATTAACCTGAACACAAAATAAATTTATATAATTATAAAATAATTAGTTAATTAACTAAATATTTAAAATAATGTATAAAATAGGATGTATTAAATTTTAAATATAATTAAAATATATGTAAAAATAATTTGTCAATACACACTACAAGAAAATATTACTAGCATTTATGTGCACTAGTAAAAGGCCAAAAAACTATCGCTACTAATTTCACTGGTAGTTCTCTAACTGTCAGCTAGGCAAATGCTGATTAATAATATTTCGGTGGTCTATCCATAATGCTAGAATAGGTCCTATATTTTTCAGCAAAATCTTTTTGAGCACTTCAAATGCTGTTACAAGTAAATAACTTTCACAAGCACTTAAAACTGCTGCTAAAAGCCAATACTTGTTTGAATTTGTGCAATCAAATATAAGTTTTGCTAGCATTTAAAATGTCGTTGAGAGTCTTTTTTTTTTGTTCTTCCAAATTGCACTAAACCATAGGATTAAATATTTTAAGCTTTAAAATATGAAATAAAATAATTCAAGTTGTAATACAAAAATTCTCTTGTTGGAGAAAAAAGCAAATTGTCATGTCAGACAACCTTAGGAAATTTAATCAAAGTTAACTAAAAGTGTGTAACATCTAGATTAAAAGTAACCAAAAGTGCCATACATCTGTGAACAAAGTTAGTAGCTTTAGTAAATAAATGTAATGAATTTGATTCACAAAGCTTCCATACTTCTAAGTCTTTTAGAGTAATCGAACTATCAAGCATCGAATCTCTGATACTGGATACTGTAGTAAACTCACCAAATGCACTATTTAGACCTACAAAGTGCATAATTAGAATTCCAAAATAAGCCTAAATTTAATATTTTCATTCCTATAAAAATACCAATAATAATAATAACAAAAAATTTACATGAAATCTATTTAAAAACAAGGGAATAAAAAGCTTTCATCTAATTTCCAAATGAGTATACTTCCCTTGTTTATTTGCATATATTAACCTTAATGAACTTCATGTATTCAAAAATTGTTATAAAAAAATTTTAACTCATGTTAAATAAATAAACAAAAGCCCAAAGTAGAAACATCAAACTAACAATAAGTTCAGTAAGTAGACAAAGTGAGATTTTAACTAACATTAGAATTATTAGACTAAAAATTTACAATACTAAACCATATGTTAAAAAACCACAATTGGTTATACAATAATATCATCAAGCCAACTAAAGAAATGGTGGGTCATAGATTGGTGTTGATCTAAAGAAACTTGGCAAAGATGACGTGATGATGATGTATTACATCAAACATCTTGTATAGTTCCATTGCATTATACATGCCCTGCAGGCTTCAATTTTTTCTGCATGTCAAGTACATTCTATTTCCTAGCAATCAGTTTTATTGATTCTAAAATAGCCATAATAATTTTGCTTCCAAGCCCTCCAAATATCACACAATCCCATCTCAACTAAGATTATGTCAATCCCAAACCTTTGTACTAAAAAAAATCCCACTCAAAATTTAGAAATCAACTAATAAAAAGACAGCAAATATTAACATATTTTTGCAAGTATACATTTTATTTGCAATTACAAAAGATTACATCTAAAATCAGGTGTAAAATGTTGGCTCTAAAAGTAGCAAGCTAAGTTAAGACTATCATATGTTGGCTTAAAACCCAACTTTTTATAAATTTCAGAAATCCAAGATTAGAATTCAATGGTGTCTTTGCATGTTTTAATCCAAGATTAAATTAAAACTATTATCTAATATTTTCAAGCTACATTCTAGCTATAGCAATTCAAGTGTATCACAGAAAAAAATAACCCAAAGCAAATTTGGATTCAACTACATATGATTTCATCATTTAAGAACTTAAAGGATTTTAAGATTCTAAATTCAGCATAGTTGAACAAAGCAAACAAGTGTAAAAATTAAAAAGAAGAATTATTACTAGTTTGTTGCCTCTTAGTGTGGAAGCTAAATTTATGTCCATGCTTGGCACATGTGGAAATCTCTTTTGCATGGTGGTTGTGAATTTAAAAAGTTTAGCATTTATCCTTGTAAATGAATATACTTTAGCCTCTAATTCACTCACTTTAGATTTTTTTTCTTCCAACTCTGACATTTTAGCTGCTTTTTCTTGTAAAGTAGCAACCTTATCTACCATGGCTTTTCTTGCAACTTTACCATTATCAACCTTATTCATGGCTTGAAAATGGTGAAAAGACAAACCCTAAATCTTTGTAGGTGTAAGGCCTAACCTGAAGCCCTTTACATGACCAAGATGTTCGTATCATATTACTTTAACAAAGACCTCATCCATTAAAGAAGTGATTGCTTCTAATTGCTAGAAGTTTGTAGAACCTTGAAGAAAAAGCTCCTTTGACCTTTCCATAAAAAATTCAACCATAAAGCCTAAACATTAATACATCCACAACAATCTCTTACATCATTTAATCTATAACGTTTGTCTCAAATCTAGAAACACATATAATAGCTTATGCAGTAGTTTCATCCATAAAGCCTTCACCTTTGAGTTGATGAGTCATTAGAAGTAGCTCTATTCTATTTGGCTCCACCCACTACCTTGTTCCTATCATCAAAGAAACAATAAAAACTTCATCAATGTCATAATACCTTATCATCTACAAGAATAGCAAAGCTTTTTCAGCTTGTAGTGTGAAACATAACTTTTTTGGCTTATCGATTATTATTTGATTGAGTAAGAGCTTAGAATCATGTGATAAGATTAGTTTTAACAGTAAAATTAAAAAGTTTCAACTAAATATTAAGTAATATCAACTATTAGCGAGGACCATGTAATATTTGTTAATAGAACCAGATTTTAACTAATATCAACTATTAACCAGAACCAAACATTCCCATTGCATTAACTTCTTTTTAATCATTTTTTCAAACTAATGGACCTAAAAGAGGGCCTAATCCTAGTAGTATCATATCACGTTTAATATAAATAACTAAGCTAATTAAAAGTTAAACAAAGCATTCAAGCTTCCAGATAGTAAAAGATTACAACATGTTAGAATTAAACTGCCAACAATGCAAGAAAATAGAGATTCAATAAATTAAATAGCAAAAACAACACTTTACGAAAAATTGCAGCACTTTACACATGTAAATGTTATCTTCCCCTTAAGAGAAAGCCAATATGCTACAACAGCATCTATGGATCTTTAAAGATATCTGAAGGTTTATTTTGCAATAATTCATCATCATTATTAGAACGAAAATACTTTGATTTTAGCTTAGCCTTATAGTCCTTTTTTTTTCCTCAATGACTTGAAAAACCAACCGATGTGACTCACGAGAAACAATTTTTTTCCTATACAGGAGCAAAAAAATTATTGAAATATATGGTTAAAACAAGAAAAAAAAGGTCATTATGAGCAAATTAATGCTTGAATTGAAAAGAGAAAACCTTTATATGGTTCAAAGTGTTTATCTTGTACATTCGAGGCACTTTCCTCCAATTGTTGCAAGTTAAAGGAAGTAACTAACAATTTCTTGCCAAGATACCCAAACAAGATGAGAGTACCCAAGCTTCTCATCCAAAGGTTGATCTTTTTTATTAAATCAAACTTTAATTTGTTGGCTGAGATGAAGGTTCCACACATTAACCATCTTGTTACGACCTCGAGTTCTATGTTTTCTTAGAACATTTATTCAATAATAACTAAAGAAAAAAAAGTCAGCTAAAAATTACAATATAAAAATTTATAAAAATATAAGTGAAACATCACCTTGATAAAAGAATTAGAGTTGCTGAAAAACAATTTGCTAAAGTTGTTGTTGTTATGAAGCATTTTCTAGATGCTGCTTTTATGTCACAATCACATAGTTGTGCATGCTTCTAGTCTTCTTCACAATGACTAAGGCAAGGAACAAAAAGAAATAAGAGTTGTCATTTATATTCCATGAATAAGACCATAAAATAGAAAAAAGAAAAAAAAAAACAACAACATACAAAACAAATTGAAACTTACCTCTAAATTATAAGAAAAAAAGGCTCAACCTTATTCCTCAATTGATTCCATATGTATATCATACAAATCTCTGGGAATTGCATTTAATGCAACTTCCTAATTCTCATTTCGAGGATCTTGTACATAAAATACTTGTTTTGCTTTGGATGTTAACACAAAAAGTTTGTCTTTTATATTGTCACCAATATGAATTAATTATGAGAAATTTATATGAGTAAATCTATATTGATCCTTTTTAATGCCTTTGCCTTTAACAAGACTACCCAATCATATCAAAACAATATAACCCTAAATCATCAAAATAATAAAGCTCTACTATATCCATCAATGCTCCATAATAGCTATCCTTCGTAACAATAAGATCTCCACCTCAAGTAGTTGGATAATGACTAGTTTTTGCAATCACAACTACTTTCCTATTTTGAGTTTTTCTATCCCCCTCCCAACTTTTGGTGTGAAACCTAATTCCATTAATAACATAACCCTTGTATCTTCTTACCACCCTATTAGGACATTGATAAAGATACCTAATATTTATCACAATTTCCAAAGGATCCATTTTTGCAAACTAATTTAACATTAAACCATATATACTTGTTATTTTGACCTAATTTAAAAAAGAAAGGAAATAAAACTGTATGATAAATTGTTAATTTGATCAATGAAACTATGCATGAAATGTAGCATTTATCATATCACCTATTTCAATTGGATGAGCTTAACGATTATTTTGCTTTCCTCTTATATTTTTTGCAAATTCTCTATATATAATTTAATCAAGTTAGCTACACTTTAATTAAAAACCATATAATAGAAAGATAAGACTTTCATAGAAGACTTACATGGGAAATTCTAGAATTGCTTCACACTGAAATAGCATGAAATTATGAGCTTGTAACCACCTTTGCCTTTCCTAATGGTTGCCCTAAGCTTAGAAATAAGTTTAATTTTGATGAGGTTCACTAGACACGTCATAATTTCTAACTGGAGATGGAATTAAGTTTCAAAATCCTTCTAGATATCTTAAACAAAAACCATACACTCTTTAGCCAAGTAACTTTCTATAATCTAGCCTTCTGAGTGAGCTTGATTACTCTTATAAGACTTCAATGTACAAAGGAACCTATAATGAAAGGTCCAAAGATAAAGAAATGAACAAATATTCATAATTAAAAGACTAAATTAAAGAGGAAGAAAATAAAAATTAACTTTAAAATTATACCTTTCAACTGGATACACCCATAAGTCTTGCAATTTTTGCCTTTTTAACTAAATGAATAACAAATGCACCATGATGTTAAGAATGAAGGAGGGAATATCTTCTCTAATTAGCAAAGAGTGATCACAATCCTAGATTAAAGAAGCTTAAGCTCTTTAACTTGAAGAACTGCAACATATAATGTCCCAAAAAATCGACCCAATTTAACAAACACCATGGTCATATCTCTAGGCAAAAGTCCATGTAATGCAAGTCCAAGAAACTCTTCCATCAATATGTGGTTATCATAACTTTTCAAAGGTAAAATTTTACCATCTTTAAGACTAACATGTTAGAAGATATTTAAAGAGTAACCAGTATAAACTGGTTACTTTTTAAACTCCTAGAAAAACATATTTCTCATTTGTTGACAACCAATAACAAGCAGAAGGTATATGAAGTCCACCATTCTTATCTTCCTTTGGATGTAGTTTTTCTCATCTACTGATTGCTTGCAAGTCTATATGTGCTTCCAAATTATCCTTGGTCTTCTCTTCAATATTTAATAAAGTCCCCAAAACCTTACCACACATATTTTTTTCTAAACGTATCACATTTAGATTATGATGCAACAAATTATACTCTCAATACAGCAAATTAAAAAGAGCGCTCTTTTTTTTTTCCAAGTATCAAAATAAACTAGATTTTTCTTGCCAAAAGTCATGTGAACATTTTCTATTTGACTTAAAATCATAGTTCTTGATGGTGAATTAGGGCTGCGTTTAGTTTTTCAATGCCATCAAAAAAAGGATCAATCTGAACTTTATGATTAATATTTAAAAACCTACAATGACCCATGATATAATATTTACCCCCATGATATAGCCATAAAGAATATGTTTACATAGCACAATAAGGACATGCAAAATGACTTTTAACAGTCCAACCAGACAAATCTCTATATTTCGAAAAATCATTTATTGTCCATATTATAATCACATGTAAATGAAAATTTTTGTTGGTAAAAGCATTAAAGGTGGTTGCACCAACTTCCCATAATTCTTTTAACTCTTTTGCCAGAGGTTGTAGGTAGACATCTATATTATTTCCATGTCTATTCTTACCTAGAATCACTAAGGAAAGGATAACTCTTTCATGAACAACCAAGAGGCAAATTGTATGTTATCACCATAACAGGCCAAACACTGTATTTATTATTCAAAAGATCTCTAAGCAAAGAAGTCAACTGAATGCTTACACCTTCCATCTTTACCGTAACCCTCATTAGGTCATGTCATGGTAGAAGCTATTTTTGGAGATAAACACTTTTTGAAGTCTAGGTTTTAAGGGAAAAATGATGTAACCCCTTCATAGGTTTTTTCTCTTTTCCCCATAGAATCATTCTTTGAATAATCATTATCATTTTGCGCCCACCTAGAAACACCACACACATAACATGAGTTTTCATTTGTTCTCTTATCTAGGTATAACATATAGTCATTTGGACTGGCATGAATCTTATCATACCCAAGACCCAATTCCTTAATGATAGTCATAGTTTCACAATAAGAATAAAGCCAAGTTTCACCCTCAAGAGAATCATTTTCAATGGTGAGAGGAGTAAATTGAATGATTTCATTACTCGACCCACCAAAATTTTTATCTGAAATAGTCCTAATATGATAGAGAATCTAGATAATTTTTTGAATCCTGGATACAATTCTTGGTTATAATCTTCTATCAACTTGTAAAACTTAGTGGCTTTAACATTTGGCTCTTCTTAGGGTTGTTTACCATCACTTATTCCACCAAAAAATTGAGGTAAATCAATTTTATTTTCATTTTCATCAACTCGCAAACTCTTTTCAGTAATATAACTTTTAAGCTCTTAGGAGCTTTTAAATTAAAAAACCCCTTCTGGCAAATGAGACTCATAAACCAAAAATAAAGTTCACCATAAAAAAACCCAATTAGATTAACCAGATGAAAACCCATTGCAAAGCACATGTTTGCGTACCACTTTTAATAGCCTCTAACATAAATTGATACATTAATGCATGGACATAAAATTTTCCCATCTCAACATGTATTCTTAAATACAAATCTTAAAAGAAAAAAAAAGACTAACCTCTTGCACATATTCACTACTGAATTTAGACTTCTAAATCCAACTTTTATCCATGTTTATAGTACATATAGAAGAAGAAAGCAAACAATGAAACAGGAGAAAACAACCTAAAAAATTAACAAGACAATTTTAAGAATTAATAACATAATAAAATTCAAGCTCAAACAACTTTCAATAAAATAAAAAGGGGGAAAAGGGGAAAAAAACCTTGAATGATCAAGAAAAGAGGTCAGTTGGTGAACGTGTAGCTTGAAATTATATAAACCAAATAATAAGTTTAGGATAAATCGATTATGCCTGCTCATAACATAATACAATAGTATCCATCTATGTATACTTAAAAAATATTTGTTACACCTTAAAAAACCATACAAACTAATAAATACACAAAGTATTGTGGCAATTAAATTAGTTAAATCAGAGTAGGATAAATGTTTGGACTTTAGATCAAAAGCAATGGTGATGGTGAATTATACAGCAAAAAGAACATCATCAAATATATTAAATTAAAATGTATATAGATATAATAAATAAATAAAAATTATAAAAATTTTAAGTTCAATAATAATTATAGAATACTAAAAATATTTTTATGTTAAATAATTTCTATTTATTATATCTATATATTACAAAATATATAAGTCAAAGAGCTGTAGCGCCTCATTGCTATTTTTTCCTTGAAACTTGGTGCCCCAACACCAGGTCTTAGGCATTGCAGTGTTGAGTTATGAAATACTTTGATGCCCTAAAACATGTTTTGGGCGTTGCAACATCCCAAAACCTTTTTTTTAAGACTTATAAAAAGAATTAAAAAAATATTGTCTAAAAAATAAATAAATATTCTAAAATTAAAGAAATAAAAGTTTAAGAAACTTCAATTGCTTCCCAAGAACTGCTTGCTTTATAGTCTTAGACTTAACTTTCTCAATTGTTATTTTGGGTAAGCTAAACTACTGTGGGACTTTTCACGACCAAACTTTCCTCTCAAAAAATGTTTAAAACATTGCCCTTTCACTTTAAACTTCCTAGGCCATTTCATAATGACAATGGACCATCCTAATGCTTTTTTCTCTTAAGTGTGTCAGTAAGAGCTTACGCTCAAACAATAGTGGTTTTTGAAAGAAAAGCTTTGAAGATGATTTTGCACTAGTTGAAAACTCCAATGGTTCGAACTAAGGATAAAAAATAATGAAATGTGGTTGCACCTTCAACAATTTTGAATCGCCAATAAAGTCAATGTCATCACTATCATAAGTAAAAAATCAAAGATGTCTTAAGTGAATATGTGGAATAACTCTCTATGAACACCTTGTTGGATGCGCTCTCCACCACATTAACTCTACAATACTTATCAAATTTGTTAAGAAAGAATGATGCTTTCTCTTCTTGAAACTTTTCATATTTATCAGCCATAATTTCATCTTTAAATGATTTGTTCAGTAATTCTAACTCCTCGTTTCCCTTTCTATCTCTTAACCATTCATAAGATTTGTTTTAGTGCCACATGGTAAAATTTCTTGAGGGCAATTATAGATGGTATCAGTAAGTCTCCCCACTTACATCTCAAGATTCCTCAAAGAAGCTACTAGAGTTTGAATGATAATGTCCCGGCTCTCAATTTTTTGCAATATATTGCATAAGCATCTCTTCTAATGATGGCTTCTCTTTTTAAATAGGAACTTAGGCATAAGATGGAAAATCCTGATGAAAGGTTAGCTTGGCTAAATATAAAAGCCATAGACTATTGCTTTGAGAAAAATTTAGGTGGTTGTTCTAATCTGAATGATATTTCTTTGTATAACTATTTTGCTACATATTGTAGTTTCCAACATATTGCATTATTTTAGGATTGATTGGGCAAAAATATGATGGTGTCCTCCCGCATATAATTCATAAGTTACAAATGGGCTTTGTTTCTTTATTGAATAATGGTAGTTATTGGAATAAATATTATTTTGATGCATATTATATTTTCCTACGTATTGAATAGATTCAACATAAATTAAACAACTATAACTAGTGTGTACTTCCCCACATAATTTGCACGTTACGAATGAGCTTTGGATAGCGCGTGCTTTTTCCAATTTATCAAGCTTCTTACAAATCGCGGCCAATTATGCAGATAAGGCATTTAATGCATTCCTTTGTTTAATTTCCTCATATGATCATTAATAATTATAAAACATGATCTCTTCATATTACCTGAAAAATAAAAATAAAAATAAAAATAAATAAATAAAAAGTTTAAATCAAGACTAAAATTGCTTGGTATTAATATTAACAATAATAGTAAAACAATTCCCTGGTAATGGCTTCGAAAACTTATTATCGGTTTTCACTACACAAGTGCATGTATTGCAACAAATAATATAGTGATAAAATAGAGTATCATTGCCACAAGAAATTGAACTAAATTTTGCTAAATATTAAAATTAAAACATTTTTAATCTTATCCAACAACTAATTAAAAGTTTTTGAAGTAAAATTCAAATTAAACCAAAATTAGCTAAATAACAAAACAAAAATATTAAATAGGATTTAATTAATCAATAATAAAAGTCTAGGATTAAAATTTCACTCAATACTTCATTTGAATAAAACCCTACTCTCTTGACAATAATTAGTTGTTAACCTAGAGTTCCAATTTATATATAACTATTTTCCAATGGTCCTGTAAAAATCTTTTTTAACCAATTTATTATATTCCTATGCAAATTGAATTTAAAAAAAAAAAAACTCATTAAACTTAGACTATAGTTTAGTTACATATGGCATACTTGTTTATTCCTACTAACATGCAAATCAATTAATCCTAATAAATGAATATGAAACATATGTCATTCTATCTAGGTCTAAATACAAAATTCCCTTTTCCAAGTTCATTGAGGTTACCAAATTAATCTAAATAGTGGCCAATCAACTAGAAGCATTACAAGCAAGATTAAACAAATAATTCAAATATCTTTAAACCAAGAAAAGGGAATAAAACAATCCAAACCATAGGCTGAGTTCCATTGTAACCCTAGAAAAATAAATTTAGATCATATTGATTAAATAAAATATAAAGCACTAGAGTTTCACTATCATAAACATTACAATAAAGATAAAAGGATTAAAGGAAAGAGAAAACTAAGAATTTTCAGGTCTCAGTCTTCAATTTCTTCAATCCTCCGCCAATTGTGAAGTCTTGATAGCTTCTCTCCTCTTCAGAAAACCCAAAAAAATAAATAAATAAAACTATAGAGTATTTAAGATGTTCCTAAGTTTAATCCTAAGAGTCCTATATATAAGCAAAACCCTGAAAGTAAAAACTTGGTCTCCAAAGAGCTTGAATATATTATTTTTGAAAATTACCAAACTTAATCACTTTGCTTGATTGGGTCTATTTTACTTTTTGATTAAGTTGTTACACTTTTTAAAACTCCTTTAGATTTTGACTTACAAAAATATAAAAAGAATTTTAATAACTAAGTTATTAAAATATAAGAAAAATAAATAATAGTAAATAAAACCTATTTAAAATAAATAAAATCTAAATAAAATAATACAAAGTTAAGAACTACTAAATTTAAATAAAAATCTTTAAGTCTTAGTTAATTTAATATATATAATGAGACTAAATAATTCTATTTTATAGAGTTATAAAGTTTAACCGAGTTTTAACTTGCGTAACAAAAAATTAAAGGAAGTTGAGAGAAATTGAGGACCAGACGCAACCAAAAAAAAAAAAAAAAAAAACCCTGTTAAGGATTCTAAGATCTCAAAAATTTCGATTCAATATGAACGGTTGATCTCCTCTATATTTGGTAGACATGCTGCAATCACCAATCAGTTGGAGCAATTGAGAAATGTGATAGTAGAAGATGAGTTAGATCAAAGGTAGTCTTTCCTCGCAAGGACGGAGCTAGCTTATTCTCTGTGAACCACAATCTTTTTTAAAAATTTTGAAAATTCTCCTAATATATATGTTTATCAAGTATAGTAAAGTTGACCCTCAAAATAAAATTTATATGTATTTAATTTATTTCATTTTTTTTATAACTTATTATGCATAAAAATTTGTAGACAAATATAATCATTATTTATGTCCCAAAAAAATATTAAAATTTTTTAATGTATTATATATTTGTCCTTTAATAATTCCTCAAATAAATATATTATAAATTTATGTTTTAATAGTTAATTAAACTCAATGTATTAATTCTAAAAAAAAAAATTAGCTTTCTTTATTTTCATTTTTGGCCCCAAAAATCTTTTGCTAGCTCTACCCTATTCCATGACATGGAAACCAAATGTGATGGCAATCAGAGAAGCTAATGTATTGTTATAAAATCGTAGCTGAAAGAGCTTTGGAAGAGAATAGTCTAGGCTTTGAAAGTCGGCACTTTTTACCATGAAGTTGAGACTTTCTCTTTTGAAGAAGAATATGATATAATTAAGAGGCTTCTAAGTGAAATATATTATATAATTTTATGTTATATTTCGTTCAACATTTGAAGTCATTAAATATAAAAATTTACAGTTTTGTTGTGACAAATTTCAGATACAAGTTATGCAGCCTAACCTTGATAAATGAACCGAGCAAAAGTGAAATAGTTTTACAGGTTTTTGACAAGTGTTGATCCTGTGATTCACACTTCTCCATTTTTACTTTTAATTCAGCCGAACTTCAAATTCCATTTAGGTTCAACCGTCCATTGGAAGAATTAGAATTTGTCACATCAATTACGTGGGTAAAAAAAAATGTTTCAAAAGAATTTATATTTTAAAAACGTTAAAATTAAAAAAAAAAAGTTATTTTTTTAAAATTAATAGTTATTTTTAGTCATTAATTATTTTTTAAAAACTAAAAATTCTAATTTTTTATTTTATTTTATTTTATAATTTAATTTATTTTTATATAATTTTTTAATCAAATTAATAAGCTCGTGCAACAACGCAATCAAAAATAGAAAAATTAGAAGCACCGAAGAAAATGGGCAAAGATAAAAGAAGCGCAAAATCATCTGATCTCATAACATGTGAAGCTGTTTCATGCTCCACTCCGCATGCAAAAGCGTGGTTACTTCATTTATTGTTCTTTTTATCTTTATCTTTCTGTTGTTGTATATATATATATATATATATTAATGAAGTGAAATAGAATCCCAGGCGTCAATGTCAGTCCGGCGTTCCCTCTCAACGAAACTTTCTAGTCTTGCAAATTGCTATAAAAGACAAAAACTGTCCTGAAATCCGCCGAACCTCTCTCACAATTTTCACTTTGTTTATGTCAATCATTTGCATAGTCTTAACCGCTACTCAATTCCCATTCTTGTCTTCTTTCCTCCCAATGAAAGCTTCTCAGTTATCTGTCACTTAGTCACCATTTCTCATTTTCCATTTTTATCTTAATGGATCCTCCGCTGAGCCCTGGAACCTACTCTAATCCCTTCAAGGTTTTGTTTCTTTGCATGTTAAACAGATACTTGAACTTGGTTTTATCTGCTTTCTACATGTCTAATAGCTTCTGTTCTTGCTTCTTTCTGAAATCCAGTTTTCTAGTGTTACTTAACGACCCATGTCAGTATTCTTAATTTGATTTAAAATTTGATCGTGGTTCATAAGCTTGCTTCTCTATATAGTGGTAATAGTTTTATTTTGTCCGATAATATTAGTAAACCGCAACTGCACTTAATCTTTCTCAGCTTCTCATGAAGAAACTTCCTTTCAACTTGAACAAGAATGCATTCGTTATGTTACGGCGCTCTGCATTCAACTCTCTCTGGTTGATAACTTGTTGAATAGAGTGATTGCTTATTTTCCAAATTTCATGTTTTTTCATAGAAATTTGTCTAATTGATATCCCTCCCTCCTGCAATAATTGGCCCGCTATCAAGGTTAAAGCTCAAGATAAACGTTCGTTTTTTCATAGGATTGGCTCGAAACACTTATCGATACCAGTGCCATTATGTAGCTCTATTAGGAATAGGCATTTGAAACGATATCATTCAAATCACAGGCACAGAATTCTTCTAAGTAATTGGTGTCCGTGATAGGCCCTTTGGAATGAGACTATAAGACTAAGATCATAGCAGGTTTACTGCAACTTTGCTATTTGGTATTTGCTATCATATAAAGCGTCTAATATCATCATTATCAGAGATGGTATGTGGATTTCATCTGCACTTCTGCTTGCATACATGTTGATATCAGGCACTGTCAATAAAAGGTTGTTAAATTTATTGACTTTATCCATTTGATATTTATATTCAAATATGTAATCACAGACTGCATATGTTGAATTAATTTTAACTGAATCATGTTAAGACCTTGCAGCAGTACTGCATCTGCAGTACCTTATTTTAAGTGCTTGATTATGCGGTACTGTCTTTGATATTTTTGATGCCGTTCAGAAGGAGACATGGATGCATACAATCCTTTTGTCATTCCAAAGCCTCGGAGTAGTTTACGGTCGCTTGAGTACTGCTCCTTTATATGTCTTTGGTTCAATCCCTGTGAAAGACTTTAAATCAGAAAAGAGTGCATATGAATACTTCTCTTTTATATTTTGGACTTTGACAATTGTTTCATTAGGGAAGTATGCCTTCATGGTACTGAGAGCTGATGATGACGGAGAGGGTATGTAAAGATCTTCAGTGACTTTTTAATCTAAACTGATAGCATTAATAGGATTGCAAAATGAACTTACCTTGATTAATATCTCGCAGGTGGTACTTTTGCTTTGTACTCACTGTTGTGCAGGCATGCAAAAGTTGGTCTGCTCCCTAATGATAAAAGTGCTACTAATTTTATGCATTATGAGGCGGGAAGTCCTTTCAGAACCAAGGTGGAATCAAGAGCACGAAGGGCTATTGCAAAACACAAGAGTAGTCATTACTTGATGCTGTTCTTGGCACTGTTTGGCTCGTGCATGATAATGGGCGATGCAGTGCTTACTCCAGCTATTTCTGGTTTGACAAATCCAATCAAGTTCTTATTTTTTGGGATATTTTTTCTCTTAGGTTGATATCATTTTGCTCGAAGGGTTTGTTTTATTTATTTTTCCCTTTTCTATTTTCTTTCGCCAGTTTTATCAGCTTCAAAAGGTCTTCGACGATCATTATCAGATATAAAATGTAAGAACTAGCAGTAAGATCAGAAAAGTAAAAAAGAAGGAAGTGCAAGCTTATGTTTCAGCTATTTATCAACCTTCGGTCAATAACTTTTTATGTTGTTTTTGCAGTTTCCTCTTCCCATGAAACAGAGGAATCAATATCGAAATATATTAAGAGATGTAAGTGCAGTGAAATTCAAAATCATTGAGTTTGATGTTTCATAAAACTTTCATCTTTGGTTGTTTAATAATTTTTTGTCCACCGTCTCAATGATTTGTTACTACCTGGGTATGGAATCTAAACTCATGAATAACTAGTTTCAATTCTGAATTTTGAGAGCAATATTTAAACTAGGGAAAAGTAAGTCTTTTGAAACACACCGAAAGACATGTATTATCAATTTGTTGACACTTACTGACTGAAACCGATGCTTCTGTACTAAGGAGACAAGCAGTTTACATGACAAAACTTCACATTCTTGTCTCTCCTTGGCAAACTTACCATCATTTGACCTCATTTCAGTACTCCTACTTTCTAAATTGTTGCACTGTTGGTGTTGCTGTTGGTTAGCACTTACCTAGAATTCGTACTTAGTAGATTACAGACCCATAAATAATTGTAATGGTGGTTTTGTCAGTTAAATTGCCTGTCAATCTTTGTACCATCCAAAGCTTAGTTTGTCTAGGTATATGCTCAAACCTGAAAAGCCAATGAGGGTGCAATCAAGTTATATTGAATCTCATATCCATGTCTTATGAGGATAAATATTTGGGCATGTTGCTCTAAGAATTTAAAATTGATCATCGAGATTCCATTTTCAAGATTACATATAAAATTTTAACTTGTAAGTACTACATGTTTTACTTTTAGGTTTTTGACGAATATTTGATGTCTCTGTTGCTGATTTGTCCTCTTTTGGCCTCTTAAATATTTCAGATGTACCTCTGCCTTCCGCATGTGCCATATTGGTCTGCCTTTTCACACTACAACACTATGGGAGCCACAGAATTGGGTTCATATTCGCTCCAATAGTCATCTTATGGCTCTTGCTTATTGGTAGCGTGGGTATATATAACATCTTCCACTATGATCTAAATATCATACGTGCTATCTCCCCGACATACATGTACGAGTTTGTCAAAAATATTAGCTTGGATAGTTGGAGGTCATTGGGCAGTGTTGCTCTCTGTGTGGCAGGTTAGTGTAGGCCAAAGTTCAAGCAAAGTCAGTGTTGTCATAATCTGGTTACTATTGAGCATAACTTAGCGGTTTCTTGCATCATTAGTTTTCAAACTACATATGCGACACACTTTTTGCAGGATCAGAGGCAATGTTTGCAGATCTAGGTCATTTCTCGATGAAATCAATCCGGGTACTTAATCTAGTTCACTTCTTGGCACTGTAGTGCATAATGCAATTTTAGATTGACAAACTTTTTTCTGGTCCCTAATGCAGATGACATTTGTTGGCTTGGTTTACCCAGTTCTTATTTTATGCTATGCGGGTCAAGCCGCGTTCATCTCCTATACACTCTCCGCAAAGAACTTATCTGATGTTCCTGATGAATATAATCATTTTTATAGATCTGTACCTGGTAATTGTTCAGCTGCTTTCTACTTTATGCTTTAAATTGGAATTTTTATTGCTAACTGAAGATTGGGTGGCAATTGCAGAACATGTCCGCGACGTCTTCGTAATTTTATCTCTGCTTGCTTCAGCTGTTGGAAGCCAAGCAACAATAACAGCATGTTTTTCTATTATAAACCAGTGCCTGGCACTTAGTTGCTTCCCCAGAGTGAAAGTTATTCATACATCGGACAAGATACGTGGCCAGGTTTATATTCCAGATGTTAACTGGATGGTAATGGTTCTTAGCCTTGGTGTTGCAATAGGTTTTCATGATACTGTGCGAATTGGAACTGCATCAGGTAAGTTTGTTGAGCATCATCCTCTGTCTCTTCATAATACAAATGGTAGTAGGAAAGTTATATGGAGTATAATGGTTTGTACATATAAAAAAGTTATGAGTGAATAAAAGCATGATATGTATAGATTCTTGAAATATAACCCCTGTTTTTCGTCACATTTGTCATATGTGACTCATAGTAAATTAATAGAACTTTACTGAACCAATAAGACAAATGATAAATGCTTCAAGGAAGCTTGATATGTCAATGGTATAGTTCCCTTAAATCTAATGTAAATTGGTTTATTTCTTTACAGTTATGGCTATAGTCTCTGGCATGCTGGTAACAACTTGTCTAATGTCACTTGTAATAGCCCTGTACTGGGAAAAAAGCTTGCTAGTGTCTGCTTGCTTTTTAATGTTTTTTGGCTCCGTAGAGGCTATGTACCTATCATCCAGTATCTTAAATTTTCACAAGGGAGCCTGGTATCTCGTTGTTCTTTCGGTACTATCCTTCACTACCATGATTGCGTGGCATTACGGAACAATGAAGAAATATGAGTTTGACTTAGATAACAAGGTGCCTACGGAATGGCTTACAAATCTCAGCCCAGGCCTTGGAGTTTGCAGGGTGCCTGGAATTGGCTTTATTTACACAGACATAGTAACAGGAATCCCAGCTGTCTTCTCCCATTTTATTACAAATGTACCCGCTTTTCATCAAGTGCTGATTTTTGTGTCCTTCAAGTCTCTACCAGTTCCTTTTGTTTCCCCAAGTGGGCGTTATCTTATAGGCAGAGTTGGACCTAGAGATTATAAAATCTACCGATGCATTGTAAGACATGGATATTGTGATCATATTAGGGACACAGATGACTTCGAGGAACAGATCATTCGCTCAATCGGAGAGTTTATTTCCTTGGAAGAACATGACTCTGAGTCCTTGATGTCGCCTGAAGGAAGAATGATTGTTGTTGGAGGACAATTGCCTGAAGGGGATTCTCTAATACCTTTACATGATATGGGAGGCACAAGCTCAGCCAATCCAGAAACTCAGATGAATATAATGAGTGGAACAGGTGATGCTAGTGAGAAAGGAAAGAGGAAAATGGTCAGGTTCATGCTACCGGCTGATAGTCTGAAAATGCATGTGTCGGTGAGGGAGGAGCTGCATGAATTAATCGAGGCCAGGGAGAGCGGCACTGCATATTTCTTGGGTCAGTCACATTTAGCAGTACGCAATGGCTCAAACTTACTCAAGCAATTCCTGATCATGACCTACGTTTTCTTTGATAGAAATTGTAGAGAGCCCCATTTGGCATTAAACATCCCTCATGCGGCTCTGGTGAAGGTTGGTATGGTCTACACAATATAAATAGAATACGTCCAATGTCTATACATAAAAAAATGATAGTACAAAAACATCTTCACCTGCTTGAGCTTAGTTGCTTATATTTGTCTATACCATATAAATGGCGAAAACCCAGAGAAATGGTTGCTTCAATCTAATTCATAAGAATTTGACAGGTTTCTGAATTTCGGGATATTTGTATTAGTTGTGATTTATGGTTTCCTATAGACATGGCTGAAAGAAAGGAAATGATGCCTGAAGTTAGGAGGATTGTGGACTTTTGTTTGTGGTTTCTCAGTTGTTAAGGATTGGTCCTCTATAATAGAAACAAATGTAGTATTCAATGACTTGCCGATGGAATTGGGAAGGTTCGCCCTTGGCCTATAACTTCGAAGATTTTGGAGTAAAAAAGCAAGCTTTAGGAGGGGAAGATCAGTTAGGGAAACAAGAAAGACAATGAAGTAACATAACTGAAAGTACTGGTATCTTTAGTGATTTTAATGATCACAAACTCACCTCTGCTTTACTAACACCCATGTAGAGTTAGAGGTTTATTTTGTCTCAAAACAACTTGGAACTTGACTCTTATGAAAATAGAGAAAATTTTTGCGACAAATTCTAAGGAACTGTACTCCCAATGCTAATATGATTGGCTTTATTTTACACAAAGCAAATAATTTGAATCTGCATATAGTTCAATTGGTTCACATAATGAATTTTTAACAAATGTCATTTAAAAGGTTTGTCATTCAAATTTCAATATCTGTAATTCATTTTTGTATTCTCAGACCATGGTCTACAATATAACAAAAAAAAAAAATCAAAAGATCTCACACAATAATCTCTTCAAAGTCGAATTTCAAGCTGCTTCCAAGTTCTCATACGTCTTGATTTCCTGAGACAATTTTCCTTGTAATTTTGTTGCTTATACTGTAGCGAGATGGACTTTTGTATTTTCTTTTTGTTTTTGATGGATACAATTTATCGTTTAGTTTAATACTTAAGAGGACACTCCGTAATGGTTATATGCTTTCATATGTATAAACGAGAGCCTCAATAAGATGCCTTCAAAGTAATCTTCAAATCATATAAAAATAATATATACATATATATATATATATATATATATATACATACACTTACGCAACACAAATCTGTAACTAAAAAGATTACTTTTGTATCAAAAACATTTTTCATGGTATTGACAAATCCCAAAAAAAAAAAAGTCATGACTAAAAATTTGTACAATTAAAACGTGTACATAATGATGAATTAATGTTTTGTTTGGAATGTTGCAAACCTGTAGAAGCAGGTTGGTGTATATATTCGATCTGGTCCTGACGGCAAGCCTTGTGAACATACAACAACAAAGTAGGCAAGATTCCATGACCCTATTAGCCCATCACCACCTACGAGACAACCCAACTATGCAGCAACATGGTCACAATCGCAGGACTGTGAGACGATGACCCACACTTACCTGCAAGCCGCAGCCCACGACAAACTTTACTATTTAATATTTATCTGAACAGAAGTATGATTTTGTTTCGTTAAAATTCAAAATAACAATCGTCATATCCTCTTGATACTTCAGTTTTACTATTGTTAGTAATAAAATTGAATTTAATTATAATAAAAAAATAGTATGAATTTAAAGTTTAAATATTTAAAAATATCTTTTAAAGTAAAGTATAGATATTTAAAATTATCAAATTTAATTTAAACAAACAATAAATCTCAAATATTATATGGCACATCACATAAAATTTTGAGCTATTTGAATATGTCATTGGATCTGATAATTTTGTATAATATATGATTGTAAAACATGGACCAAACTTAAAAAAATAATTAAAATATTGACACGACACAACAATCCTTCAAAATCTACAAATGCAAAAAAAAAAAAATAACTAAAGCACAATATAATATGAAAAATAACACCAACACGATATTAATGCATAAATGTATTAAAATCTAAATAGCATAAATTATTAACATATTAAAATTTATGTATCATACTTGAATTTAATTATAACACAAAAAATAACATAAATATAACATGATAACTAAAAAAGCTTAAAAATTGTTTGCCAATTGACCTTGTAGATAAAATTCCATATATGTTATAAGATTTATAATTTTATTTGATTTTTTTGTATTTTCATTAGTTAAATTAGCGTCAATTCAATTGGTAGCTTTAGATCAATATTTATTTATGTTCGGTTGCTATCTTGGTTTTTATCACAAGAGAAAATAGAAAATATAGGGAAAGTAGTGGATTTAGATGTGTTTTTGATATATGAACAGTTGAAAAGTTGATTAGTAGGGTATGGTTGAGCATAATATTTTGAGATCCAAGCTGGCTCGATTGGAATTGAAGAATTGTTCATAGAATAAAATAATATTATTTAAATTTAATTATAAAATATAAAAATATTTTTTTAATATTTTAATATATTTACACAGTAAATTCAAGTCGTGGGATTAGTTAAAGCAAAGGAAGAAAAGAAAATAAAAAGGGAAAAAGAAGATTTACTCAAGATAAAGGAAAAATGAAAGGAATTTAAAGCTACTCGCTATGTTTTCTGCTCTTTTTTCTCTTTATTTTTTTAACGGAGAAAAATTTTCTGGGAGATTTTCGGTGGGTGTGAAATTGGAAAGTCAAACACGAGAGAATCTCATTTTTAAAGGTGCACTGCAAATGTCACTTTTTTTCAGGCATATTTGCCCCTATCATATATGGTATGCCATAGGGGTTGGTCGAATCATAATAAGATACAATTAAGCTTATGTTTGCAATCACTTGGCACTAGTGAAATCAAATTATTAAACACTCTGCAAAATATCTCTTTTATACTTAGTTTTCTGCTATAAACTAAGTCTACGAGTCTTGCTTTAATTGAGAATGATAGGAAAGAAAAAATAATCTAGAGTTCTAGTCTTTCTTCATATGTCTCTCTTCATATATTCCTTATTTTATTTCTATTGAAAGTTATTTCTCTATATATAAAGATTTGATCAATAGTTACGACTTTTAAGTTTTGTTGTCTAATCCAATCAACTTATCCTTTCATCGATTTTCCACCTTTTGATACTTAACAAGTGCTATAGGCAGCCATCTATAATTAAAAGAAAAACCTTTGAAAAGGGATAACTGAATTTGATTAAATTTAACATGAAACTAGCCATTACAAATGAACTTATCAAAATTTGAATTAAGGGATTCGAATTCTTGACTTAAGGGATATTATTATAAGCCCTGCAAGCCAATCGTTGTGGTTTGCAAGGCATTATTATTTAGTGATTTCATGTAATCAAACATTATATTTATTTAATGTCATAAAGGTATTTTTTATCCATAATATTTAATTGTATAATTGTTACAAATATCTTATATATATAAAGCCCATGAAATAGATTGGCCTTGTAAAGGAATTGTAAAGAGTTATAATTATGAGATCCTTATACATCAAAGTTGTGTTTCTAAAAATGTTCTTGGTCATCGTATTGTTAAGATAGGGCATTGACAATGCATAAAGATTGGCATGTGTAAGCTTCTATGCATAAGATGCATGCAACTGATCTCATAAGTAGAAATACTTGGGGACATTATATGGGTGCTTGTTATGGTAACAAGTTCAGTAAACATGACCTGCTATGAGAATTTCATTTAGTTTTTCACTTAAGTGTCTATGAAAGTACTCTCATGTGTCAGTAATATAATTGATCCTTAGACTTGTGACACCAATCCATCTCATATGATGAGAGTCATGCTTTGATTCCATCATGAATAAGTCCACAATAAATGGATGCTTATGGTAGGGTGGTTTTAGGTATGACATGAATCATATGGCAGATTAATAAGTAGTCTAAAGAGGATTCATCACCCTAAATGATATAAGGGGACATATCTCACATGTATCTGGCTCGTGTTAATTAAAAGTCCTCAGCTAAGGCAATATTGATTATAGAGTTAACAAATAGAGGTTGCATACTAATGTGGAATGAGCTAAAAGTAGACACTGAACTATGCTCTCACTAATTTAAGGATATATGATGAAAGGATATTTATTACATTGAGATACTAAAAATTGAAGAGCTTGTCAAAACCATATTGACACTCCATGTATGTTGGGTGGTCAAGATGCATTGTTAGATGCTAATCTCGGTCTATAAGTATAAAATATTCTTGATTGGGCTATTTTATATTTATTGCCAATAAGGCCTAATGGGTTAGACACATAAGGGCGATTAATAAAAATTAAATTGAGACTGGGCTAATATGTTTGATACAAGTAATAGTTACTTACGCCCAATTTGAATGAGTTCACATCGGCTAGGGGCAAAATTATAATTTTTCAAGAATTAAAATTTTATCCCTAGATATATTGCCTTATGATTGTTATCCCACCTAGTAGAGAGAGGACATAGAAATCGGCCAAGAAACCTCTAAATCAGGTTTTGTATTTTGTCTTAAATCTTTGAAGAGAGATTGTGCAATCCAAGTTTTTCTTAGAGAAAAATCATTTTCTTCTTTATTTTGTTTTTTGAGTCAAGACCTTCTAAGTGCAGAGGAAGGTTTATTAAAACCTAAGCAACTAGCACGGCTCTCGATAATAAAGTCTCTTCCTTATTGAAGGTTTTTTGGGTCATCTATATGGATGACCGTTAAAAGTTGGATGTCTTGGATAGCTTCAGTTTACGGCAACCAGGCTCAGTGTTTTTGATAATTGGGTCATGAAATTGCTGAAAAACTTCTTTAGATTGAGGTATGTTTAAATCATGATTAGATCTTTAGGTTTTCTAATCTTAAAGATTAGTTAAAATCATGCAAGACGATCCTGTTTAAGGAGTCTCACATTATCTTTATTATCATGTTTCTGCTACCATGTTTATAAGGTATTTTACAAATTTTTGTAATCTAACTACTTGCTGCCCTAAGATTTCTTATAAATGGTATCAAAGCCATTCCTACAAGTGACAGGGCTCTTTTAATTTTAATTTTCTTGAAATTTAAAATCAGATATAATCAGATTAAATTAAATTAAAATTATAAAATAAATAAAAATGCTAAAAGTTAGTATCGTTGGCATAATACACTTCCATGAGACGTTGATTCCAATTAAAACTCTTACATATCTTCAAACAGCTAATTATCCAATGTATTATTTTTCTTAAATTATATAAGATATAAATTGGATAATATAATAATCATAGAATTAAAATTCAATTAATTTGATTAGTTGAAAATTATATTTAATTTAAATGATTAAACCTATTTAAAGTAGGATTTATTATAATGTGATTAGAATAAATGTTAATTATGTAAAAAAATTATTTTTCTAATTAAATTAAATACGAATCAATTATTTAAGCATCAAAAATTTTAACTTGAATTTAAAACATATGTTTATATATATTCATAATTATTGTGGATGTATGGGATGATTATGGACTAGGCCCAATATGATTATGAATGTATTGTTGATTTTTTGTGAATGTTTAAATTTTTTAAATAAGGTCTATGAACCTTTAGTTATCTTTATTTTCTCCAAGGTAAAATTCTTTTCTCACCTAAATCCCTTTAAATGTAACTCGAGGTTTTTTAATTGCAAATGTAATTAGATTGTAAAATTAGGGTTAGCAAGAAAAGATTTTGTAACTCAAAGATAGAGATCCAATCCAAGGAGCCATGAAGCCCTGGAGTTTGTAAGAAACTTTTGAAGACTTTGAATGTAATTACCTAGGAATTGACCAAGCAATTGCCTTTGATGGCTCAAGAAAATTGCATTAGATGATAGTCCGTAATCATCCAAGTAGTATGCATGATAGCAGATTTATTTTTATGCAGTATTATAAATGCTATGCATGCAAATATGATAAGACCTTAATTAAAAGAAAAAAATAAATAAAACAAAATCCCTTGTACAATATTGAGTCACATGCTTCTCATGGTAAAGACGCTTTATATCATTCATAACAATATACCCAAATTCAGGCTGAAGGTGATTTATTGAGTCGCTCCAGGTCTCTTCCACCCGAACGGTGTAATTTATGGGTAATAGGTCTTACTCAACTAATGTTTTATGGTTCAAATGTGTCGCACTTGACTATATGATGTTAAAGGCGATGGTTAGGCAAAATGTATATGATGCATTTAGGCAAAGTGTTGCCACTTAACTAATTTAGGAGTTATATAGAAATGTAATTGGTAACCTATGTTACCTACCTAACTAGGCTTGTTGTAATTTGTTGAGTTGCTCAAGGTTGTAACATGTTGAAGGGATCCCAGCCCACTAGAAATACCTTGAAGAGGTTTTCAAATAATAGTAAAGGCTATTATTTTGAAAAATTAGTAGGAGGACCAATAAAGCTTTAATACCTTGTCGTTATTGGTTTAAGACATGAATAACTAATATATACTCATTTTATACTAGTTTGTTGATAATGGTATTTATATTACCTGCATTATGAGGCAAACTTGATGTAATAAGCCTATACTGTTTAGATTAGTATGTGAAATTAAGAAGTGTTCTCAATAAAAGGAAGGTAGTTGACCTTCACATGATTGAATTGAACTATTGTACTATCAAAACTACTTTTCGGATAATAGTTCATGATGTGGATCTCACTTATGTAATGACATAAGCCTGTTAAAAAATAGTAAAAGATTAGGCTTTAATAAGGTAATTTTTAGAATAAGTAATGGATTAAAAGTTAAAGCCACTGCCATCAGAACTTGCACCTTATTATTGCCTACGAGCATGATCATGGAACTAAAAAAATGTCTTTATATTCTAAGATTGTCTAGAAACATCATTTCATATTCATAACTCACTAAGAATTATAATTTCAAATTTAGGATAAAAGGCAATAGTTGCACAATTATCCTAAATGACATGGTCTATGGATTGGCCTCATTGCAGAATGGGCTATATGTATCAGATCCATATATGCCTTTGCTCAATATGAATGTGAAGAAAATAAAGAGTAATAACCCATGTAAAACCTACATCTGGTATTGTAAACTTGGTCATATCAATGAGACTCAACTAGCAAGTTATAAAAATAAGGCTATCTAGACCCATTTGATTATGAATCATATAGGACATGTGAATGTTGTCTCCTTGGAAAAATGACAAAGGTTCCCTTCACTAGTAAAAGTAAATGGGCTATGGATTTATTAGGCCTAGCACATTTAGATGTATGTGGACCAATGAATACAAGGGTTGGAGATGAGTATTCTTACTTCATTACATTTATCGATGATTATTCAAAGTATGGATATGTGTACTTTATGAAGTATAAGTCTAAAGCTTTTAGAGAGTTCAAAGAGTTTAAATATGAAGTAGAGAAGCAAACTTATTCTAGTTCTTAGAATTGATCAAGGAAAAGAATACTTAAGTAAAGAATTCTTGGATCATCTGGATAAGAATGGGATTCTATCACAATGTACTACACCCAAAACTCTATAACATAATGGAATGTTTGAAAGAAGAAACTAAACTTGTTAGACATGGTTTGTTCCACAATGTCTAAGGCTAACCTTTCGATATCCTTTTGGTGATATACCTTAAAAACTACTATAAGGTCCCACCAAATCTATTAATGACACTATATAAGATATGAAAAGGTAAAAAGCTAGATTTATCTCACATAAGGATTTAAGGATACACTACATACATAAAGTGTGTAGTGACTGATCAGATTGGAGCAAGATCAGTCAAATGTAAGCTTGTGGGGTATCTTAAAGAAACTATTGGATCCTATTTTTATAATCCTAATGAGCAAAAAATGTTTGTCTTAAAACAAGGACACGTTCTAAAGAAAAAGTTTCTACTTGAAGGGTCCAATGAGAGTAAAATTGATCTTGAAGAAGTTCAAAAACCAAATAAACAATCTTATGGAACCTAAACCAACAATTGAAGCATCAGATGCTCAACTTGAAGCTCGAAAGACATAACTACTCCATCAATCTAGTAGAATCAGGCAAGCTCTAAAGAGATATAGATTTTTCATGGATCAAGATAACTTGCCTTATGACACTAAACCTACTAATTTTTAGGAAGCAATATCTGACATTGATTCTAATAAATGGCTTGAAGCAATAAGATCCAAAATGGATGCCATAGAAGTTAAAAAAGTATGGACTTTGATTGACTGACATAAATGGGAAGGTATAGACATATAAGGCCAAATTAGTGGCAAAACATTATAATCAAGTAGAAGGAATATGAGGAAACCTTTTCACTAATTGCCATGGTAAAATCCATTCAAATTATGCTCACTATAGCTACATATCATGATTATGAGATATAGCAGATGGATGTAAAAACTACATTCCTTAACAAAAATTTGCAAGAGGAAGTGTGTATGATAGAACCTGATGGTTTTGCATCCAAGTCAAATCCAAATCAGGCATGTAGACTAAAAATGTCTATATATAGACTAAAACCAGCTTCTCGGAGTTGGAATATCAGATTTGATAAAGCAATTAGAGAATTTATCTTCATAAAGAATCTTGTTAATCCATGTGTCTACAAGAAGATGAATAGCTATTGTTTTCTTACTACTATATGTTGACGACATATTACTCATAAGAAATGACATACCAATGCTGTATACCACTATGTTCTGGCCATCCAGATAATTTTCCATGAAAGATTTAGGAGAAACAACATATATACTAGGAATTAAGATCTATAGAGATAGATCAAAAAGGCTACTTCGCTTATTCTAATCCACTTACATAGGTAAGTGCTAAAGAGGTCTAGCACGAAAAACTTTAAGAGAAAAAACCTACCTATGATACACGATATGCATTTCTTGAATTAGATGTATCCTACAACATTAGATATAAGGGCACGAATGGATGAGATCCTTTATACCTCGACTATTGGATCTGTTATGTATGTTATGCTATGTACAAGACTAGATGTATCATACGCTCTAAGTATCATGAGTAGATACCAAATTGACTAGGTAAAAGTCATCGAATCATTGTGAAGAATATCCTTAAATATTTGTGAAGGACTAAGTAAATCTTTATGGTATATGGAAGGGCTAAACTCTGTGTAAAGGGGTTATATAGATGCTAGCTTCCAATCTGATTGGGATGATAGCAAATTGCAGAGCAATTTTGTATTTACCTTTAACAATGCTGCAGTCAGTAGGAAAAGTTCCAAACAGGCTACAACGGTAAACTTAACAAGTGAAGCTAAATATATCTTTGCATGTAAAGCTGTGAAGAAGGCATTTTGGATCGATAAGTTTGTTTGATGAACTTGATGTGGTTCCAACATTGTTATTGTGATAGCAATGAAGCCATAGTGCAAACTAAGGAATCGAGGTCTCATTGCAAATCCAAACATGTCTTACAGTAGTATCACGTTATTAGAGATATTATAGAAAAATATGACGTTAGTATGGAACAAGTACCTAACAAGGAGAAGTTAGCTTATCCTTTCACTAAAGTTCTGCCCCAACAAAAGCATGATCATCATATGGAGGGTATGGGACTTAAGCATATGGGCAATTGGCTGCTAGTGGGATATTGTTAATTTAAGTCTTGCATGCCAATCTTTATGGCTTGTAAGGCATTATCATTTAGTGATTTCATATAATCAAGCATTATTTTTATTTAATGTCATAAAGGTATTTCTTTATCCATAAGATTTAATTTTGTAATTATTATAAATATCTTATATACATAAAGCCCATTAAACATATTAGCCTTACAAGTGAATTATAAAAAGTTACAATGATGAGATCCTTATGCATCAAAATCATATTTCTAAAAATGCCTATGGTCATCATATTGTCAAGATAGAGCATTGACAATGCACAAAGATTAGCATGTATAAGCCTCTATGCATAGGATACATGCAACTAATCTCATAAGTTGTATAAAGATACTTGGGGACATTATATGATGCTTGTTATGGTAACAAGTTCACTAAACATGACTCATCATGAGAATTCCATTTGGTATTTCACTCAAGTGCCTATGGAAATACTTTCATGTGTCAATAGTCCGTGGACTTATGAAACCAGATCATCTCATATGAAGAGTGTCATGCTTTGATTCCATCACGAACTGGTCCAGAATAAATGGATGCTTATGAAATGGTGGTTTTAAGTATGGCATGAATCATATAGTAGTGAATGAGTGGTCTAGAAAGGATTCATTAACCCAATTGATATGAAGAGACATATCTCACATGTACTTAGCCCGTGTTAAGTTAAAGTCCTTGGCCAAGGCAATATTGATTATGAAGTTAACACATAGAGGTTGCATACTAATATGGAATAAACTAAAAGTAGACACTGAACCATGCTCTTGCAAATTCTAGGGTATATGATGAAAAGATATTTATTACATTGAGATACTGAACATTGAAGGGCTTATCAAAACTATATTAGTACTCTGTGCAAGTTCAGTGACCATGATGCATTGCTGAATGCCAGTCTTGGTCTATAAATATACAATTTTCTTCACTAGGCTATTCTATATTTATTGCAAATATACCGAGGGCCTAATGGCTCATACTCATAAGGGTGATTAGTAGAAATTAAGTTAAGACTGGGCTAATATGTCTAATTAATGTAATGGTTACTTAGACCTAATTTGAATAAGTTCACATAGGCTAGAGGTAAAATTGTAATTTTTTGAAAATTAAAATTTTAACCCTAAAATATATTGTCTTATGATTGTCGTCCCATCTAGTAGAGAGAGGAATCAGAAAATTGAGCAAGAAACCCCTAAAATTAGGTTTTACATTTTCTTAAAACCTTGAGAAGGGATTACGCAATCTAGATTTTTCTTAGGGAAAAATCATTTTCTTCTTTGTTTCATTTTTGAATCAAGATCTTCCAAGTGTAAAGGAAGATTTATTCAGACTTAAGCTACTAGCATGGCTTCTGGTAACATAATCCCTTCCTTATTGAAGGGTTTTTGGGTCACCTATATGGATAATCATTAAAGGCCAGATGCTTGGATAACTTTGGTTTACAACAGTCGAGTTGGGTATTTTTTATAATTGGGTCATGGAATTGCTGAAAGATTTCTCAAGATTGAGGTATGTTTAAATTGAATAAATTTTTAAGTTTCTTGATCCTAAAGGTTAGTCAAGATCCTACAAGATGATCTTGTTTAGGAAGTCCTAAGTTATTTTTATTGTTGTGTTTTTCCTACCATGTTTATAATATATTTTACAAAATTTTGCAATCTAATTACTTGCAGCCTTGAGACTTCCTATAAGGGATTATGATCTCTCTTTATAAATTGAACAGAATACATTTCAAAATCTAATATTCAAATTCCTCTCCACAAGTACATAAATCCTATTATGTAATTTATAACGAAGACTTATTTTTATTCTAAAACTTTCAAGATATGAATCCTATACACCTTAAAACTTCTTCAATTGATCTTTAAATCAATTTCCTTAGTTTGGAGCTTAACCAAAGCTATCAATTAGCTTTTTTTTGTGCTAGTTTATCATTAATTGATTATTCAATCAATTAATTCCTCATTTCTTTTATTTATTTTGAAAATAATTTTCCACTGCTTTTACTCCATTAAAATGCCATGTTAGTAAACCCTTAACATTGATAACCATGAACCAGTTGGATCCATGCATTTATTTTATATTGCTGGACTTGGTTTTGTGATTGGTGAGATACTATGATCTTTGCCCCATATATATTCGACTAGCCTTGTATTTTGTGACTTGGGCTTTTTGCTTCAATTCATATTATGATCTATGATGCCCCATGATTCACTTTGCATAGCTATGTGTCATCTATGCTACTACTTGTATTTTAACCATCAAGTGTTTGTTAAAATGCCATGTTACATGAGTTTAATTATGCTTGAAGTGCTTGACATCATATTTATATGCTTAGCTCATAATATGTTTGATCAAATGTGTGCTTGATATTTGGTACTTCTGATATTTGGAAACCACTTGCAAGATGGATTAGAATTAACCCAAATAATACGATATATCAAGGTCCATGGTTGTAATAACCTAATGCAAGCAAGCTTATGGTAAATCAAGCTATTTATGCTTGGATTCATGGCCAAGTAAGGCTAAATAAAATACTATTTTAAAGCATCAAAAATAGTTTATGATGCCTTAATTTTGAGTCTTGTTATTCTTTTGCTTCACTTATCTGAGTTTACAATAGGTCTATAAACCCGCCATCATAAACCTCTAATGTTAGACATTCATATGTTTGTAACCCAAATCGAGTTCTAGAAAAAAAATAAAAAAGTACTCTATTTTAGCTATTAATAACAACTTAACCCAACTTAAAAAATTAATTTTGAACCCTTAGTGTTTTTTCTGAATTTTTCTAATTTTTTTACTTTAAATATCATCAAGTTAGCTTTCTAATGAGTTTTTGTCTACCACATGAAAGGTTTGGATAAAGGAATTATGATTTTTTGATTGTATACTATTCGAAACCTTTAAGACCAACAATTAGACTTCAATTCAAGATCTCTTTTACCCTCTAAATATTTTATATCATTTTTTTAATTCTTTTTTTCCAAAAACTAAATGAAATAAAATTTATAATGATATCTCGTTTATAACTATTAGTGTCCAAATGAGTTCGAGGTGATTTTTCAAAGTTTGCTATATCTTATCCTCGGCACTTGGTGACAGTGCTAAACTAAGTTACCTTTCAACGGTTGTAGACACCTAAATTGTCCGAGCTGCCTGTCCCCGAAAGTCCTGAATATCCGAAAACAAAAATATAATGGCTACTCTGATGGAGGTCAACTTTCACCAGAGGGGTTTCACATTTTTGTAATTTCAATCGGTCATATGTAAATAACTGTATATGCACATGATGGAAAAATTTATTTTTTCGGATAAAAAGAATGAATCCACAAAGGAAAAATTTTTGTTTTTGAACAAGTTCTTGACAAATTTTGGAAATTACCTCTGCGGATGATCTCAAGGTCAATTTTCCTATTTTTAAGAATTTTCTAAGATTTTTTTTGTAAAACTCGAGAGATTGGTGGTTGGATATTTTTACCGACATCGATATGGTTTTTGCCAATTCCCACCCTGAAAAAATCATAAATATTCAAAGAAAAATATGTATTGGCATTTTCTACCATGAAATGTCAAATTATAAATTTTATAAATTAATTTTGAATTTTGTAGTCTTACGAGTATCGTGCTCATAAATTTTATTTTTGGTTCTTGTTGATCTATTTTTAGAAATTTTACAAGTTCATTTTCTACACTTTAGAAATTAATGTTTTGAATAATATGTGGTCTTGAATTTGTTTTACTTTAGTGTCAATAAAATTTCATAATTTTTCTCAATATTGAAATACGAGTTATTCTTTACTTGTAAAATTTTAGGTAGAATCCTCTCGAGTTTCAAACATCAAAATTCATCCAATATTATTATTTGATTCACCTTAATTCAGTTTTCAAAAATTCATTCATTTTAATGAGTTTTGAATTTTTCTGAACTTCCCCCGTTTTTGAAAAATCGAGTTTTGTATTCCATAAAAGTTTTTAAGGGAATTTTATTCGGTTTAAAATTTTTAAAATTCATCTAATATTTTCATTTAACTCTTATTAAATCAGTTTTGAAAAATTCAATTTATCTTTTGAGTTTCAGAATTTTTCTTGTTACCAAAATACAAAGTTTCTACTCCCTAAATTCATTTTAGTAAGATTTTTTGAAGTTCATAATTTTTAAATTATTTAAATATTGTTTTTAATCCAAATTAATCAGTTTGTAAAAAAAATAATCTATTTTATGAGTTTTGAGTTTTTTTCATATTTGTCAATTTTTTCCCAGTAAAGGTTTTTGTCGTAAAACTTTACGAGTTTGCTATTTTTAAATTTTTTTGTACATAAAAAATTTATTTTTAGTATTAAATTGAATTAAATTGATCATTT